>VXAD01005369.1:1283578-1670995 GCA_013399195.1 Dicrurus megarhynchus
AAAAAAAAAAAAAAAAAAAAAAAAAAAAAAGGCAGCATGAATGAACTGCTTGCATTTGCATACCTAATTAACCTCAAAGAGTCCCATTCATAAAAAACAACCCTCCCTTCTCTGCCTTCACCTGGGTTACACGCTCCTGCCAGCAAAACGCGGAGCAAAAGCTCTCCGCGGCGGCGGCGGCGGCCAGCGGGGCGAGAGGCAGGGCTTTATTTACACTGCGCGCCGCACCCGCGGGCGATCCGCGCCGGCGGCAGCCCCGGCTCTCGCAAACGTGTGCTCAACTCGTAATGGCGAACGCGGGGCTCGCCGCGCACCTCGCGGCGGCGGCGGCGCCCGGCGGCCACGCACACCCCGCACACACCCCGCACACACACACGCGGCCCCCCCGCCCCACGCACCGGCCACCTTCTCCCACGGGATCGCTCCCGCAGCCCCACCGCCGCCGCGTAATCCTGCGGGGCGGCGGGCAAAGTTGCGGGGGAAGACCCACCTGAAGGCCACGCGCGGCGATCGGCTGCAAAAAATTCCCTCCAAATTTAATAAAAACATTAATTATTCCCCGGCACTTCCCCCTTGGAAGCCGCNTAAAGAAAAAGTTTCGCCTCCCTCACTCCGTAAAGCAAAACACACCCCCCACGCACACGCGCACCCTTTCTGGTGGCAGAGCTGCCCCGCAAAGCGCCGCGGGCGCCCGGAGGTGAACGCGGCGAGAGACACTTCGAACCGTTTTGCCCGGAGCTGGTGGCATCCCAGGGCTCATGCTTGCTCTAGGTTTGGGGTTTTTTGTTGGGCGTTTTTGGTTGGCGGTTTTGAGTCTTTTTTTGGTTTGTTTTTTTTTTTTCGTTGAATCATAGAAAGCAATTTTTATTTCTACGAGGATGACATAATTTCTAGGTGTTGTGGACAGAATTTGGCAGCACCCATACACCGGATCTAGGGGAATTTTTGGTGTAGTGGTGCCAGGACCTATCAAGTTCAGGAGTTCTGAGGACTTCTCTAAGAAAACAAGCTTTTTGTTCTTTGAACAGAGTGGGTGGTGGAAGGCTGTGTCCGAAAACTCTTGCCTTTCTGAACTGCCAAAATGCACCAAAGCAGATTGTGTGGTTTTGTAACAGCTATATTTGTCCTCTCTTTGAGCAGTGAATTCCAGGTATCACAGCAATCAGGTGGTAAATTTAGGTATTCATGATGCTGTCTTGCTGTGAGATACGAAGTTTCAGATTTCTATGATCTGATGTAGTTCAGCACTTAACAAGCAGAGCCCCAAGCTAGCAAGTCCAGCTTCTCACTCAGCCCTTTCTGAGGGCTCACTTTATATCTAATTGTGTAAAGCCAACTAAAGAAACCTGCTTTTGCATAATTTCCCTGTGGTGGTTTTAACAATATTCAGGTTTCTTCTTCTGTACTACTTTGTTTTGAAAATTACAATTGTTTCATTACACTCTATTCTGGAGCATGTTACTTTCTGCCACAGCACTTTTATTGTCCTCCTTTCTGATCTCACTATCCATACTCACTTGACACTTGTCCTGTCCAGCAGAGGAAGAGAAGCACCATGCTCCCACCACTTCTGTCCTTCTCATACAGCCTTCTTATGGAAAACATCCACCAGGGAAAACAGCAGTTTGTTTTCTGTGTTCTTGTTCCTTCTGTTTTCACACACCCATCCCAGCATACCTGGAATTACAAGAGGGTAATGATATCCTAAATGCAAAAACCTGTAATAATTTTATTGTGCTCTTGACCAAGTCTCTCAGTTGCTGTTCCTGTAAGCCACTTTTGTGATAAAACAATTGGTAATTCTACCCCTCCACCATGGGCAGCTCTCACTAGACCAGATTGCTCAAAGCTGCATCCAACCCAGCCTTGAACACTGCCAGGGATGGGGCATTCACAGCTTCTCTATCAAGGCTATAGTTTTCTTATTTATACCCATACTCAGACTGGAGCAGCTGCTGAGCTTATGGGAAGGCTGTGGCATGACAGATATGAACCTGGGAAGCAAGTGACCACTTTAACCCCTGGACCAGCAGAGCTGATGAAGCCACTCTCTCCAGCTGACCACCCCACCCCACTGGATGGATATCTTGAGCCACCCATCAACCAGCTCCCAAAGCACTAGACTTTACCACGTATCCTTCTAAAGCAAAATCAGTAATGGATTTTCTTATCTTTAAACAGTGCACTAAAAAGTTTTGGTGTGTCAGTCGGCCAAGGTAATTAAACCAACATCAACCAAAGTTTCCAAAATTACCTCAGAGCCATCATATATTAGGTATTACCTATGAAATTCACACTGCTGGGTCCCACCTTGCACTTCCCTACACCACAGCCTGCACCTCACAAAGTCTGGCACAGCACTGTGGCCACCTTCCAGCACATTCCAACCCCCCCCCTCCATGTGTACAGGTTTGGCATCCTGCTTTACGGATCTGTAGGAGGTCAACGCCCTGCAAACAGCCGAGCTCTCCGTGGTCCCGGCTGGGCTGTAACTCCAAGAGAAGCTGTGCAATAAATGTATCCTGGCAAGAGAAGCTCTGTATTACTTGCTGTTCTTCCACACGCCACACATCTCTTCCTTCCCTCCTCCCTCTCTCTGGCTGTTACACATGCTAGGGAGGAAAGGAAGAGTAAAGCTGTTTTGAAGCCCTCTTTATCCTCATCTTTGTTCATCCACTGTGCTGAGTGGCACTCAGAAAAACTTCATTAACTATTAAGAGGAAGATGTTGTAGATGTAGCTCTGGGTGCTGAATTGCAGTTGTGTATCATCATCAGTCATAACTGTCTCATATGTTAACTGCTGAAGGCATAGTAACTACTGTGTAATTTTGCATGTTTGTTCAAAATTCTTGCAACTTTGGGGTTTACTGATAAAGGGTTTATGTTTTAACTATTCTTTTTAGAAAACAGTACTATTTAATACCTTTTCTTTTTAAATACTTCTTTTAGAAAATGTAAAATTAGACTCAAAATCACTTCCATTTTTAGTTGAAAAGATGTAACAGTTTTTTTCAAATTGAAAATATCCAAAAAAAGTGCCGAATTTATTTTACTATAAGAAATTATTTAAAAATCAACTTTTCTAATGATACTGCTTTAGAAGCAAGATACTGATTTTCTTCTACAGACAGACAGGTTCAAGTACAGTATAAAGCTTCACTATATATTGAAAATTATGTATTATTTCCATTTCTTAATGGCAATATATGCTTCACACACTTATTTGAAAGAGGACCATGAAATATATATTTTCTGTTCAATTTGACACAGTACGTAGCTTCAAATAATTGCTGTAATGTAAAAAAGAAAAGTAAATCCAGACAGAGCAAAGAGAAGATTTGATAAATACCGGTTTCTTCTGGAAAATGTGGAAAGAATTTAAGCACATTTTCAAATCAAGAAAGAAACCATCAAAATCCAGTATGATAAAGCCTAAGTTCAATATGGAAAAAAAAAAAAAGAAGAATAAAAAAGAAAGAATATTAATTGACTCAATAAAAAGACAGAGAAATACACTCAAAAATACTTTATGATGGAAAAATACACCTTTTGGACACCTTCATAAAATTATGCTTATACCAAAGAAAATCCTTCAGCAAAAGGACAGTCACAATCAAAACATAATAAACAGGTACATTTCAAAACAATATTCAGTTGGAAAAAACCTTCCTTGTTTTTTGAAATGGTTTCACTTTATCCATTCCTTCCAGGCATTTCCCCGGTAAACTTTTATGTAACTGATGGGCCTGATAGACAACAGAAAGGATGCCCTCCATCCAAACAACTGTTAAACAGCAACTTTTAAAACATAGTCTATAGAAGACTCATTAAAATAACAGCTACGTATGTGACTGACTACAGCAAATCTATGAAAACCTAATGAGATTTCTGTCTGGTAAATTAACCCTTGACCACATTTTAATCTCTTGACGTTGACTCTTTCAGAAGATTAATAGTGCTTATTTTATTGTGATGCTAGTGGCATATAACAAAATAGTATATAACAGCAAAATTAAAGAGAAAAAACCAGAAAATAATAGGGTAGATACTTGCCCAACATTATGGCTTTTTGTAAAGCCTTTATTTCAAATGCAGCATCAAGGACTAAACCTTAAATCAGGAAAAAGGAAAGTACCAGTAGGAAGAAAACAAATGGTGGTTATATTTATATATGAAACTAGGAGATGTGGAATTAAAAGTACACGCAAACAAATATCTTCAATGAAAAAAGGAAAGAAAACAAAGCAGTAATCCCAGTTTGACTGTATAAGTTAATAGCACATTGCATATGTCATTGTCATTCAGACCTAGTATTGCACAAACCTAGAGGCCTCCATAAGCAACTGCATTTCAATGTCTATTTACCTGATAATGTAATGCAGGGCAATTTTCAGAAAAACATCTATGTACTAGAAAATTATGCTACACAGGAAAACTAAAATTAAGGTATTTCACAAGGAGTGCAAGAAATTAAAAGTCCCAACAAATCTTTTATTGCAATGTGTACCAACCATATCCTGGACTGCAGCAAGAAGTGTGACCAGGAGATCAAGGGAGATTCTCCCCTTCTACTCTCTTCTTGGGAGACCTCACCTGGAGTACTGCATCCAGCTCTGGGGCCCCTAAAATAAAAAAGATGTGTACCTGCTGGAGAGGGCCACTAAGTTGATCAGAGGGTTTGAGAACCTCTCATACGAAGACAGACTGAGAGACCTGGGGTTGTTCAGCCTGAAGAAGAGAAGGCTCCAGGGAGAGAGACCTTGTAGCACTTCCCAGTTCATAAAGAGGCATACGAGAGAGATGGAGAAGAAGTTTTTACAAGGGCATACAGTGACAGGACAAGGTAGGAACAGTTTTACACTGAAAGAGAGCTGCTTTAGATTAGATCTTAGAAAGAAATTGTTGACTATGAGGGTGATGAGGCACTAGAACAAGTTTTGCAGCAAAATGATGGAATGTCCTATGCCTGGAAGTGTTCAAGACCAGGTTGGATGGAACTCTGAGTAACCTGGTCTATTGGTATGTGTCCCTGGCAGGGGGGTTGAAACTACATGGCCTTTAAGGCCTGGTCCAAGCCAAACCATTCTATGAAAGATGAAAAGTAAGTTTAGTTTAACAGCATTTTCAGCCTTCATCATAACTCAGACTTCAAGGTATAAAAGCTTTAGAAAGGGGAAGGCTTGGCCACTCACTTAGAGCACTGGCCCAGTTGTTGGAGCAGAGTAACCTCAGTATTGTTCTGGATCTCCTAGTAGTCTTCTGGGTAATTCCTTCACAGGCAACCACCGTCATCTCACTGATTTTTTTGTGCCTATAAAGTGAGATATTGAGCATTGAGTTCTTAACTTGAGAAGTACTCTTGACAATAATAATCTGTTACTATTGATTGTGGAGATACAGGCTGCATCTAGCTCCTTGGATTGATCTAATCTAGTTCCTTCTGAACCTCTGAGGAGCAAAAATGCTGCACATATGTATTAACTTCAATGACAGTTACTACACAACAGGAGTGAATCATCTAGAACTGTGAATCCATGATCAGCATGAATTCTCAGCTCCGTATACCAACATGACCAAAGCACCAGGCAGTCCTCTAGTGCAAAGTACTAGAGAACAACTCAAATGACTTTCTGATTGAGTTGTATAAATCACCTTAATCCTATCACAACAATACTCATTTCCTGAGCAACTGAGAAAATCAAAATAAAATAAAAATGATACTAGTGCAGGACCTAATATAGCAATGTATGAGTTACTGGAAGAACAAACCAAGTTAAAACATGTAAATGTAAATTGCAATAGGTTCTTGCAGGGTCAGTGGAGTTTCCAGGTTTCTCTCCTTGCTATTAAATTAATGAAATGGCCAGCCGTGATTAAGTGATAATAAAGTAGCCTAGAAGTCACTTGAATATCAGGCCAGTAAAAGAATTTGCACATAACCCCTAATCTCACAGAAGGCTTTAATTTGCTTGTCCTCTTGTATGGATACCAAGAGAGAATCGTGCAAACACTTCAGAATCCTTCACATATTTTGTGTGAGAGTTCTGCCTCACTGTAGTCCATAGAGGTTCTAGAAAACTCAAATCTCCTGATGCAATTATAGTCTAAGGCAGACATGAAGGAAAGAACAGGAAGAGAAATGCTTAAAAATTGTGTTTACTAAGTTTGCTGGAATTAAATGGTTTTGGTCATCATTTAAACACTCCTGAAACCCAGAAGACACCAAGATGACACAATGTGCCCTTTCAGATTTACAGACTCTCACTCAAGATCACTATTGGACATGCTCACAGCTTAAGCACAGATATTAACATAGCAGCAAGAGGTCTGTAGGAAAAAGCGATGCCATTTATTAAATGAGTGGCTATAATGACAAAAAACCAAACAAGCTTGTGGAGTCAAAGAAGGGCCTTAAGCCCGTTTCCTCTTTTTTTAGCAACTGCATGGACTGGGTTAGTAAAAAATATGGCCTCTCTCTACAGTTGTTCATTTATGAATTTTGATAGTTACAGTAATAATCAAAGCTATCACTTCCTATTAGCAGTCAATGGCTATATTGATACTCTATTATATATATGCACATGTGAAATCATGAACATGTATAACCATTAGGACCTAGCCATCCACTTCCACCTGTGTACCATCCTTATGCCCAGATATCTGCATACAACACCTGAGTATTCCAAGACAAGCAACACAGGAGTCAGAGAAAGGGGACAAAATCTAAACACAGCTCCACGCACATAAAAAGACAAGATACTGAAAAGCAGATATTGATTATTAATAGAAAGAAAAAAAATTAAAAGAAAACAAAAAGTATTTCTTAGCATTTCTGAAGTAGCAAAGACCTAGTAAAGATGATTAAAAGATCTAAATAAACCAAGACATCAGTTGAAAAGCACATTGTAAATGTAGTTTCAGAGGCAAACTCTGCCCCAATCTCCAGTTAATTAGGAAGTGGCTTTGCTATTAAGAAGCTGAGAGGCATGTGTTGCCATTGGTGTTCAGGTGAGGAATTAATTTTTTTGTGCCCATTTGCAGTAGGACATGTATTTTGTTATAGAGTAGGTAATGTAGGAGAAACGGACTATGTTAACTTCTGTGAAGATAATGAGATCATATGCATTATGTTCTCACTTTTGCCATATTTAATACATTGTCTATTTTTAGTTGCTGAGAATGCCAGCCTTAGTAGTAGGGCTTTGTTGTACCCGTGAAGGTGCTGAATAAGGATGGTGGTCTCTGCCCGAGAGAGCAGAGGTGTTTGTTCATCAAAACAGAAATGAAAATGTATCCTCCCTCCCACCCAAACCCAGTATCCTTGAGAGGCAGAGGTAACAAAATAGACAGTAGCTACGTATAGCTTCTATCTGTGCCTAGCAGAGGCATTTTAAATTAGAAGTTTTAAGGCAACATTTGAAAGAACACAATGTATGAGGTTCTTGAGCTTTACATAAGAACTTTTCCCATCCAAAGCAAAAATAAGTAGAATATGTGGGGCACTGCAGGCTTTCATTATTGCTTTTATGGCTATCACAGCTATTAGATAGCTACCTAGAACAGACCATATCACACTCAGGTTAAACTGTATTGCAAAGAGCCAAAGATGGGGTGCATCTATGAAAGGTGGTTGAGGAGAGCATGGAAATCAGGAGAGGATGGCAATACAGACAAGGAGCTAGTCCTTGGTAGCACTACATGGCACACACAGGCAGAGATGCCAGAAGAGAAAATGAAGTTCAGATATAAAAAAATTGTTGGTAGGCAGTGCAAGGTTTAAATTGAGAACTAAACAACTATGTTGAGTCATTTGGTAAGTGAATTCTCCACTGGGAGGAAATGCCAGGTAGGAAAAAAATCAACTGAAAATGGAGACTAAAATTATATGTACAGATATAATAGGATATACAGGAACTATAGATCAGAGTCCCATCAGACAAATTGTGCAAGTGTTCACAGAAATAATAAATGTCAAAAAGGAGATACCATTTGAACCCTTAGAATTATAAAACACAGAAAATTTAGAAGCAGGAAGCAATCTTTTCATTCGGTGAATTTAATGTGCTTAAAAACTTGTATTTGCACCTCCCAAAATCTGTTCACAAGATAGGAAAGAATAATTATACCTGTTTTTCAAAAAGGGAAAATTAGGCTCTTGCGAGTATACCAAGGATCAATAATAGGGACAAATGTTGCATGCTGGGAGGATTTCAGTAATATTCCAGGACTTTATTTCTTCCTTGACCTAGCTATATTGGGTCACCAAACTCAGCTCTGATGTTAGAGGCTTCTTCCACACAGAGTGCGCAAGGTTACCATTATTCACAATTTTGCAATTCATTAGTTTTCAGTATTTGAAAAAGAGGGGAGAAGGGAAGAACATGCAATCTTTGAATGTTAGGATTTTAGGTTTTGAAAGTATTATGTTTTAATAAGGCATTAAGTTACTGGTTCTTATTGGATTTTATCTTCTCATAAAGATTTTTTTTCCAATTTTGAAGAATAAATAATATTTTTTAATTTCCCAAATTCATTCAATCACTCAATCAAACAAACAAAAAGAAAAGAAGGTGGAATTCAAGCCCTGATATATGTGACAAGGGCCAAATGGGGCAAATATGGTCTAGTTCCACCTACAGCTGCTGCTGTTATAGCTTCAGGTTCACCACAGGGAAGCAAGTAAGGTAAAATGACTGCAGGTTAAAGGAAGCTGCCGAGCTCTTGCTCTCTGAAATATATTGCTAGGAACTCACACAGTTTTAGTCTTTTCAGGACTGTACAACCATAGAAGGATTCTCCAGTCACTTTCCATTAATGTATGTTAAAAAAAATTGGTTCTATGACTAAAATAATGCATCTTCTGAGAACTGTCTGCTGCCTTAATAAGCAAAAAGCATGTGTACTGTCCCAAAGAGCAAGAAGGATTCTTGCAGCATTGTGACATTTTATGGTCTTATGTTCCTTTCTAACACATTGCAGGCTGAAAAAAATTACTGTAAATGTGAAAAACATTTTTTACATAAGAAAGCCTCATAAGCCATTCTGCTCCATCTATTTTCTTGTGCATATTATTCTGCCTATTAATTCTGATAATAAAAAGTGTAACAGAGTAGTAGAGCAGAGATTTTGAAGACAAAGTTTGTACAATGTCCTACTTTGTTTTAAAGGAGGAGAAGGGGGTAGAGATATTGAAAACACTTCCACTGACCTTATTTACTCTTTACTGTATCTTTTCATTTGGTCTCTGTATTTCTTAGGTTGCCATAGTATTAAATTGGGGGGTACCTACTCCCCATACAAATTTGGAAACATCATAGACCAGGACTTAAAAGTAATTGAAGGGTTTTTTTGTGAGGGGCAGAGTGGCTTCAAGAAAAGAAGTACTATTGTGAAAAAGCTCCACAGAAGTGGCTGCTTTTAAAATGTCATGCATAGGTGCAGCAAGGGTTGAACAAAGTCCCAGACTTTTGAAAAAGAGTGTTAAAATAACGTAAAATAATAATAATAACAACAACCAGTTCAACAAATGCCAGTCAGTCCGAATGGAAATTTTCAGTTGGGCAGAATTTCAGAAATGGAATGGTAGAACAGAGGCCAAAGGAATTGACATTTATTTGCTTGTGTTTCAAAATCATATCTAGCTTGAGAAAGAGGGGAGGACAAGAAATAAACATCTCTAAGAAAAACAGCAATATAAAAGCTACAGTTTATGTTTGATAGACTAGAATAGTTAATTACTTTATACCATTAACCAAAAATTTAAAATACAGAAATCATATTTGACTTTTGAACATAACGGGCTTGACTGCCATTCCTTTTTCTAATTTTGGTTTGGGTTCATCTTTATTTATTGTAATTTTAGTTTCAAGAACTAACTTTACCTCTCTTTCAATGTTAAATGCTATGTTTATTTTTTTCTTTTTAAATTTAGAGGCCTGTACTACAGTTTGAACTGGAGATTAATTAAGTTCCTGATAAATCATGTTCTAACAGGAAATGTTGGAATCCCATTGTGGACAGGGACAGACTATATTTGAAAAGAAATAAAAAAAACTTCTTATTCACTTAGAATCCTATGCAGATAAGAGCAGAAGCTCAGAATGACATAAAATTCCTCAGATTGTAGATTTGCCTCAGAAAAACCCTTAAATGTAAGGCTCCTTGTATCTAAGACTACAATCTCTGCAATCCGGTATTTTATTCCAGATGTTCCTGTTGCAAATTCTGTTGAATCTTTATATTATCATCTCTATGCTTTTGATGATAGCCTAAAGAAGAAAGATGTTTTCTCTTCACATTTTACAAAGGAAAGCTCAAATTTATTAAGCACAGTCCCTCGAGTCACTGTGATTTTTTTTTTCCCTCTTCAGACAAGGAAGATATAAATGAAAACATACCTGAGTTATAGATCTTTCTTGCTTGCTTTCTTCTAACGTCAATTTGTTTTACCAACTCTGATTACTAAGTTTAATTTTGTAAATACAATTTGTGGCAAAAAAATTTACCAAGTTTTTGAGGGCTAGCACTTTACTACAAGTCAAAGAAAAACCTTCCAAGGAGGACATCTAAGTGGATATAATAGTTTTGTTGCCTTATTGTCTGGGCTGGATGCCACTCTTTACCCTCAAGGTCTCTTAACAGGGTCTCAAAAGACTAATACCAAAAACTATAAGGTACAGGATGAAAATTACCTTTGCCTCCCTGAGAAGTCCATGTCACGACCATAAACCTGCTATCCTGTGGTACATGTGCCTTGAATGACACCGATGAAAAGGAGCAGGAATATACACAAAGAAGCACCTGTGCACCCAGCCACACCTAAAATCACTCAAAAGCTAAATATTCCACTTGTAGTTCTACCCTTAGGATAGTAAAAGGGGCTGTACATGACATACATGTAGTTTGATACAATATACAGCTTAGTTTGATAGAATCTCCTTGGACACTGTTCAAAAGCTTAAGCAATAAGTAAATTGTTACAGCCATGCATAATGCAACTCATACACAAGGATGCTACGTTATATACATAAAGTCAAATTAGTTAAAAATACCATCAACAAATTACAATTGTAAAAAGAGAAAATATTCAAGTGTTTTGTCTGAATCACACAGTAAAAATATGGATGTCCATAAAATACGTATCTATATTCTAGAATTAAATATTGAATCCACACCAGCAAATGCAAAAAAAGGAGTAAACTCAGCCTTGAAGCTGAGAGCTTGAAATATTAAAGAAAATGTAATTAGCAATTATTTTTCTAAAATAGAAGGTGTCACCGCCTAAAGATGACCAATGTCATGGATGCTGGCCTAATTTCTAGTAGTAAATAATACAGCTAGAAAGGGTGATTGAACCAGTGGTTCTCTAATTGTTTTAGCTGTAATTCTTACTAGAAAAGAGCAACTGTAGGCTGCACAGATCTTTTTTTTAAAGCTCAGGTCACAAAACAAATGAGCCAGTGTTCTAAAATTCCTTCAATAGCTTTAGCAAAGGGATGTGATTTCACCATATTCCTATTAATGGTTGCTTCCTAGTGGTTTGTGATTTTCCGGTAGGCACCTGATGATACAGAAGTAGTTTCTGCATAAACTAGCATAGGTTCTTCAATAGTCTTTCCATGCCACTTTGCTGCAACAGCATAGTAAGTCAAGACTATTAGAGATAATTCACTATAACTTCTAAGGTTTTCTAATTTATCCTCTGTCTCTTTTTAGCGATGGTTCTTTTATTGCATGTGATGCTGTCAGCTAAATATGACTTAGTGGGTTGTGCAGCCTATCAAATTTTGCAAGCTCATTTAGAAATCCCTTATCAGAGCTTAAATTCAGAATTTTCTCCTGAAAGCACAAACATGTCCCTAAAGAGAACTAAGAGAAACCAAATACTTCTGGCATTTGCTTAAAAAAAGACCCCAAACAAATGAAAACACATCATCTTGTAGGGAACTGAGCATTTCGGGAAAATGCTGGAATGGCAACTCAAAGAAGTACCCACACTGTGCCTTTAAAAAGTAGCAGTTTATATCAGGTTTAATATAGCAGAGAAATCTGTGCTGCCAGTACTGGCTGACAAACATCCCTCAGCTTTTCCAAGAGGAACATGTCTATGGGTAGAATGCAGTTGACTCTTGATGAGCATTTAGGCTTAGGCTTCTGAGCAAAGACTGTCAACACAAAAAGTATTCTTGCCAACTACACTGGTGCTTTTGCAAGACCACTAAACACAGTTTATTTTTTCTGTCTGAATATAACATTTCTTATAATTTTCTGGCTTTCCATATGGGTATCATCTGCTGTTCTGAATGCTTAATAGTGTAATATAACAGGAGCATGTTCAGAAGACCCCTTTTATCTGTACCAACATCTCCAGAAGCAACTCTTGCAAAAATACTGCACATCACATTAGAGTGAAATACTAAACATAACTCACCTCATCATGAATACAAAATCATATTCATCCTATTTATCACTGTTATGATAAATTAGTGAATAACAAGAAGGAAAAAAAGCAGCTTGCTTGCTTATTTAGACTGATGATGGTAGTGTCGTGTTCTACTTATTAATAGAAGGGTTTTTTAATAATGGAATACTAACCATTATTGTAAAACAGAAAGCTATCATAAGTGTTAAATATCAAAAAAGCCACATCTAGCACCCCTGAAGATGAGATCTGCAAGAACTGACCAATTCACTCCATAGTCTTCAGCTGAGTGATTTTCAACATGACATGGGAGGATGGTCTCAGTACATTTTTTAAAATTTTTAAAAATTTTTTTTTACATAAGAAATAAAGTTTAAGAAATTTTTAAGACATTAAGAACTTAAGGAGAAAAAACGGCTAAGAACCTAGGTCAAATTTTGTGAATCATTCTTGGAGCAGACCACATTTCACTAATTCTAAATCAAAATTTACCTTGCCCATACAAATTTGACACAAAGGTTCCTATTTTTATTTTATTTATTGATATTAGTCTAAGTAGCCTAACTCATATTATCTTTCTTGTTCTGACTAAAATTTCCATAGGGATGGAAATTATGCAGAATAAGCTCAGGAATTTTTTGTCTGGTATGATAACTAAAGTGCTGCCCTGGGTAATGTCTGGTGTAACTAACACCAGTGGGGTCTAGAGGTCTTGTTATGGGACTAGGTTAGCACATACTGTTATTTAGTTTTGTACCAAAGAACTGAAGGCAAACCTTTACATTATCTACAACCATTGCGTTCACTGAAACTGGGAAGAGGAAGAACAGGGGGGAAGGGGAGGTTGTAGAATATCATCTGGGAGGTCTCATTTACAGGAGTAACTTTTTTCCACCCCAGAGAGGTGGGCAAAACAAAAACCATGTGCAGTAAAAGATAAAATCATCACATCAACACTAGACAAACAGAAGAAATGGGCATAGGCAAAATAACTGGTAATTTACATTTTTATAGTCCAAAATGTTGTGTAAGACTTTCATATAAGACTTCAGAATACCAGTGAAAAGTTTTATAAAATGTTGATGGAGATGTCAGGAAAAACTTTATCTCACATTTTAAGTCAAAGTGAATTTTGTTGTTAGATCTCAATTCACACAGCACACACTACTGATAAGATGGTAGCATTGATTGTATTTAGCATTGGGCTCGATTTGGCTTGGTAAGCTGTGTTAATTGTGAGTTCCAGTTCACCTACTTCACCTAGTATTCTGAGTAAACAAAGTCCTTAAAGTGAAAAGAGAATGCAATTCAAATATTGGTGAGGGTTTTATGCAATATGGTATTTTGCTTTACAACAGCTGAACAGAATGTGTGTGAAGAAACAAAGAGACAGCAGCAGAGTGCATTGCATTCTTCTTGACCATATCAAACCTAACTCCCAGAACTTTTCCATGCTTCCAAGAAACATCACCCACACAAGGAACATAACCCAGCACGCTGAGGGACAGAAGCTGGGACCTCATCCCTGCAAGTAAGAGTCTTCATAGATTCACAGTTTAAGTGCTTCTGAGAACATAGTTTAGCTCTTTGGTGTACCACAAGTATGCAGCCGCTTTGTTAAAAAGTCCCAGCTGTATAGTAATCAGCACACATTTTTAATCCATCCATTCCCTGTTATGAAATGCCAATAGAGCATAATAGAGAATTTTAACAAGCATCCACTGCTTTCAGTTATAATCTTCACTTGAGCCAGCTCTTCGTTTCTGTAGGTGGTGAACCTCTACATCGCAGAGATTCAATGAGACTGAAAGACTTGGATCTCTAATACACATTAGACAGTGATTTACTGGAGACAGATGACATAAAAGCAGGAGGATGATAAGGATGCCACCCTTGCCCAATAATATGATCCAGAATTATACACTGTCCTTGTTGCATAATGTGACAACAATTAGGGTGCTACATAGCATACCTCCCTCTGCCCTTCAACACCACAGCCATGCTCAGCCATGAGAACAGTGATCAACCCTTGGCAGCACACACAGACATTCAGTGTGGAGGGGTTGGTGGTGGTGGTGGTTTGTTTTGGTACCATTTTGGGTTTTTTCAGTAGAAAAACCCGGGAAAAGGTTTCAGTATGTTCTATTTTTTAAAAAAGTAATATTCTTAAGCAGTAAAACAATTTTTTTACAGCACAGGCAGCTATAAAATGGAATCTCTCAAAATGGTCTGTTATTTATCTGCACAATGTCATTTCAATTTTGCCAATATCTTAAGGCTAACTTCCTGCAACTTTTCATTGAAGTGAGTGCTTTTAATTTCTCCTCTTTGAAAATGAAAAGCTTTACATTTTTAAAGGTGGGGATGTTTGGAATAAGCAATATTATTTAAATGAGAACCTCAACTACTCCATGCTGAACTCCAGAAGGTTTTGCCGACCTTATTATGCCTGATGACTTGCTTATGGGAAAGGACTAATCTCCCCTTTCACCTGGAAGGTTTCCCTGCCCAGTATCCAGCAGTCATGCCAAAGCACACGAGTGTCCCTTTTCCAAACTACATGGCTTTTAACAGACTGTAACATAGAGACTACAGAGAAACAAGACACGTACAGAGCCTATGAGGGAAATTTCTCAGTCATGAAGTCACACATGTGGCTGTTTTTTTCCTCTGAAATCTCTGAAGAAACATCCAGTTTTGTAGACATATGGACACGAAATGGACCATCCTGTCTGTACATGTGAAGTCAGGTTACCTGTCCTTGAGCTATCCTTGTTATTCACCTGGATATATTGTGCAACCTATCCTCTGCCAAAAAGATGCAATGTGAAAATAATTTTGTATGAAGATATTTACAAAACATTAGAATAATTCACTGATGAAAACTGACAATTGTGACTTCAAAAATTTTGTAAGAGAAGTAGCATATTTAATAATAATTAATTATAGTAATAATAATAATCCTAAATATAGTCCATTAATCATGGTTTTTAGTAATCTGCAGAGCCATCAGCATAGTTTTTAAATTCTCATTATTCATAAAAGTAAAATTGCTGAGTAAAAGATTCCACTTCAGTCCTGTCTGTGTGGTTCTAACCCAACCAGATTATATTTTCTGCAATCAAAAATTACAGCTAACTCTATTTAAAATTCTTTTAGGGACTACATTGTTAACAAAGAAATAGAAAATTATTTAAATATTTCTGAAAGCTAGTACAAAGAGAAATTGAAAATAGCGTCAGTATGTACACCTCATATATTGGTATATAAATGATGGATTTTTGAAGTTTTGTCACAAAACATAAATGAATATAAATTTATCTGCCTATAGTCTCTGAATTTTAGTCTAAAAATGAAGTTCTGGTGTATTTTAAAATTATTTGAGAAATTTATTTAGATACGTACTTGTGAAAAATAAATATTTTGTTTAGAGCATTCATTCTTACAACTCATTAATAAATTTATTTAATCCTTATGTTTTTGAAAGGATAAACCTTTCATTCAGAGAATTAAAACTATGATTTTAACAGACATAAAAGATGCCCGAAGATAGACAAGTAACTTCCAACCCACATCGAAATTAATAGGGGCTATGCATTACCAACATATTCAGAAGTCTAAAGACAAATATAAATCTCATAATAAATGTCAACACTTTGAAAGAAAACTGTGTTATCAATTCATGTGAATGAGATTGTGTTCTCTATTTGGGGAATTCAATCCACATCTGTTCCAGCTTGTAAAAATGGCACTACTTCCTAAATATTTCCGCATAAAAACCTCATTATACAGTAGCACTACAGCCTGCTTGAAAAAATGCTGTACACGAAGTTCCTTAATGTAAAAAAAAAAAATTCCTTAAAAAACCCCCTCCCCAATAAAACAATAACAATAACAAAAATAATTCACAGTATGCCACAGGCTAAACACCATTTTCTGTTTTGACATCTGTCTCCATGGATGAGTTAAAGGAATTTTCCACCAAAATTTCTAATAAGGATTTTGAGAAATATTTTGAGAAATAAATTATACAGAAGGAAAAGTACCATTTTTGCTTCACATTGTTATATCTAGTGGGTTTTAAATACTGATGTTTTTAGGTACTGTTAATTATTGCTAAAGCTTTTCACTTTTTTCTATTCTTTTGATTTGACTGCACTTCAACTAGAAGAGTACTTCCTTGGGAGTTCATGTGTGACATACAACCATAAATATCTGGCACCTTTTTCAAAGCATAAGTTGTGGTGCATCTTCTAAACTATACAAGCATATAAGCTTCATCTCAAGAAACTTAAAAGTGCTCAAAAATCAATACTTGAGTGTTTTGTAAGAGCATCATCAACTCTCTAGTGATGACTTAAGAGGACTTTGAAAAAAGGTCATTGTGTAATACTTGAGAAAGTGTAACTCCTCTCACCTTCAGCATTAAAACACCTCTTCACCTTAAAAATAATTGCATAATAATGCACATGAAGCAAATAGTTTACTTCCACATATAGATATTTCATACCAAAATAGTGTCCATTGTTGGATAATTAAAATTTCATTGTAGCCATTAAATACACAGACAAGTGGAAAATTTTGATATATTGTTTGTGGAAACAATGTAATCCCCATCTATATCAAGTCTTATTCTCTAAAAGACTACAGTGCTCAAAAATTAGTGTAATTCAGCGCACTGTAGACAACAAGGGGCTTCAAATACATGCAAGATGGTGCACTTCAGACTACTATAATTTGTTTCAGCCTTAGGAATGTTTACTGAGCTGGTTGCATGGTGCTACTTTGGCATAAAAATGTCTTTGATGGACGCTAGTTAAGCTTTGTTGCAGTCACTGTTCAACTGCTCTATTCTTTCAATTCAACACATTCACCTATACCTAAACTGAAAGGTAACTTCAAAAGAAGAAAGATAGATTATGCCTATTCTATTGACTTCCTCTGGAGAAATGGAGGACAGAAGTAGGAATTTGCAATCTTTCAACATTGGCAACGAATCTACCTACACTTACTTTCAGTTATCAGGTTGTTTGTTTATCTGTCCCATATATCTGTATGTAAATCTGTATTAGCTTGGTGGAAACATTTCTGTTAATTTCAGAAAAGTTTAACCACATTACATTCCAATTTTTTACAACCATCCACTACGTCTTTTAAGGAATGTTTACCCTCATGCCACATATGAAATGGTGTGAAATAAATAGAGTAAAATTTGCCTCTGTAAGTGAATTTTAAATCAGTAGTATTGTGTAGGTGAAGGTGGGGAGCTACTTGTTTTAAACTTAGTTGGAATAGAAACTATATTCCCTGGAAATATTTAACATTAATAGTAGTTAGCATTTTGGCATAAAGGATTACCTATTTAAGTCTCACATGTTGCTTAATTGTGTTTTGTTCCCTCACCCACAAAATCTAGAAAAGTAACATAAGCCAAAGAAGAAAGCAAAAGCATTAATTTTGAATATTCAACTATCTTGGCTTGTGTCATATCATAAACATGCTTCCAGCAATTCTTAACACTTCATATAAACCAGTCACAATAAGAAGCTTCTTACTGTTTCACTGTGAGGATGCACACTGTGACAGAGGCATTTTTAAGAATTCAATTTACTACCATTTCCCTGAAAAATAGGGATAAAATGAAGGGATGTCAGGCAATTTTGAGAAGTTTTGAGCTAATCTCAGGGTCTGAGGCACCAGAAGGGTTCGATCATCTCAAGATCTCTAACTGGCTTCAAAGCCTTATGACCCTCTGTTTCACTGGACATGTCCGCAGTAAATTGCTGAGGATATGCAGAGGAAAGTGAATTGAATTCCGTTGCAACAATAATGTGGCATCATGAAAAAAGCATACATGTTGTAGACCTGTATATTCTTATCCCAGGTGTGTCTCCATGTTGCAAACTAGTGATGACTACACACTACACCATGTCAATACACTTCATTGCAAATTTCAGTATCTCTGCTCTCAATGTTCCATTTTTCTGCTTTGTGTCAGTTATTCCAAAGGAAAGCCTTCAGAAAATATGCAATATTGTGGCACACAAGTAAACAGAATGGAGTTGATTTCAGTATAGATAACAGTAATTCTGTATAGATAAAGGTAATTAATGGCTTTACAGAGATGTGCCACAGTAATTTTTAAAGCAAATCTGCTTTATTAGTTAACATTTGAAGGTTCGGTAATTCAGTTCAGAAGAACAAGTTTTCCTGGAAGGTTATGTTGTATTAGAACAATCAAACACCTATAAAATCCCTGTTTAAGGAAATAGGACTCACTATTTGTAAATGACAAATCTACAAGAATTTCTTTAATTCTTTACAGGATCTGTAAAAGGATGCACTCACTTTTCAGGTACATTACTGTCTGATGGCAATGGGGGCTTCTGAAGTCCCCCCACCTTGCAAAAAGAAAATCTTAACCACTGAAACTTTATTGCTAATGCAAATATTATTAGTTTAATTATATACTGGTACAGTAAATACATGGTGCAAAAATGCCTAGCTCAGGCAAAAATTTAATACACATCAGATTTTCTAATGGTAGAAAAACACAACTCTTTATGTTTCAGGACTGAAAGTGTCAGTCTTAGGGAATGGATACTCAAACTGTAAAAGACAAGAAGAACAAAGAATGCCAAAATAAAATAGCGTGATAAAATTCTCTTAAGTTTTTGTTCTATTGTCTTTTAAATTAATTGTTTCCTTTTTCAGAACAGAAATTGCTTCCACCATTTTTAGTGTAAAATGCTTATCACAGCCTCCATGTATAAAAAAATTGATGGTATGAAAGGTTCTTAAGAAATGTTTTTCACATGAATGGTTTATAAAATCTAAAGCAGATTTCAGTTGAGATTTTTCTTCTATTTTCAAGTTCTTGTAGCTAGCTGAGAAAAACCATTCTTGTCTTTTTTCCCTTTTCCAGTTTTCATAGGGTTACTCTACAATATACTATTTCTGGGTTCAAGACATTCATATTAACACTAGAGAGAGTGAATCTCTGTGTGACATACGTCCATGTGAGAAGGACTAAAACTTGTGATATTGTAAGGGCTTCAAGTGCAGCTTAAAGAAAACACTTCCTCTCAGGGGTGGTGGAGGTTATGTAAATCCTGTCAAAGGTATCTAATGCCAACTGCATGCCACAAGGCTGCCATAGGGTGAGACTTGAGGGATTATTCAGGACAGCAAAGCAGCACTGACTAGACTACTGAAAATGCTGGGCAGATTTATCGACATAAAAACATGGTAAGAATTGTAGGGGCCATGCTGCAGGTGTTGGTTAAGTTTTCTTGTTTTCTGTGAACAGAAGATGACTGCTTCCTTTTCTTACCCGGTCAGATTTAAGTAACAAAGGAATCAATATGTAAACACTTAGGAGAGACCAGATGGTGAATGATAAATGACAAGGATCAATTCAATAAAACCTATCAGGCCACAATAAACATAAGCCATCTCTGAAAAAAATTAAAAGAGATGGTTTGCTGGGTAAAGTGACTGTAATTGTTTTAATAGATTTTTAGTAAGGATTTTCATGTAGTCCGTCCTGGAACCTTTATAGAAGAAACCGAAAAATAGGGCTGGAACATACCTCAGGAGGCTATCTAGTCCATCCTGTGCTCCAAGTAACAAGTGGCACAAACCCCACACCTAACATATTTGTCTAACCAGTTCCTAAAAACCTCCAGCACCAGAGAATCCATAGTCTCCCACGGCAAACTACTCCAGTGCTTAACCATCCTTTATAGCAAGATGGTTGTTCTTGGTGGCCAAACTAAACACATCACTTCTTGCCCTATCCAGAGACCTTTCTGAGCATCAACTTTTTACATATAGAAGCCCTAACATTTCCCCAGAATTTTCTGTTTTCCATAATAAACTACCTCAATTCTTTCATCTTTGCACACAACTCATCCTCTGGCCCACAGATTAAAGGCAACTGCATAGAACATGAGGGGACATACTGCAGATGGAAATATAAAATAGTACTAATTCCAATATAAAGATGAAGATTCCACAGTCATGTTTTGAGAATAATAATGAAAGGACACCATACTTATGTAAGCATAAGTTCTTCCATGAAGGGAAATGCCAATTTACCCAACAGTTTTACAACTTTCACCATATTTTCTTATCATTTGTGCAGGTATCATCTCCTAACTGCAGAAATGGAAGTTAAAAATCAAGTGTAATAACAGTAGCTTTTTTTCCACATATAAGTATTTATAGCTGCCTGCATTCAAATGAAGATCAGCATTAGTTGCATATGGGATTTAAAATAAAGTAGTAGATAGATAAGAGGTATTTTCTAAACGCTTTTTTTAGAAGACAACATTTGAGATGTTATAATGGAAAGGAATCAGATGTTATTGCATTTCTGATCTATTTTTAAAAAAATACAACCTGTATTCATAAATTAGTATTTACTAGAAAAATCTCTTTAACTGTACATATTATAAAACATCCATGGGGATTTTTGTATTATCAGCTTTACCTTCATCATCTTCTACAGAGATTTTTGGTTTTCTGTGTGGTAGTTGCTTTAAATTCCAAGAATTCAATGTCTGACATAAAAATTATTAGCCAAAAATTGAATTTTCTTCTAATTACAATTGTTTTCTACTGACATGTTTGCTATTGTACAGCTATCAAATGTACAGTATTATATTTAATCTGAGTTAGTGTCTTAAAATATGAAATAAACACATTTTTTCTTTCCTCACTTAATTTCTTATCTTTTAGACAGTCAGACTAACCACCGGTTGCTGTCCTTGGGATTTGATCTTTGCATTATCTGAATACTCAAGGTCCACAGCACTCTTTGTGCAACTGAACTTATTAAGCTAAAGTTCTAAGCAGGTACAAAGTATATATATTGCAAAAAGTGAGCATTTTAAAGAAAGCTAATGTGTATGCCCTGTAGATATTTTCATGACCTTTTAGACATATTATTTAAATGTCAAAGGCATGCAAAAATTATTTAAAATTACCCTGGGACAAGTCTATCTAAACATTTATTCCATATGTGTCAATGAATGCATGTTACACTTCTGAAAAGTGACTTTTAAGGTTCCACTGAAAATGCCAATTGCAGAATTTGTATACTTTCACTGATTCCTATCTACTACACTTCCTTTGACTTCTCAACCATCATGATGTCAACGGAAAAAGTTTATATGTCATTTGGCAACTATAAAAGAAAGGAAAAAGACAACATTTTAGACCTATTCCATGTTTAAAATGAAAATACGTGGCCTATTTTTACAGATTGGTAACAGTCTATCTAAACAACAGAAATGGAGAAGTTCAGTATGGAAACTCCATCTTTTCAATATATTCTGTCAGTTATGAACAGATAGCTCGTGCTGACTTTCTTCCAAAAAGAGGTGTTTTTTTTCTTCTGTTGTAGAAACTGAGTGATAGATTGTGATATGTACTACACACAGAAAAAAAATTACATGAAGACAGAAGGTAAGTAAAAACTTCCTTCTCCACTCCAAAGTAGCTTCCTACATCTTTGTTAGGATTTTCCAAGGGTAAAGGAAGAGCAAGAACTTCACAACTTATCTCATCCATCCAATTAGAGGGCAAAACAGTGAGTCTGTTTGCTGCTCCCAGGGTATTGTACATAATTTGTCTCAGCCAACATGGAGTTGTTGTCCAAACTTTTTGCAAATGATGTCAATTTACTTTGTCCAAAAGAAAAGAAATTCTGCTTAAGGCACAGACACATTCAAGAATCTTACAATATCAAAGACCAAGTTGGCCGTAACAGATTTTGTGTAAGAACTTCGCATTACCTTTGAAATAGTGAAATACCTTTTGGCATATTAACCCTGAAACTCTTCACCTTCGTTAGCTTAAGTGAGACCTTTAATTCAATTTTGTTTCAGGGTGTTTTGCTAGTTAATTAGATGCAGTGTGGTAATTCAGAGCTCAATGGAGGTCTTTTCTTCAGATAGGGCACCTGTCTCTCAGATGTTAATAGCTTCTTCAGTATGCAGAGTTTGGGGGTGGTGTGACGACATACATGGAGACAGAGGTATGACTGTAACCTGAACTTTGGTATAGATCTGTCTGCTTCCTACCTTATTGTTAGTTTTCATGTCTCTTCACTGCTTGTTGTATCTCACTTGACTCTTATTTTCTTTATATTGATGGAGACTTTGAAAGCCAAAAACCACTGTAAGGGCAGGAAATGCAAAGTGTGGTCACTTTCTGCATCCTATTATGAAATAAAATTGCTCAGTATCCTTTGTGCAACATGAGGATTCATTTATTGATTCAGAGTACCATCATTATACCAGAAAATTGTGTAATATATTGCTACCTTTCAACAACACAGAGTGGGGGGAAGGGAAGGGAGAAAAAGGAAAGAAAGATAAATGATAAAAAAAGAACTTATTTTGCCAAGCGAACATCATCATCCTGTGGACAGACTCTAAAATGATACCTCTAGCAAGCTAATCATTTTTATAATAGAATCATTGAATGGTCTGATTTGGAAGGGATCTTAAAGATAATCTTGTTCCAAAGGGCTTGGAAACACCAGACCAGATTGCTAAAATCTCCATCAACCTGGCCTTGAATGCTTCCACAGCTTTCCTGACCAACCTGTTCCAGTGCCTCCTTACTCTCCTAGCAAAGAATTTCTTCTAAGTATCTAATCTAAACCTACCTTAAATAATTTAAAGCTATTGCTACTTGTCCTATTACTATATGCTCTTGCAAAGAAATCCCTCAGCAGCCATCTTGTAGGCCTTCTTCAGGTACTGAAAGGCTGCAATACAGTCTGTCTTGGAATCTTCCCTTTTCCAGGCTGAACAGACCCAGTTCTCTCAGCTTTGGAGAAGTTCTCCATCTGTCTAACCAGTTATGTGGCACACTTCTGGGCGTGCTCCAAAAGGTCAATGTCCTTCCTGTGCTGAGGACCCTAGAGCTGGACACAGCTCTCCAGCTGGGTTGTCATGAGAGTGAAGTAGAGGGGCAGAATCCCCTCCCTCGCCCTGCTGCCCACACTGCTTTTGATGCAGCCTAGGACACGTTTGGCTTTCTGGTCTGTGAGCTCACACTGCCGGCTCATGTCCAGCCTCTCATCCACCAGCACACCCACCCCCTTCTTGGCAGGGCTGCTCTTCATCCATTTATCCCCCAGACTGTGTTGATACTGGGGATTGCCCCTTGCTCTTGGCTTTGTTGAATTTCTTGTGGTTACCTTGGACTCCTCTATCAAGTTTATCAAGGTCCCTCTTCATGCTCTCCCAGTCCCCATCTTGCAGTCCATCCACTGGAGAGGTGTGGAGAGAGAGACTGCCATAGAAGACTGAGGCAAAAATGCTGTTGAGCATCTCAGCCTTCTCCTCGATAGTTACCAGTCTGCCAGCCTTGCTCATCAGAGAGGTACCACTTCCTTTAACCTTCCTTGTCTGGCTGACATACCAGTGTAGAAACATTTCTTGTTATTCTTTGCATCCCTTGCCAAGTTCAACTCCAACTTCACCTTCGCTCTGCCTTTTATGTGCTGTAATACGGCCATTTCTGTGTTTCCGAAACTAGTCTTTTGGGTAGAGAACTCTACTTATATCTTTGTGAAATAATCCTTCATATTCCAGAAAGTGAACATGAATATCTTTCATTGAACAGCCTCTAGGCCCAAGTAAAAAAAGATGTACAGAAAAACCTCATTGATAATCATCGACAATGATGTGCAAAATGGATAAAAGTCACCTCACCATATTCTTCAATGGCCTGTTCCAAATGGTGGAAATACTTGTCTTTTAACACAGCAGTTGTCTACTGTCTAAATTACCTTTCTCTCTAAGCTTTCCCCCAGCCAAGAGACCCCTTAAGTCTCCTAAATATTATGTAAGCAGAAAATGGTAACGAATAGGACTCCATTTCTACATATCTATGAAAACATCAGTAATTAATGACTAAATGATATATGGGTATTCTAATTATGTACGTTCAGGGAATGTATGTATGTTCAGTTTTAACACACTCCTTTCCTGCTAAAACAGAAGGTGAGTTTATGTGCTTTTCCCCACTATTCCTAGGAATGATATATTTTAGGGACCCCGTGCCTATCAGTCAAGTATCATGATAATTTTTAATGAACTAAATAATTATAAAGACACCTACAACATGGGTTTGAGTTACACATTTTACAGGACCAGAGTTAAAGTTTTATCTTAGTGCTGGTGCACAAGCAGCCTCCAGGACCTTTCTACACTTGAAAACAATCTTTTACACAAGTCATTCACACCTTCCTGATGGAACTGTAAAGAGCAGCAGTCAAGGAGGCTGCTCAGGCACAAAACAACATTAATTCATATTCTACTGTCCAGAACTGGCTGCGAAGGAAGTCAAAACAGGTGAGCAATGAGAAGTCTCTGAAAACATTTCAGAGATGGACTGAAAGACTGTTCTGCAGTAGATTTTTTATGCTTCTAACTTTCCAGGAAAAACATTAATGAGCTCTAGCAATGCTACATTTGGTACCTATTGCAGACGGAGGATAAATAAAGATTCTCCAATAGTCTCGGCAGACAAATTAAATGGCTGTGAACCCACAAGGAGAGGGAGAAAACTCCAGTGTGATAATAAAGCTCCCAAGTGTGACCTTATACTGCAGGGGAATGAATTAGGAATTCTCTTTCTTGCCTACATTTTCAAACATGTTAAGTTCAGATTTTTTTTCTTTAGTTGTTTAACTTGCACTCAGGTCTACAAAGAAATAGATAATATGCCTGTTAAGTGTCATTAAAAAAAAAAGTATGTCCAGTACTACAAATAAAGAAAAAAATTTTTGAATTCAAACCACAGAAATAGAAACAAGGGGTTCTATGTGATCCAAAACCACCTGAGAGGATAACTTCTGCTTTACCCTACTTTTGTATTTACTAGGTTCACCATCTGTTAAAGCCTGGCTTGGCACTTATATCTAGCTCTAAAGTACCATGTGTAACACTTGAAATTTAAAAAAAAATCCTCTGGTGCAAGGTATAACTCATTATAAATGTCTAGCAAACAAATATCTATTTTGCTTTTCAATGGGACTAAATAAAATTATATATAGAACCAAGCAAGAATCTTTAGGACAAGGTAATGCTGCTGACATAATTGTTCTTAAGCATTTCTAACAATAAAATCCCACATAACGCTTAGGTTTCCCAAAGGGGTAAGAAATACCTGCCATCCAGTGAATGACTTGGCTCCAATTTCTACAGAATGCTTAAAAACCTTGTCTTTAGCCTTCAGAGTTTTCTGTTGTCTTTACCATCAACCTATAAATTTACCCAGACATTCATTGTAGCCTTACCTAATATTCAACTATTATTGACTGTCTGCCTGAGGTTTTATCGATGAGCAGTATTTATTCAGTGAAAAGTATAGAGATGAAGCAGTAGTTATGAAACTCTGCAAGTTCTGTTCCTCATCTAGAAGAGGGAAAATGTACGTATGTGTTTCTGGAAAAATCCTCAATATTTATTCATTCCCACAGCAGTAATAAGGAAAAAAAATATCTTTGAAAGCAACTGTTCTTATTTTCAAAGTTAAGTATCTTGTCATCATTCACATAGCTTAAAGAGCAAGTTCAAGATTATGAGTCCTGAGCTTGTCAATTGAAACTGCACACCTAATTTACCCAACTTCCTTTCCCCAATGCACAGAGAATGACAGAATTACTGCTTTATGCAGATCTGTCCATATTTAAGTATAAATTGTTTATAGATATTAAATAAAAGTTTCAACTGTGTTCATATAATACACCTGTTGAAAGGAGTAGTGCTGTGAAAAATATAAAGCACCAGCAAAAAACAAGAGAACATGTTTTACACTGTAAGAAAGACAATAAAAGCACTGAACAGCAAACCCAAGGAGTTACTTCCACTTGGTAATGCTTGTTAGGTCAGTTGTCTTTTTCTAAGCAGAGGGCATTTGATCCTTTCAGTGAATAGAATTCACTACATTGCTTCCTGTTTCAGAATCCGTGAAACCAAGGGGTGAACATCCTCAGGAAACCCAGCTAGGCTGACTATGGCCAAAGTGGCTGCTTCAGGAGCTGCTTGTACTAGCGGAAACTTGATTTGTAACAGAGTAAAGGTTGAAAGCTCAAAGATCATGAAATACAGACAAAATAACTGTACAGGCAATGACTTTTCTGCTTTTGCAAAACTCATATGAACAAAAAGGTAAGTGAATTCATCTTCTGTATCACAGTGAAGAAAAGAAGTTCAATGAGAAAATACTTCTCTTTGAACAGAAAAAAACATTAAATAAAAAAGCTATCATGCTACCTTGTTGCTAAATTTCTAACTTGACAAAATAAATCTTACACAAGTACTGCAGGTACAAATGGTAAGGTTTACAAGATAAAGCAGAAATAAACCACAGACCTTTATGAAACAGAAGTCTCATATAGCACATATTTCTGGAGTTCGATCGATTTCTATCTCTGTTTTGAGGTATCGAATGCTGACCATTAGATGATAATAATCCAAACATATGTGGAATTCATAAAATTGAAGTATGTCTCAGTCTGATGGCAAGTAAATCAAAAGCTTGGGTTTAAGTCACGCCTTCTCATTGCTACTAGGTAAGCTCTGTTGGCCACATCCTACAGGCATCCCACTGCTGAATAGTGCCTAAACTCACAAAAATATTGACAACATAAAAAAGTGTTGTAGACACACACACATAGTTCCTGTTAGGTATTCTAAGTGTAAATTTCATATAGAACTGATTTCAAAGTTTAGATGCGTAGTTATGTATCTGAAATATTAGGTGAAACCATACATCTAAACTGGAATGTACATGTAGAGGTATTTAGTTTAGTTTTAGGTCAGCAATTGTAGTGACAGTTATACATATGCCATGAAATAAGTACCCAATTGCACATTACTCATTTACTTTCAAACTGATTCCTTTAGCTTATCATGCAGAGGCTAGATCTGAGACAGTCCCAGTCACTGAGGACAAGTACTTAAAAAAATATCAAGGAGCAAATAAAAGATATTTTTAAATTCTATTTTTCAGCTAGTAAGATAGCATAATTTTATTTTATCCATGGATTTGGTGGGTTTTTTTGACTACTTTAAAAGTTTAATTTTTGTTACATTTTAATGTCTTCTCTGGCAATAGTAACATGGTGCTTGACATTAGAGTTCAACTATTCGTGGTAAGTTGGTACCCAAGACCAACAACTTGAACTGTAGTACCAATACTTACTGTGCCTGGTCTGGGAATGAAATTTGCCAAATGCTGTCAAAGACTTTAAGGCAGACTCTGTTATGTACATGAAGTTTCTGAGTCCATTGTTTTCTTGTGCTGTAGGAATAGGAATGACATTTATGTGGCACTTTTATAATCAGAAAAACTTATTTTTAATAAATAGTTTTGTTATATAAATAACTTTGTCGACAATACCACAGTTCACCTAGAAATCTTGTGCCTAGAATTTTCATTGATGTCTATCTGTAGTTCAATGTACTGCAAGAGAAACCTCAGGAGAACATATTTTCCTTTTCAAAAAGAAGTTTCTCTTTCCCTCATTGCTAGCAACACAAGCTCTTCTCCAAAAATCTCCACAGACAAATAATGCAAGAGACATTCTGCTTTAAGGAACAGTTTCCTCAGCTGCTCTGTGTATTATATTTAACCTACACTTGCAACAGATGCACTGACGTAAGAAGGGGAACTGAACTGTGTGAAAAGGGTGCCTACTGTGCTGAGACACACACAGACTTGTGTGCGTGTACGTCCAGGGAACTTGCACCCTCAACCACACCACTGCTGTCATATTTTCCTTAACATGAG
The DNA here is from genome assembly GCA_013399195.1 of Dicrurus megarhynchus. Taxonomy (NCBI): domain Eukaryota; kingdom Metazoa; phylum Chordata; class Aves; order Passeriformes; family Dicruridae; genus Dicrurus; species Dicrurus megarhynchus. Next base: position 1,311,820 of record VXAD01005369.1, read on the forward strand.
GTGACCCACTACAGCAGGTGCTAAAGTCCCCTGTGCTGTCCAAGAGCATGTTCTTACCCTGTCTAAGGGGATCAGTAAAAGATACAATCACATCATAAGCTTCTGTTCCCAGAAATATTAGTCAGGCTGGTAGAAATCCTGAACTAAAGCAGACCGCAAAAGGTCTCAGCAGACTGCTGTGTGACGCATACGCACGAGGAGTATGTGAGTTGTATCTGTGCAGTCCAGCAATTTAATTGGAGACCTAGATATATGGAATACATATATTGTCTGCACACTGTGAAAGTGCTCTACCTTATGCTTGTTTCAAAACAAGGAGCTCACTAGATCCAACTCATCCCCAGGTAAAAATGTTTATCTTTCCAGTGACTACAGGAAATGTTTAACTCTGTGTATTCAGGATAATTAGGATTCAACCACCTTAAATACAAAAGCTATAGTTTGGGAAATCTCTCTTCCTTCTCATCTATTAAGTAGGAGCTATAATCTTGGAATGGTTATTGTTCCAGCAGGATGACAAATCTCACCCTAAATTTAGAGAATCTATATTTAAAGTCTGAAACCAAAGAAATCTGAAGTTTTCAGTAAGAAGTTCTTTTCTGCATAGGATTTTGCACACAAATATACTTGACTCCAACTAAAATAGATGCCACAGTGTCAGACAGGAACCCAAAGTCCTCCTTAGTTATCATTGTCACCAAGAAAGGGAAGTAAAAATTAAACTTGACTCATTATTCTATTGATGTAGAAAGCAGGAAGGAAGCCAGTTGATGCCACTGCAAAGTGATGAATACAGCAAAGTAGTCCCTCAGTCTCTACCAATTAAATGAATAGGTACATTCTGAGTCAATAAACATGTGTGATAAACCTGTTGAGCTGTAAAAGAGCATTCATACATTGTACCAAGCTGCTTTCGAAGTTTAAGTACCCAGTGTGTTGTTACAAAGGCTCTAAAAAAAGGATAAATTTAATATAGTAGTATGTACTAAAAAACTCTGAAAAGAGGTATCAGAAATTATCATTAAGAAGTGCAACCTTCCTGAATGGTTTAATTCAAAGCTGACATATAACTCCATAAGTTCCATATGCTTGTTTTAACCAGGTGTATATGCCCTCAAACTGAAAGATAAATGACGTCATAAGGCTTTTATTTCCTATTTGTAGACAAATCATTTAGGTGGATATCACAATGTAATGCAGAATTAAGAAATGTGAGAGGTTTAGTTGGTTTGCAAAGTGAATTAACAATGATAAGGGTTCTAAAACAATCTTAATTGGCTATTTCATTCTAATTTCACTTAAAGGTAAAATACTTAAATCCTGTTATCAGTGTTGTCATCAACTTATTATCCATCATTAACTCCAGGTTAAAGCTGCTGGTTGCCATCTATTACAATTTCTTACTGTTTTCTTGCCTTAGACAGTAGGTTGCACTATTAGATACCCAGATGCATATATGGGAGTGCAATAGACTCACAAATGCATTTCTATCTCTCTAGTAAAACCCAGGAAAATTTTAAAAAGTTAAAATAACCCAAAAAAACAATCCCCCAAAGCACATAGTCTGCCAGCAATACAGTATTTGGATTAGAACTAGAAACAGTTTCTTGAATGCAAAAAAATATCAAGGTGGAAACTGTCTACTAGAATTAGCACACTAGGCAATTTTTCGAGAACCAGTAATCAGTCATCTTTTCCTGAACTGCCAAATGAATTTAAAACAAATGAATTTGGATCAGTTGGCTGTCAGGAAAAAAAACCCCAAAAATCTAAATTCCTTTTCACAGGTAAGACTTTATTATAAATATGAGTCAACTACATTAGTTTGCCTCAGTAACAACAGCCATTATTTCTATATCTGATGTCCACAAGCAAGATATCAAGGGAAAACCTTAAAAATATCCCAAAAATTAAGTCTTAAAGGACATGCAAAAGAATGAGAATTTCTTTTGCTCTTTGTGTGTATCTCCTTTACGGCTTTCGCAGGTTGGTCACTTTTTGTCGCTTTTCACAAGCCCTAAATGCATACAGAAGATGATAGAAAACGAATACTATTACAAATTATGAAGTCATGAGAACAAAAAATACCACTTACAGGCAGATTAAAAAACCAACCCCCCACAAACAACGAAACAAAAAACCCCAAACCAACCAACCAACAAAAAAAAACAAAAAACAAAACAAAACAAAAAAAAACCAAAACAAAAAAAAAACCAAAAAAACAAAACAAACAAACAAAAAAAAAAAACCAAAAAAAAACCAAAAACCACCAGAAAGAATAAAAAGAGCACAAAATGTTCTCTCTCTTTTTTTTTAACATTCTCCTTTTTCTATGTCTAGGAAAAGAACAAATCAGGATCAAAAGTACGCTGTGTTCTAAATTAAGACTGAGATGACTGAAAATTTGGTTTTATTGTGTGTTAAACATGTTGAAGGAAAAGTTTGAGAAATAATGGAGGTCAGATTAGGAAAGCGAAAATTCAATAATAGATGTTAGATTAGATTGAGTAACAAAATATCTGAAGCACTGATGTATTAAAAACCCAACCAAGCAACAGAGAAATCTAATGCAAATTTATTTGCTGCTCATAACATAATGTAATTTGAACAGATAAGCCCATTCTACTGGAATGCCAGAAAATAGGTTAGTAAACACTACCTGGTTGAGCACATCTGTGTCTTATCACAGCCACACTGCTGCTTCCACCAGCATTGGTGCCTGTCCTCTCCCCGAGCCCAGGGTGTGACCACTCAAACTAATTATTCAAATATATATCAAATATATATCAAATTTTTCACTGAGAGAAAAGCTGCCTTTATGATTCTTCTCCCCCCAAAAAACCCTCACACGTGCTACACACTCACACACACACACACTTTAAAGCAAAGAGCATGAGTGTACTTGTATCTCGAGGAACAAATAGTAAACAGAGTAATGTTTTTATTGTGCTTGCTACTGAAGTACTCCTATTTATGCTCCTGAGCTGACAGAAGCTCAGGGCAAATCTCAAGTTATTTGTTTCCACAGGTGCTTTTCCTATCCTTCCCAGATTCTCATTGGCTAATAACAAATGCAAGGCAGGACAAGACTACCGACTGCTTATTACAGAGAGGGAGATTGACACTGCTTTTTTAGGTTATCTGGGGAAATAGTGCTCCCCTTCCTCAGCAGCATTCAATTTGTGACTCCAGTGACAAAAAGCTGGGAAAGGACCAAATGAAATAAAGAAAAGGAATGACTCTGGCTTCACTTCTCACTGCCTTGAGTAGTGGGCCAAGCACATCGGAGAGAAACCTGCTTGTACAAAGGGATGATGCAATGTTTTCCTTCCTCATTGACTGAGGGAGTAGGAAGAAAAATGATGGGCTGCAGCTTGTCTAATTTGCTGTGACTTAAGATGCTTCTCAAAATGCAACTTGCATCCAGAAAAGAAATTTAAAAAACAACAATCGAAACCCACTTATATTGAAGAGAATCAAATCGCACAATGTATTCTATGCCAGAAGTCCATCAGTTCTCTTGGAACACTGCTCCTTTTTAGGATCTGTGTGTTTGTGTAGCATGCAGTGTACAGTAGACAGCAGCTTGAGAGCACTGCAAGGTTTAGCTCTCACCCAGTGACCAAAGAAAACTGCTAAATTTCAAAGTAGAAACAATACTGAGTCATATAATAAACAAACAAATAAATACAGTCCTTAAAAGTTTGCTTGAGAAAAGGAGTAATCTGCAGCTGATCCTGAAAAAAAAATGGATGAAATAAGTAACAGATAATTCTAAGAATGAATGTTTTTATTCAGTAGTGTAAGGTTCGATTTAAAAAGTAGAGAATGTACAAACCCCCAACTGTTACCAAAATTAGAATACTTTTATTTTATAGAATGGTTACATTTTAAGAGATACATCTATTGGGTCAAATAGTACTCAGAAATCTCCAGGAAGATTTTTTTTTCTCATTAGAAAATAACTATTTATTCACTTTGCAATTTTTCTAGATTTATATTTTCAAATCACTGCAACTCCTTTGAAACTGTAAGGCTTCATATATAAATCAGCAAAATTAAAGAATCTGTTAAAGAAGCGCAAAGCATGACTTATTTTTCTGGTCCTGTAATCGACTAATACAAGCTTTGTATGAAGAAGAGAGACATCTTTGGTGAAAAAATTCAAAATACTTAAGTGCTACCACCAATCAGTTGGGGGTGAGAGAAGAAATGAACATTTTTATGTAGGAACAAAATTACTGAGGTGCACTTATTCCGGAAAGATATTCTTAGTCTAAAGGAGTGAAGATTCTAGCACCTGGAACTCATTTGCAGTGATTAAATATCTGTATTGGTGCACAAAAGTGAAATCCAATTCCATGAACTTATGCAAAAATTTTCAAAAAGCCTTATATTTATTTTTTGAAAGACAAGGAAGCAGAGCGCTCAAAGACTTAGAGACTGAAAGTGATGAAAACATGAAAGGTAATCTCTAAGTTTTATTGCCAGATGTTTCTGAATTAAAGGGTTCCAGACAGTATACCAGACAAGCAGCTATAGAAACGAGACCAAGAATAGTTGAGTAGTTTGTTGCTATCCTTAAAAATCTAAGCCTCAGTTTTCTCTCTGGTTTTTGCCTTATTCTCTGGTAAATTGCTTGTTTAATTTTTTAATGATGTGAGCTTTCAAATGAGTCAGAAATTTTCCCTGCTGTGTCTTGTGCACCTTCTGGGGGGCTTCTCTTCTAGTTTTCTCACCATTTGCTTCTTCAGGTTTCAGAAAACTAAAAAAACCCCTTTGTTATATGTTCCAAAATTTGCTGGATGTTGCCTGAATTTCCAACTGAACCAATATGCATTCCAAATCAAAATCAGAAATAGGCTGGAATAACTCACCACTACCATAAAAAAGATAGTAAATAGAACACCTAGGTCAAAGACAGCATTGAGGAAAATACATTTAGTCTAATTATTAACTTACACACATCAACATATAAACATCCAGGGTCCCAGCATCATTTGACTGATGTTAGATGAACAGAAACCATCTTTCAGTCTGTGTCTACGAACCCCATTTGATCTGCTTTAATGGAAAAGATTTCCTTTGCTCAGCTGGATAACGCGTTTTCCTCTTCATTCTGAGTAACTAACCCATGCAGATGAAGGTGAGAAGGATAAAAAAAAGGGGGTTTTTTATCTTGGTTGAAACACAAGGAAATTTCTTTTGTAACAAAGCCCTCAGAGAGTCTTTTAAATCTGTAAAAATGTAAATAAAATTAACCTGAGAAGCAACTCACCAATTCATAAATCCTAAACATTGAAAACTGTTTCAAGGCATTGTTAAAGGCACATCATTTGATGATGATAAAGTTCACTAGACTTGCTGTGTTGAGCGGACCTAACTTCTGCATGGATGGTAACTACTCTCTCATACATAGGAGCAAGCAAATAAAAATAGCTAATTGAGCTATTTCCTCCACAGAAGGGGAAGGAAGAATTATTACTGTTTTATCTGTAGTAGCTGAATACCTTCTGATCACTTACAGAAATTTGGGTCATGAAATTTTTCTAAAAAGAAGAACTCCATTACAGAAAAAACCCTAAAGACATATTCTACTTTCACAATGGTGATAAATCCATTGTCTTTAAAGAAATCTTTCACACACATGTTGTCTGTTTAAATCATCTACCAAGCTACTGTCTCCTTTGCTAGCAACCAGACTGCACTAGTTTTAGCAAGTTGAGGAAATACTTAGCATTTTATCTGAAGTGTTTCAGAGAAAAGACAATCCGCAAAAGGTTGAGTTGGCTCAAAAAGAACCAGGATTTTCTACTCCAATACAGGCAAGTGACAAGGATATTGTCATATAAGGACTTTCCTGAATCCAAGAATCCCAAGTTCTAAAATATGGAAATACCATATATTATATATACCATATATACAAGTTCTGTATGTTTAGAGTCTACAAATGAGTCTTGCAGTCATTAAGATTTGCAGTCAGCTTTGGCTCTTAGACCACTGCTGGCCTTTGCGATACCATTGAGTAACTGTGCCTTTTTGCTACACCAGATCACTCAGGTATTTTTAAGATGTTTAGCAACTACTAGGTGAAATCTTTGAGCAACAGAATAGGTAAGATGAAAACAAACCCACAATTATTAATCCACCATTTGCTGTTTTCTTCAAAGTTCATTTATTCTGATATACATGGGTGTATGAAAGTCTTTTTGTTCCTTTAAGTCAGAACAAACGTTTTGCTTTGTTTTGTGAAACATAACCTAAAATAATTCTTTTTTTTTCATTGTGGAGATAAAGAATAAATTTCAGTAAATCAAAATGATGTCTTTACAACTTATATATTCATGATGTAAGAGAGGGTATTATTTTTCAAGACACAGTATAACCAAACTTTGTAAAATATAAAAGGTTCACCTGCATAGTACAGTTTGTTGACGAGAACCTCAGATAGTACAGGCTAGGCTGGTGCAAGAGCCCTACTGCTGTGCCATATCCTGGTTTCTATATTGTCATTGTCCCTGTGCTCATTGGAGCACCTAGTGCATCCCCCAAGATAAGACACATGTATTATTTCCTGGTCTTGCATTAGTCATGTGTAGGTCCTTTCGGCAGAGAACTAGAGATTCACTGGAGAATTATCAACACTCAGAAAATTTAGACGGCATTATACTAAAAACTCAGGGCATGCAGACCATAGAAAATCTGTGCTTTAACCTTCATTTCAGACAGCAAAGTTTTAAACATTGGAATGCACAGATTGCTTAAAGAAAATCCCAATCTGAGTAAGCTATTTTTCTGAGGTGATGAATGTAAACAAACAAACAGCACAAGAATTTGTGCCCTCCGTTGCAGTGAAAAAAAAAAGCTGTGGACATAATCATACTTTGTGACTACATTCACAAGCATACTTTGACACGACAGAAGATGACACCATGACTGGAGGACTGCAATGGATACCATTTAATGTGAAATGGACAAAGCCTTCTTGAAAAACCTGGAAGAAGGCTTGTAGCTGCAGACCCTGTTTGTCAAGAAGAACTTGAACCATACTGGTATCTGCTAGAGTAGGGAAATCTCAGAACACAAACACACAAAAGTTATGGAGTACATCAGGGAAAATTTTTTGCACAGGCAGTGAAGATGCAGGGAGAGTATAAGTTCTTGGCATAGCTACCACTCAGAAATAAAAAAAGAACTGGTTGGAAATGCAGTAGTTAAGGATAACCTTGGCAGAACTGAGCAGGAGACAGAGTTTAAAATCCTGAGAGACATGAGGAAGTCAAATAGTCAAGTAAAACTTGTAGGCAGAATCACATGACCAACTGACTTGAAGGAGGCCAGGTGAGCTGGTTGACCTTCAACAACAGTCTCCTCAAAGAACAGTAATTGTCCATTCCAATGTGCCAAAAGTTCAAGCACAGGAAGCCAGCTTGCCTGAATAGGAAACTTCTGAGTGAGCTCAAATGCTAAAGGGACTTGTACAGAAATTGGAAGCAATGTTGGGCTACTCAAAAATATTGTGAAAATATTTCTTGGACATTCAGTAGTAAAATTAGGAAAACCAAAGCTCAGCTGTCAGGAGGTACAAAAGAAGCAGTTAAGAGCTTATTGTTATCTCAGAAGACTAAATGTAGACCCATTGCTGAATGGGGCAGAGAACTTAACAACAGAACACAAGAAAAGAATGAGGAACATGGTGTCTGCTTTGCTTTGCTGTAACTTGCAAAGGCTTCTTTCAGGTCAGCCCCTAATACTGGGGAACAACACTGGGACATGTATTACCCGTGTTAATATGAAGCATGGAAGACTCACAGTAAATTTAACAAGCAGATCCATGGAACCAGACTGAATGAGCTTCAGAGGCAGCTGAGGGAGCCAGCAAGTTTCATTGAGACACACTTCTGCAGTCACTGAATAGACTATTATGTGTGGGAGCTCTCTGAGGAATGAGACAGGCAGATGTCACACCTGTTTTCAGGAAGGGCAGATCTGGGGAACTGCAGATTGATCAGTTTAACCGGTGGAGAAGAGAAGAGGCGGGGAATTTCCAGTTAGACACCAGGAAGAGATCTTCCCCGGGAAGGTGGTCAGACACTGTAGTAGAGACAAACTAGAATCTCTACCCTTGGACATATTCAAAACTCAGCTGGACAAGGCCTTTGTCTAACCTCAGGGACATTAAGCCTGCAAGACTCTTTTAAGCAAGAGGCTAAGACCTGATGATCTTGAGAGGTATATATCTAAATTATTTTGTGATTCTCATTTGTGATTTTGTACAAGATTATTTCAAAAAATTGACAAGGACTAATTACTAACTAGTAATACAATTACAAATAAAAATGGAAATTGAAGTTTCCATGAAAGTTTAGTAATAAGAAATTTCTTTTTGAGAAGATCAGAAATCCTAAAAATATTAAGTGGGAAACCTTTTGAATAAAATTAATAGGATTTAAGACAGGTAAAGATCAAAATACAGTGCTACTACCTTTTAAAAAAGTTGTATGTCTTCCCTATACTGCAGTAGAATTCTCATGGCATTCTACATATTGGTGAGCTAGAAAACCTATCACTTAGTAAGAGTAACCCAAGCTTTACAGAAAGTAAGGGCACTTCTCTCTTTAACAAGTCAGTAACTGGCGGCTTTCAACATTTTGTTTATGTAGGAAAAATAAATGTGGAGCTCTCATGCAATGGTACAAAGGAATGTGAGATCAGGATGCCAATTAATTTGGATGCCTTTGAAAATGTCGCTGATTTTTCAAGCTTTTTTGTTGTTGTTGTTTTTGTGTTGGTTTGTTGGAGTTTTTTTGCCAGTACCAAAGGGCATTTCACAATGGGGGAAAAAAAGTATCCCTAATTCTGTAGCCAAACTGTTGCAAGTGACTGCTTCATCTGTCATTAGCTCTGTCAGCTGGCATTCCTGCAGATAAAAGAAGTCTTGGTGCCATGAGATGAGTAAGAAATTGGGTCCAATATAGTATGCTAGCAGACTGATTTCTCTCTTTTACACGCCTTCATATTGAGTGGGATGTGACTGCCAAATGAAATCCAGAAGAAATAGTGGATTTGAATGTTAGGAGAGATGGGGAGGCTGGGGGAACGGGAGAGGGGGGGACAATTAACATTATCATTAAAGCTGCCTGCAGTAACTACATTTCAGTTTGAATATACAGCCCAAGGATTTCTGGCATTTTACACTGTCCCTCTCTCCTTTTTTTTTTTTTTTTTCTTGTGGTGGTGTTGGTTTTTTTGGGGTTTGTTTATTTGTTTTTTAAGAGAAATGCTTTGCATCCTTAGTTATTAAGGCAATATCAATACAATAATGATTAATGGAGGAAAATTTGGATTTAAAGACAAAATCCATAGTTCTATGCATTGAAACTGCACCTCTTAATTAGCTGTTACATTAAAGTTATAACTACTACATTCATAGCAGTCTTCAGTTCATAAATATGCTTATATATAGCTATATATTTATATTTCATAAAAGATTATTCTTTTGCTAAATGGTGTCAGCTGGAACAAGATTCAATAATCTGCAAGTCTCTTGTGAAATGTGGACAAACAACTCATTAGAAAAGTTGAAGTAACTGTTTCACAAGCAGTACTTGCCCACTTCACACACAGAGGTTTCTAAGGTAAACTAAGGTATTATGAAGGACAATGGCATCAAATACATTTAAGAAAAGTATGTATCAACAGCTACTTGAAATACACTACTTAAAAATCTCGTTCTGTGCACTAGGGTACTTTAACTGACGCTGAGCGCTTGCAACCTAAGTGTCCAATGCATCACAGCCAGTTTGCTCCTCTCCTGCGTATCTCTGCACTCAACAGTTCTGCAGGAAATGGAGGGCCCTGAGAGTTAAAGTTGGAGGCGTGGTACAAAGCACCTTCTTAGCCTGCCACAAAATCCCTTATTTCTTCAGTTGTCAAATACAAATTCAGTGAAACCCATCAATTCAGAGAGAAATCCAAGTCCTTGCCCTGAGGCAGTTATTGCCCATGAAACAGTCTATCTACTCATTCCTTCCCAAAAAATACACTGTAGGCTTGCTCCAAAGTACATTTAAAGTATACCAGGCATCACGATAGAGAGCTCTCTTAAAAACTGGAGGGTGAGGGCACAAACCCCTTAATGTAGACATTTTTTGAGGCTGGTACTTGCTACGGAAGGGCCCTTAGCTCCATCTCACTTTTTAGAAGGGTAGCACAGACACCCTGTCCTTATGGTTTCATTTACCGAAACTCTTGGCCTCTTTTTCTTTTTTCTTTTCCTCTCCCTTCATCTGGTTGAATTCTTCCTCCAAATTTGCAAATTGTTTCAGGCTTCAGAAAACGAACCACTTGCCAAATCACACAGACGTACAAAACGTCCACTCAGGCCCGTTCAAAAGGCCCACTCCATTGGTATTCACCAAGAATAGCACATGTCCTTTCACAGGCCTGGGACATTGTTGGTCTAGCGCTGGTCTTTCAGCTGGTAATAAATCAACTCCACTGACTCCGAGACAACTACTCCTATTTACCTCAGCTAAGAACCTGTCCCCAGTGCTGAAATGTCGATCTGATGAGTTAGTATCTATTTCCCTAAAATTCCTTCAGGGCATTGGTTGTTTTTCTCTTCATACTTTACACTACTGTGTGAAGTTGTTAGGCAATGTTAAACATTAGAGATTAATTTTAACTGTGAATGTAGCAATCCTTTATATCAGCTTTGGTAGGCAAAGGAAACATTGATCATTCAGAAGGAAAAACTGATGCATAAATAATGACAGATAATAAATACATCCGATGGGCCAAGTTTCTCATAAGTCAGTACTAGTAATACCAAGAGTTTTTTGTTAGAATAAGCTGAATACAGACAGATGCTTAACATCTTCCCTCTCTTTACAAGAATTCTATGGGTACTTGATTTTTTTGGTCAATGTTTGATACTACAATATCAAAATTAGATAAGATTTCAAATATTGAATATAATTTTCAGATATAGCTCATTTCTTATTTCACCTTAAATGAGATGTCCCTCAGAGTGATTTGTTCGGTCTGCATATATGAGACAGAACCTATATTTACCTTTTTCCAGAAAATGAGGGACAGGATCTGATCTCCTTCAGTAAATCTTTTAATGAGGTCACTTATCTTGAGGTGGGATAACCATTATACAGATACTAAGTTCAATTTTTAAAAGAGTAAGCTTTTCTTGTTCTGTGTAAGTTTTTGCTTTTTGCCGCAAGATTAATGGCTGGGTTTTTTCTTTTTTTTCTTGTCTTGTCAGTAGCATTTGGGATATTTATCTTCAAAAAGAACTAGGCATTTTAAAATAAGGACTTGTATGTTTTGGATAAAATACTGGAAGTGTTCAACTAGTCAATGCTTCTACAAATTCCCTTAACTTGGCTTAGACTATATGAGAGAAACAAGAATAGAAAGAGTTGTTTAAAATTGATGTGCACAACCGCATATTGGTGACAAACATTTTGATTTCTGTGGATCTTTTTTTCTTCAAGTATTTGCGATTATGATTTCATTTTGTAAGTTGTATGTGCTACTTCTACCTATTACAGACAAGTCACAGTATGTCCAAATAAAATTAAATAATTCTCTAGGACTAGTTTTCAGAGTTATTCCAGCTGTTCAACTCTTCAAAGGAGTAAAACAATGCATGTGTGAGATAAGTTTTGCATGCTAAAAGCTTAACCCTGGTGTCTTTTGTCAGGTAAAATTCTGGGTAAAAATCTCTGTCCTTGGAGTTAGAATTTTACCACAGTAGGGACTGCAAGACTGAAGAACTGAAACCTCTCCTTAACCTGCTGTTATAAGAGTCCTTTGGAGTTTCTGTGCTAATCTAACACCTCTTTTGTTAAACTATAGGGCAGTGAGAGGAGGGTTTTATGCTTTGTATTATATTGTGAAAACATTAGCAAATGAAATAAATGTGAATTTGGCTTTTTAGCACTTAGAATTATTCATTTTGAACTGTAAATTATTTATGGTACTCAAAGTGACACTTTGTAAATAACAGGAAAGCCTCAGAAATCAAATGCAGATTGTGGTATTTAGTCTTGTCTTGCCATCATTAACCATTTCAGTTACACAACATGTTTCAATAAATCAAGCACATCTCTTAGACATCTCTCCTAAAGGAATTAGAAAGCAGCAGAAATAAATGAAGCTGTCTACAAGTGACAGCTACAAAGGGAAACCCAGAGAAGGAGTGGAAAAAAAGGTACTCCTGTGAGCAGATGATAAAGCAGATGCTGTAAAACAATACAGGGGATTGCACCATTTCTTCTCCAGAACTGACGATCGTTTGATAAACAGCTAGTCATGCTCCTGGAAAACCCTGTCCATCAGTGCATATCAGTACAAATTAATGATGACATGTCCTGATTAAACTTGCTGTGCTGTGAAATGCAATGCATTATCTGCATGGCAGTAAGTGAACAAATGCTCTCAGGGAGTAAAAGAACAAGCAAAGTCACACATCTCAGGTTAGGTCCCAAGTCATAGCTGCCTGTGGTGAAGTAGGTGTTTAATTGACAAACCAGTCTTGACTTGTGGGTTTTGCAGGCTATAGCTTTTTGTTCTGTTCATTGAAAAGAGATGTCTTGATAACGCCCTTTCTGCAAACTGTAAGTCAGTTTTTAAAACCTTCAGTCAAGCTCTTGAATCTCTTCCTCAAGCAAACCTTAAATAAGTTTGCACCCTGTGTACATTTACAAGAAGTCACCCTTTGGAATAAACTGAATACTATGAACATAGTAGTGGTGACACCACAACATCACCCATGAACTGAGTTCATGGTGAACTAAGCAAGCTCTCTAAGAGAATTTGAGGGATCTCCCAAAAGTTCATTTTCTAGAGTAAAAAGCAAACAATTTTATATTTCTAATGCAAATAAAATAAAAAATAAAACTTAAAAGTTTCATTTGGATTGTTGTTGTCTAACACACAGAATGAAAACCCTTTTGTAAAAGCTAGTTATTTATTTTAAAAAATAAAAAAGTCACACATTTAACACCACTTTGCCTTCTTCGATTTACTAAAGCACTTCTGACACAACTGATAAATAAGTCTCTATGGAGTTGAGAAAGTTTTGCCTCTTAAAGATAGGTTTGCTGAACAAAGACCTCTTCTGAAATAGGTAGATTCTCTTGGGGATGGGAGCCAGACTTCGCAGTTCATACTGCTGCTGAAAGGAAGGACCACTCAAGGCAGTAAGAACACCATTGTCAGTACAGCTAGCAGAATCTGGAATTTCTTCTCACATCTGAAAAACACATTGATGGCTGTAGACTCAAACCAGATGAGGCAGCCTGAAATACTTTTCAGAACAATTCCTTATCCTGATCTTACTTTAACTAACCTTCCAGTCTAGGTTCTAATCTAATGTAAAATCTAGAACAATTTAGCTGATTGTTGTGAACTTGCACTACAATGAATGAGATTCCAGTCCAAATGTTGGCATTTCTGCAAAGGAAATACACAAGATAGCAATAGAGATACTACTCTATACTTTCATTCAGGGAACAGATTGAAACAAATAAAAAAAATATATCTTGGCAATCTTGGGAGAAGTAAAATATTTAATCCTTTTAGCTGTAATCATTAGCTTTCTCTGTGCATACTACCTGGGCAGCAAATGAGCAGAAGGTGAAACATATCCATTTTCCTGCCAAAAAATATATGGTAAAGAAATACTGTACAGTAAGTTCTTATCTGAAATTTTAGTTCCTATGTTAAGAAGGAATGAAGATCTAGGAAAAGAATTAGCTGTACAGGAAAACAAAGAAGCAAGGACTGCAGGTACAGACAGTGATGAAAAACACATTGAAAAGATTTGTCCAAGAAGGCATGAAATACCAGGACCAACCCTTTAACTACTCTTAAATACTTTTTCTAAGTTTTATTAAATGGTGTCAGGCCAATAGGGCACATTAGAGAGGGGGTGGGGTAACCAGTATTATATAGATTTAAGACAGTGCTTCATAAAGCAGACTGAGAAGGCTGCAGAAACCCAGGCTATTGTAAAGGCAGCCGATCCGGGAGGCTGCAGCCAGCACATTCCCCTCACCTGCCTGCAGAGCCTGAGACAAACCAGGTGTAGCTGGGCACAGGGAGTGCCCTCAGCTTCTAGGCAGCCTCTAAAACAGAAACATGAAAGACAGTGCAACTATTTTCCCCCCTCCTTTCTTTCACATGGACTTCAACCTACTTATTTTATTTCTGAAACAGAGGTTTTAATTAAAGCTACCTTCTATACAATGCACTCAACTTCAGCTCTGTTGCAAATAACACATTAATTTCCCCTGACTCCGAGTAATCTTACTTGCTCTCTTCTATCCCTGAAAACATCTTGCCTGGGTGAACACCAAGGGAAAATAACAGGTGGGGGCAACAAAACTGAAGTAGCTTACTGGAAGTTATGACAAACTCTGCATTTTGTTATTTCTTCTAATTTTTAATACATATACTTCTTTATTCTTGCAACTTCCCCGACTAAAGTCATGGAATGAGCTTTAAGAATGCAGCTTCTCACTGGAGGAATGGAAATGAAAAAAGTCACAGAAGATAGATAGCAGATAAAATAAAGAAAGCATGTTGACAGAGAGGAGTATGTGATCCATTCCCTCACCACTGCGCCACCCTGCCTAGGGAGGCACTTCAGGCCAGGAATCTCTCTTTGTGACCTCAGGTAGTCAGATTTAGCCTTCAAGCTCTAACTTTCCATGTCTATACCACAGTTCAAAACTCAAGTCAAAATCCAGACTAAGTTTTTTCGCATCTTTCTTTCTGATCCTGAGTCAGGTCACTGGGAAATCAATTAAATACTAAAAAATTTCACAAGGCTAGCTTCACTGAGGTATGCAGGAGAGAAAGGAAGCATGCAAACTTGGTCTAGTCAGCATCTTCCTAAAAAGTCTCCAGTGTTGCTGGATCTGGGATTACATGTGCCCATCACACCTTTCTTTTTCTTTTTTTAGGCAGGGGGCCCTTTGGGATTTTAAAGAATCACACCAACAGGGCCTTTGTGAGACAAAGATCTTGTAGTTTCTTCTACTTCTGGGGAGAATGCAGTGGGAAAAAGTGAAATCACCATATATCCCAGTTGTTGTTTTGACCAACAGAAGAGAGAATGAATGAAAAAAGTTTCAGAACAGTAAGCTAAAACTGTGACAGAGTAAATTCTCTAGATGGGTTCATGTTCCCTGCAGATCATGTACAGATGGGACATGCAATGCAATCATCAGTGGGCTATAAATCCATCTGCCAACATAAAATTACATAGATAGATCTCTGTTGGCCTAACATTTAAATGATGTAGTAGTGGATCAGAACTCCTATTGTGCTAGATGCTCTGACACCACAGAACATGGAGTTCCCTTCTCCCCATCCTTAAAAGCAAGCTTGTAATTTAAAAGCTGTTAAGTACAGATACAGATATGCGGGAATATGAAAGACAACAGGTTCTGATTTCTGTGGTAACAGTTACAACATGGTCTTTTTATGCATAGTTGAAGGAAGGATTTGAAGGAAGGTAAAGGAGTAGCTTTGTAGACATTTCCATAGGAATTTTGATAATGTATAAAATATGCTAAAATTGCCAAAATATTTGCTTTAAAATCTAAAACTACTGGCTAAAGAATGTTGCCACGGCTTGACCAAATGTAGATAACATGAATAAGCATTTGCCTTTCTATCAAAGAGATTCTATGAAATGAGAGCTCTCAACATGAAATATTTTTAGGCATAGACATAAAAATACTTTTTGTCAAGGTAGGCATAAGCCACTAAAGGCCTCATAAGTACAGACAAATAAACAACCTGTGCCTAATGTAACCAGAAAGGAAGGGAAGTGGGGGCAGGGTGTCAGGGAAGAAAACATTCTGAGAATGATTCCTGACAGAAGATAAGATTGTGAACTGACAGACCAGGAATCCTTTAGAGGTGAACTCTGAATGGATCTGAATAGCAAAGAAAACTTACAAGGGCTGTGACTGAGATCAAAATAACAAGTACTTCTAATTAGAAGTGTATGAACAAAGCAGAGGAAGCAAACTAGCAGATGGAAAACAAAGTGATGGGAAAACAAACAAAACAAACAAAAACTTCAAAGATTGGGGGGAATTAAGACATCAGTTATTATTTTATGACTGAAGATAAAGATACAACAGTGATGAGCCAGAAGTCAGAGAACTGCTAAGTAGTAGTCCATCTTAATGACATGCATGGCAATATCTGAATGAAACTAAGACATAATGGAAATCAAATAAATAAGGACAAGAACCTTGTATCTTCTGTATTGTCACATGACAACTAAATTATTGCTTCAAATAAGAATTCTCAGCCTTTCTTTACCACTGGATTAGAGCAATGAGTTAACTTAAAATATTTTTATAGTTCTACATGCTAGAGTTTTTAAGGAATAAGACTAGCAGTTTTTAGAAAATTCAGTTTGTTTTTTTTTTTAGTTATGAATAAAAAGGGCCGCAAAATGTTTCTATTTTATGTTTTAATATAGTGCTTTATGCTGTTGATTAACAATTTAATGACACTGAAAAAATGAGCTATGAGATTGGCTTTATACATAAGATAGTGCAAGCTTGAATGTGTGCAGTGGGTGCCAAAAAAATTACAGAACAGAAGTCATAGTACAGGGACATTAGCTGATACTGCAAACAAAGAGCAGAATGTAAATGTAGCAGGTTGAAGATGTACTCTTTGTACATCATTTGCATACTTTAGACCTATGACATTCTAATCAAGGTTTACACACATGCCAGCTTTTAGAAAAAAATTTAAATGTTTTTATATAGCACCTAGCCCTGGCTATTTAAGCACTGGCAAAGGCCTGACTCACTACTGCGTCACTGCTGTTTTAAGCGTAAAAGACAAGAAATCCAACAGCAGCAGCTACTTTAGGCAGAAATAATTAGGAGTGGGTTGTGTTATGCTGTACATAGACCTGGTTTTTGCAGCACTGTGTCCGGGCCTCTTAAGGCAACGGCACAGAATTCGTCAATATTCTGTCGAAGTCCTAAAGCTGGGTTCAAAGCAACTATTTATTCATTCATACTCAAGTTTGGTGTTACATTACCCCAGCAGGGTGATTCAAACATTAAGGGTGGATTTTTAAGGCTCTGAATGGGGAGAAGAGGCACAGTTACACATAGAATCCATAAAATTTACATGTGAATTGGCAGATGTAAAATAAAACAGTGATGTGTGAATTCCACCCAGTTGGAGCTTGAAAATTCTCACGCCTTTGAGATTCAGGGGGTGGAGTTTAAGACAGGTCCTTAACTGAGCAGGACTCTTTTATAACATTGCTTATAGCACTTACAGTGTTTGCTGGAAAACTGGAGTCTGATTTCATCCTTAACCTGAGAAATTAAAAATTTCCATTTCTCGGCCTAGTGCCTAACCACCAACCTACAGAACTGTGTAGATGAAAACATATTCTAATACAGCATGTTGAAGTTAATGCTTTTGGAGACAGACATACAGGATTGCTAAGGACACAGAAGAGTGAGAAAGGAAAACATGAGCACTCTGCTGCAGGGAAGAGACCTGGTGACCTAATTTCCAGGCTAATAGTGTGGGGAAACTTCGTAGGTGCAACCATAGGTTTTTACAGATGTGTGAATGCACATAACTTTTCAATGTCTTACTCAAACTTCTTTGCAGACATTTTAACTGGGGCAGGAAAGATGTTCCTAGCTCTACCACAAGACCGCAGGGATAAAACCCAGGCTCTGTCTCTGCAATGGTAAACCAATGATTTCAGTGGAGTTGGGACTTCACATCCACATCCTTACTTCAGTTTAAATTGTCTCAAACAAGGCTATATTTCAGTCATAATCTCCAAACCTATGACTTAATAACACATTCTACGTTAGGACTTTAAATGCTCCCAAGGGATCCCCATTGGTGTAGCAGAAATAGCATGGCATGCATGTAAAGGGGAACCAGATCTGCCTGAATATTCTCAATCCTCCCTTATGCAGCTGTGGCTACATATTCTGATGAGGATCATGTCATAGGAACTCTTCAAATTCATTTGTGAACAAGTTAGAATGAAACAATAAATGACATTGTAATTTGGCCAGAAGTCCTCCCCATTGCAAACTTCTACTGAGAATAGGTGGAATTGGCATTATGTGATTTTTTTTCCTGCAAATCCCTTTACTGTCCTGTGGTGTTGGACCAGAAGGTATCTTGGGTTCCTTAAAACATTTTTTTATTGCACTTATTAAAATCTGCTTTTATGCTGTGCTATTGCACTGTGCTTTGTGGAGGAAGCACATAGTAGAAACAGTTAAAAATTACCATTCGTGCTATATCTGAGATAAGAAAACAACACAAATATTGCGCAGACGTACGAGCGTTAGCAGTGGCAAGTTACAGATGTATTTAATACCTACTTGTACTCTTGCATTTTTAGACAGAAGTCACCCTAGAAAAGAATAAAGGAAGTTTAACCCTTTTCTGACCATTTCAAATTCTGCCTGTGTGAATCTGACTCCAGGAATTGAGCTCTGCTCTCTGTTGTCAGTACAGCTTTTCTGGTTATAGCTGAATGCTTTGACTAGCTCTTGTGGTAGTACATATTTCCACACACACACCAAAGGAAACGATTGGCATCTGCCATAAGATTTATTTTTTTGCCTAAGATTCAGCAGGCAAGCCAAGGAAAAACTATAAATCATTTTGCACAGATTAATATCTCAACTCTTTGACAGCGAAAGCTGTTATACCTTATAAAGTGACAGGATTCCCATCAGAAGGGAACCTTATCTTGTGCCAAAGAAACGTAACATTTTCTTAAAGCCCCATTAACCTCATGCAAGTCCACTCACCTGGTGTCCCAAGATCATAAAATTAAGACTGATGATTGTCACAGCAAGAATTTTAACAAAGTATCAGCTGGGTTAGACATCGCTAGACAGTACTTAGTGATAAAGGCACTGTGACCAGAAAGAAGATAGCAGAACTTCAGACAGTGTACATGTTTTGGATAACTACCATGTAAAAAGTGCTCACAGATTAGCTATGGCACAGTAGTAGCTGATAATTCACCTGAAAGATTGAGAGACATTAAAGACTGCAGGATTTTGAGAATTACAGTGACACACAAATGCCTTATCAACGCGATTGAATGGTTACTTGCAGTTGAGTTACAGTGCCTTCTTTATCTTAGAACAAAAACAAGCATTACATCTGCCTTGTCAATAACTTGTTTTACAATGCCTAGTCTAAAATATTCTTCTGTGATTTTATAATAATTAGGATAGCTTAATAATGTAAATTCCCTTCTCTGTTTAGTGACCAGGTAGACTTGTACTGACAAATTAATCTGAAAAAGAAGGAACAATGAAAAATTCCTTTAATATAACTCCTAGGAGATATGTACCTATTGGAATACCAAAAATGCAGGGATTTTACATAAATACTAGAATTTGATGTGCAGCCTTTTAGTCTGGTGTCAACTAAGAGGCACAAAGGTTGAAAGTTTCATTGCGGGATCTTGAACAAATAAAAGTGTTTAAAAATTCTCTTAAAGGAAATAAGAATGTTTGTAGTGAATTAAAAATAACATAATTTTATTCACTTTCTGCTTTTTGAAGTGAAAAGTTAGTTATTCTACAATACTAATCGTTATATTAATGAACCAGAATTAATGAATCAAACAAAACTTTACATTTCCTTCTGACATTCAAGGACAAAATATTTTGATGTTTAAAAAGTAAGTCTTATTTTGCTCTGACATGGGAATCCAGTGAAAAAATTGCTTGATTAGGGAAGGTAGGTTCTTCCACAGAGTTTAATGAATTTTGATGAAGCAGAGGTTAAGGAATTTTTGACCAGCACTACTGACAAAGTATGCAGGCCTGAATTTGCATCTCAATCCAAGCCCAGACTTTGTATATCAGGCGGTTGGACCAAATCTTTCAAAGCTTTTTGTAAACTAATTGTATTGAAACATTAAAAGAAAGGTTTAGCTGGTTTTCCAGAAAAAAAACCAAAACCCAAACACAATACAAAGAAGCAAACAACAACCCCCCCCCATTACTATTCAGATTATAGTCAAAGACAACAGTGATTGATATCAATGAGGTAAAAATTCCTTAATCTACATGTATATATTGTTGTAACAAGGTCATATCACTGAGGAGAAAAGCCCAACACACCCATTTCCCCCCAGAATACCCTCAAGATACCTAAATTAACAAGTTCTTTCTTTTTTCCTGGAAGAATAGGACTGAATCGAAACCTATGGAAGTTCAACTTAGATGGAATAGATCTTCCTGCATTTGCTTTCTTACATATGTGTGTACAATAAATATATTTTATATGTGTCCAATCAAAGTTCAAGCTCTTATCATTCTGGGATAAAAAGAGAGTTTTAGAACTCATTCATATTTACTAAAAAAACCCAAAAAAAAAGAAATCATCACACTGACAAAACCTACACCACATCTTTTGCAACAGCCAATCTCATGGCTGGGCAGAAGTTACAGTGCCAATGCTCATCTTGCAATGTCCGTTCACCTCACCGAGGGACAGAGCTACCACCACTCTCTCTCTGAAGGTACAAATGTTTAAAGAAGAGTTGTTATTATGTGGTTAATTTGGCTGAGCTTTTTTGGTATACTTAATGTAAATAGACTGACAGCCCTGAAGATTGACAATTTGTATTTTCTTATTGGCTGGCATAACTTGGCTCATAAAGATGGTCTCACCAAAAGAGTAAGAAGCGTTCACTTCCCTGTCCAAAAAAGCAGCTTATCAGTGTAAATTTCTGTGTTCCTTCACAGCACGCAATTTTCACCCCAGGTATAAAACAACCAACCAAAAGTTTATTTCAAAGAGGTTCATCAGCAGCTAAGTATTTTCATATCAACAGTAGAATAAAAATTGAAAGCTTCAAAATCTTTCCTTCTTGCTCAGTTAGACCCAGTAAATTATTTTCCATGTTTATTAGAGTGGGCACCTCACATGAAGCTGCTTCTTTACTATCAACACAGCTACCCTCTTTTTATAAATAACAAAGCCTGATGACTATCACTTACTCTTTGTATGAGTCACATTTAAAGAGAGCCCTGAGGTGCTTCTCAGGGAGTCTCTTTGAATCATGAATCAGAAAGGAAAGAAAGAAGCCTCTGAAATATTACCATACCCAGACTCTAGATGCCTAGAACGTATCATTGCCTATTTATAGTTTCAAGCTGTCAGGCAGTTTCACATAATGGAAGTCAATGGTCATAGAAAAGTTCCTCTTCTTCGGAGGTATTTGTAAAATTAAGAGAACCTGATAATGGAAAAGCTCCACACACATACACGCAAAACAGAAAAGGTCAAACCTCCTTATTCCAAAACCAACTGAAAATCCATAGTCTGAACAAAAATGAGGAATAAGAGCCAGCAGGCTCCCCATGGCACAAGCCCAGGCTGGGCAGACATCAGCAAAACCTGACAGACATGAGGACAGTTTCTACCTCAGCCATTGCTGCACAGCACACCCTCAGAGTCTCACATGCCATGGATTTTAAGCTATTACTTTATTTCTCATTAACAGCTTCCAGGTCTCGCCCATGTTTTATTCATTTTCCAGCCAGGGCTACAGTTAGGCTTTTACTCACCTCAGCAGGACCACAGGAAGTTTCCTTCCTTATGGACAGAGAGAAAACAGAATGCTTTCAGACCTGATGGAGCTGGAGACAAGCAGCAATTAGCTGACAACAGGCTGACACGTTCTTCACCGCTCTTGCATAAAACATTGAGCTGTGCTCCTCTGGCCCACCTCAGCTTTCTAAATTTATTTATTTATTTTCAGGCTAACTGCTTAGTAGCTTGGCAAACTGCCATTTTGCAAAGGCAAATTTTCTTCATTTTTTTTTTTTCAGGGTATGAAAGAAATAGATAAGGTCCTGAAAGTCTTTTACCTTCTTTTGACAATCCTTCAGCTCTCCTTCGCTAGCAAGTCTTCCTTGCTTCCTGTGAAGGGCTCAGTTGTTAGTCCCATTTCTCTCAGTCTTTCTGCCCCCAAAACAAGGAAATGCTATTTTACTCCATCAGCCTTAAATGGAAGGGGTCTCTAGATAAACATAATTAACCCATTTCTCTAGCTCACTGCTGCTCATTAGCCCTGAGCGCTTTCATCTGGCCTCCCAGGCCCCAAACAACCATTTTTGTGGATGCCACTGCACACTCTTCACTTTGAACATCTGTTTTCTTATTCCATAGCAGAGTTCTGTGATCTTCTACTTCCTTGTCTAGAGATAATTCTTCCTGATGTGTTTTTTTTCCATTTTGTAGTCATTCTCCCTAGTCACTCCCACAGAGAGGTGAAGGACAACACCTTTCAGAAGTGTCAGTTTCCCAGAAAGTCTTGGTCTTGGTATGGTCTGCTTTGAAGTTACAAGCCCCAGAAACCGGTTGAGGTTGAAGACAGTAACTTGCAGAATACCACTAGTACCCTAAATCATTATTAATCACTAAAATGCCATCATCTCGGCAAACAAATATTAACCTATAGATTTAAAAAAATAAAAGAGGTATTTTTCTGCCTTTCTTACCACAGCTGACTATATTACTTTTTACACTGATATTCTGAAACATGCTGAAATCTGTAACTGTATTTGCCTTAAATAATTTTGGATATAAGCTGGTCTTTTTTGGGCAATGTACATGCAACTCTAGAGAGTTGAAAAGAGTGAGCAAATGTAACAGAAAGTCTAGCCAGTTTCAAAAACTAAGTATTTCCTATCTCATCAGAGTCCTGAGCGTACCAGCACGTTACCTGGTCTGGCATGCACATACACATATGAACACCAATAAGCCTAAACCATGAGGTCTCACCCCTAGCTTTAAATAAATGTGATGATTTGCATACAAATATTTTACTAGTGCTGGAAACAGTAATTCCCTATTAGTCTCTGCAAGAAATTCTTCTTCCACTTCTTTTTAACAGGAACTCATGTGAAGTGAGAGTGACCAATATCAGAAGGTCAGGTTTTTTCCTTAGACACAATGTTCTTTTGTCAGCACATTGCCCAGTTGACACACAATGATGAAAGATTTGCAAATCCAGTGTCACATTTAATACCTATGTATTTTTAATTGTCATTTACATTGCAAATGTCATTAATGAAGCCTTAAGGAATACTTCATTGTAAAGAGTAGAAGGTTTACAGGTACCCTCTTCAGTCAACCTAAGAACAGTGCAACTATTTCAGCTGTATGAAGATATATGCATATAATCTTTGTTTTACTTCTTACACCAATGAATAATTTCATGTTAGTTCTGTGCATATTGAAAAGAATCCACTTTCGAAGTCCTCTTTCATTAAATCAACCATTTTCTTTTCATACTGTGTTTTACGTACTCTAACTCTTCACTATCAATACTTTCAACTTGAGCATGGTTTTAAATTATTAGAGGCCATGCTAAAAAAACCCAAACAACCAAGATTAATAGAAAGACAGTCTCTGCTATGAGAACTGTTAATTAAGTATTATGGCTGCTGTGTTCTATTTTGTTACAGTGAGAATTTATACATACTCATCAGTAGATCTGATTTACTTTTTATATGTCTATTCAGAATTGTATGTAATTCTGATGACACGGACTCATCTATCCCTCTTTACATAAAAAAGTGTGTTGTGACCAACTTGCTATCACAGACTGACACATTTAAAATCACACACATTATTAAGTAATAGCTTATGTATAATTTTATTTGTTTTCAGAGTTACAATGTTCATGAGATTATCATAGAGAACACATTATATATTGTTGTTAAACACATTTTTGCCACAAAAAGTTGAGAGCATTGGTAGAAAATCCTATGTCAAGTTATGTGAAAATATTTATCACCTGTAACCATAATTTCATAAAACCAATATACACGTCACGTAATATTATGTCAGGAAATTCCTTCTTTTTGCAAATAACCTTTGCTGTATACTTATGCATGTTCATAGTTCAGTGCATCAAATGCTTGTGTGTGTGTGTTTGCAATGCACAGAAAAAATACTAGTTTACTCCTATGGTAACTGTAAATGTCAACACCACCGGACCCAAGAATGGTGAATTACAAGATCTTAATTTTAGCGAATAATCACCTTCATATTTTTCTACCTAATGCTGAACAAAACATTAATTGGTATTTACCTCCTAATGGTTACAGAACATAGACTGTATATTTCAAAGACATAATCCTTACCAACTATATACTTTTATTTTAGTGTCTATTATATAAATTAGGACTCTGTTGAATTCTTATACTGAGGAGCAAATGATAATAACTTTATTTAAATACATGCACAGTACCGTGCACTACAGCATGATGAAGTATTATTTTTAAAATGGATGAATGAATCAATAGAAAAATAGATTTAATAAATAATTAACATTTTAAAGTCTGGATAAAAATGGGAAATCATGCATTTCAAGCAAAGTTTTATTTTTTCCTTGTTTTTTTATGAAATCTCTGAGAACTTAAGACATGCAGAGCTGAGAAGCAGCTCACTCTGAACAAAGAACAATGTTAAGACTGCACAAAAAGTTTTGTTTGAGATTGTTTATATGCAAGACTGAAAAATACTGCCATTCTTGGACTTCCCTTCAACATTAGACAGTGCTGTGCAAACCTCAGAAAAATCCCTGTAATATGATTTCTAAGCTGTTAGGAAGTCTCTCAGAGAGCTTAAGAAAGTTAAAACCTGAGCAACTGCCTCACCAAAATTTATGACAAGAAATGGTTGGATTCCAGATGGCAGACAACAAAAGGGTAATAGACAACAGTTTATCCTTTCCTTGAGAGCTTAACTTAGGGGATAAGTAAATTATAGATGGCATAAATTTACAAATTACTATGACACAAAAAATATAATTTTAATTTTCTAATATTTAGAGTTCATATCTATGTCTCAATATTTAGTGTATCTGACTATGTCTATCAACTTATGAAACAAATGAAAAGTGAGTATTTACTTGCAATTAATTTAATGTTTTTCCCTACCCCAACATTTGTCTGGACATTGACAATGTAATAAAAAGAACTGTAAATTTTCAGACGTGAGTCTACTCCAGT
This sequence comes from Dicrurus megarhynchus, assembly GCA_013399195.1. NCBI lineage: Eukaryota > Metazoa > Chordata > Aves > Passeriformes > Dicruridae > Dicrurus > Dicrurus megarhynchus. Next base: position 1,336,923 of record VXAD01005369.1, read on the forward strand.
GAGTTTGATTAATTATGCATTAACCCATTTCTCTGAAGCACCCTTCACTAAATCTTTGGTGGGAAATGCACTTTAATTAGGCATAAGCTTTGGTTATTTGTGTGCACATGCACTATGCTATTGGTCAATGTGCAGAATGATTTAAAGTTTGCCATGTTACAGAGATGTATTGCTCACGAAAATAATTCTAGGGTTTCAACAAACACTGATGGCTAGTTTTGCAAGTATTATCATCTTCACTCAGCATGATCTCCTTAGTCTTATAGTTTTTGCTCAAACTTTCTTCAACTTATAATCTTAACAAAAACTTACACAAGAACAATCATGATCATTTGAATACTGTGCATATTGTTAGATGTTTTCAGCAGGTACAGTTACTCATATACATAGGAGTTATCAGAATAAGTTACAAGATTTTAATACTTAGTTGAATAAAAAATATTCTCAGGGTAGAAAGAAATGATAAACTAAAAATACAGGTTAATGAGACCTGTAATGATCTTACTCTGAAACAGATCAGATTGACTATTGATGTAAAGGTGTTTGATTGAAGAGGTACTATTGAACCTATGGCATATGATTATTGTAGTAGAAAAAGCTGAAACAGAAAAGAGAGAAATCAAATTACCCATGACATTCTCTTCCCATATTCCATGGCAGAATTAGCCCATAGATCAGTAAATGGTAACGCATGCAACAAAAAATATGCTGTATCACTTCATGTAAACATCTGCTTTCATCATGCAAAATGCCTACAAAACTGTGACAACATTTTTTTCTAGTAGCATAGTTTTACATCAGCTTAGCTACAGAACAGTTAAACCAAAATCCAAGATTTTGCAAATAGAAGATATTCTAAAACTCTTGAAAGATTTCCAGCATGAATATTCCAAAGCCCAACAAATCTAATTGGTTTTTTTAAACTAAACTACATAGGTTTACTCCTTGCTGTGGTTCCTTGTTCTTTTGATGATAGAAGAGAAAAGACCAGTTTTTGGAGGAGGTCCCATCAACATGGGAGCTTGGTTCTTGTGAGTAATTTTTATCTGGGGAAGAAAAAAGAAAAACAGAGTTAACCCTTGAGCTACTTCAGTTCCAACTGTCTGAGATACCTGAATTATCTTTATATGTAACTTACAGACCTTCTGCACTTAATCTAAGATGAAAGGAAAATACCTGGGGTTTTTTTATGAATGATGTTCCATATGCAGTAAACCAATCTATGTGTAATTGTTCTTCCACAAGTAATTTAAATTATATGCAAAAAAAATTAAAAACACAAGCAATGACATACATGCCAATATATAATCTTATTTTTTGAGTGTGGGATTTATTGCTTGTTGTTAATGAAGAATTTAAAAGTTGGAAAGAACATACATGCTGACAGACCAAGCTGTTGCCTATTATTAAGCTAACCTATGTCTTTATATGCTTTATTTATACATCTAACCAAGCTGTACTCTTTTACCACAGGACACTACTTAATTTCAAAACAGCCATTATGAACAAAATATAAAGTTAATATACAAGAAAAGGTCCAAAAAGATGAACTAGCATTCTAATTTGTTAATTAATTGTTAATAGAATAGACTCAAATACTGAAAAGACTATTTAAAACACTTTGTAATACTGCTCTAAAGCCACCCGTTTTGATTTCTTTGATATAGAACTACGAATCACCTTAAATGAGACAACCTTAAAGTAGATTATGTCTGCAATTTTCTCTAATTCAAGTCTAAATTAGAGAAGACATTTTATGAATGTATGCTATGCTCAAAGCTAATTGAAAGCAATTATCAAAGTGGCATTTTGTCTGTGACTTTAAGATACATTGTAAGATAATAAATGATTCTCATTATGTAATAAAAAGGTCACATCTTGCCTTTGGGCTAGTGACGTTAAGAGTTTTTCAAGAGCAATCCGAGACATTTTCTTTAGTGAACTACGACTAATACAAGAACCATCACTTATTAAATATCAGTTGTCACCTGCATAGTACCCACATCAGAGATGGGTATTTCTTTCAAAAAGAAACACCACCTCATTAAAAACTGGAAAAATATATCTCTTAAAGTGCATACCTGACATTTTCAAGTTAAAATGAATATCCTTCACTTGTCATTCACTAATAGTAATGAAACAAAAAACGTATGTCACGTGGAGAGGCTCATTAAAATATAGATCAGGACATTTCTTGGAGTGGAAATTTACTTTACAATATAGGGAGACAGAAACATAAAAATCTCAACAGAGTGTGTGTCTTGGTTTAACTCTATTAGAGCCTTTACTTTACTGTCCAAATGCTCATTTTCATGCCACCTTAGTTCATTAACTTCAAATTTCATGTGGGACCTCTTTTTGTCAACACTGTTCATTAGTATTGAATATAGCATATGGGGGATTTTTGGCAATGTACATTACTTTCACATGGATAATAACCCTTGCTTTCAAAGATTGGCACCAATATACTTTCTCACAATAAATTCTGCTCCAGGCATCACTTTGGAAGCCAAATCTGTAGTTGGGGTAAACTGGCATTATTCCATTGATATCAGTACCAGCTGATGATCTGGTCCTGGAAAATTGCCTCAAGGATTTCTGCAACTTTCACATGCTTCATAAGACATATTTTGGGGCTCGGGAGCAGTGATAATATCAACCTGATCCTGAGGATCATGACATGAAGTAATCTACAGCTGGTGTGAGTGAATTTTTCAAGTCATAAAGGGTTTAGCTTATTGCAAGATTTGGCCATGATGTGGCAGTAGGAATGCCTTTAAGTTTCCTTTCAGAGGTAAAACATAGTAATTCCATTTTAAAGTGAATAAAAGAGCAAAGCTCAAAAGACAGCTTTACTACGAATGGGTGAGGTAATCCCGAGACCCTGTACAGATTGCATGTTGGGATGGGGCTGTTCAGTGCTGCTCAGGATGAATGCAATTACATACTGAGTAAATGTTTATCATTTGTAATGTCTTTCTTGGCTTGAGCCATCTGTTTCGGAGACCATGACCAGTATGTTGCTTCCTATCAGCTGAGATCAGCTAACATGCCTGAACATGATTAACCACTACCATGCATTGGGATAAGTCCTATATGCCTTTCTCCAAGACATATTTTTAACTGTTATAAATTGGCACAATTTCAATAGTGTAAAGTATATTTTATATTCTGAAACCACTACAATAAAGTTTAAAATATATGTTTTACTCAGGCATGGTAGTGTCTGTTAACATTGCACTGGTTAACAATGGTAACCATCGATTCCTTACTTTCTTACTCTAAAAAAAAAAATTAAATAAATTGAAAGCTCTTATTTTTGGCTGATGAAAAGAGATCAGTATGTTTCTGAACCATTGCAGTGTTTTGCCCGAAGAAGGCTAAGTTTTTCTTTCTCAATACTCTCAGGCACTGCATTTCTGCCCTGGTCTCTCACTTCTGCTTCTGTTCTCATACTGGCAGTGCTGCCAGAGTTGGAGCTATGAGTTTGGGTGACAAGTGTCAGTACGCCCTTCAAGATGGGAAGAAGCATTGAGGGTCTCAGACAGAGAAATAGTGTTGTAGGTCAAAGTAGGGCAGACCATTGAAAGTGCTCTATGAGAGGACAGAAAGAGAGAGAGAGGGAGGGAGAGAGAGAGATATCTTTACTTACAAGCAACTGAGAGTTTGTTAAGTTAAAAATTCCTGCTTACAGCTGTATAGAGATTCTGTGTGTGCGCACATGGAGTGACTAAAGACTAACTTTTACCATTCAGATTCTCTTCCATTCAGCATGCAACTTCATGTCTTTTTTAGTAGAAACACAACTATAAAAGTTTTAAATAAGACCCTCTTACAAAATTTTTAATGCTTCTTAGATTTACCTGTGAATCACACACACACACAAACATATGCACATGAGAAAAAGAGATTGCAGATGAAAATCCAGAAAGCTAAAATCCTACCTAATGTATTTTTAGGAACTGATGGTAACATACTGACAAACATACTCATAGAAATCACTATGAAATTCTGGAAAAGAGTTTTTGAGATCACTTACTCAATTTTATTGAAAATATATAATTTGAGTGTAATATGGAGAGCATTTTAAACATAAATTGAGTGCCTGAGTTGCTGCTGGAACAAAAACAAAACAAATAAACAAAAAACCACCCCAAAAAATCCCAACCAACCAATAAAACACCCCAAAACAACNGGCAAAATCAGGAAATAACAGAATTCCACTTAGGGGTAAGTAAGTAGCCACATGAATTGCTAAGATACCATGGATATTTGTTGTAAGCCTGATCCACAACATTCTAGGCTAAACTTAAACTGTTGAAGCCAATGACAAACCTCTTATTCACTAATTGAAGCCAAGATTTTATCCCATGAGGGTTCGTATATCTAGTAAATAGGTTTAGCAGAAAAACACTGCACTTGCAACTTGAAATCACCTTTCCAGTACTAGAAAGTATGTCCAGTGATTGTATTCATGGCAAGGAACACTAGGTCATATTGAAAGAGCATAATTCTCAAAAGAAGAGATGATAATATCTCCCTATATGTCAGTAGTAAATTTTCTGATAAAGAATTTTTGATACTAAAGATACTTACAAGTGCATAAACCAGACATTTATTTGTTTCAGGAGCAGGTCAAGGTTTCAAAATGCTTTGAAGCCACATTAATACAATGTATCCACTAAATGAAATTCAGTGAGCATCAATAATTTTAGCATGATAACAGTATCTTTTAGGTCAGTCAGTTTTGCTTTCAGTTTCCTTTTTCTGCAGTATATGTTGATTACCTTCATGCTCCTAACTTCACAGAATGCCAAAATATTTACTATTTCAGAAGACCTGGTGCTATAAATACAGGTTCTAAAGTACTGCTGTGACAATAGGAAACTGGAAACTGAGCTAATCAGCTTTGCTTATAGTATATCAATTAATGTTAAAGAACATATTGCTGTACTTTAAAGACAGAGGGGGAAAAAACTGCCAGAAAAAAACCCAGCCTTATTTCCAGCTGGATCTTTTAGCTTATGGTCACTTTTTTCCATGTTCTCAGCAGGGTTTAGATGTTGGTTGTTTTGAGGGTATGAGGGTTTTCTCACAGTCTAGATGCCCTAGTGCTGCTCCTCTTAAAGGAAATGGAGGGATGCAACACCTCTGTATCACAGGAGTGCCAAATACTTTTATCTTTCCTTTGGTGATCAAGAGTGTGTGGGGTATCATGATATGAATCAGACTGATAGAATGTAGGCAGTGCTGAGCAAAATTAAACTGTGACTTTCATTACGTGGCATTTTGGACAAAATCTTTCAGATCTAGACTAGTTGTTTTAAAAGCATTATGCAACACATCTTAAATAAATTTCTAAACAATATTATTGTGCAAAGCGCAATCAAATCTAATCAGTTTGGCATTAATTAAGCTCTAATAATATACTCTAGTCTCTCTCCTAAGTAGTATGATCCGTTTCCCCTTCACACAGGTAGACTGGAAAACCTTACGGTGTCATCATAATTTTTAAACATACTGAGAAAATGACAGAGCTGCAAAATTAAAATAAATGATTAATGGCATTTTTTTCATGTTTTGTACTAATAGGTATCACTGAAGTTTTAAATTAATAGAGCTGTCAGCTCAGGGTTGTTACAGATCCAGTGCAGAACTAAAATGGAAATTATGTATTCCACAGATACCTAAAGATGACACTTTGGAATATTTTAAATTTTAATTAGTAGGTGCAATTGTTTTTCCCCCTCCTCCCTAAAACCACTGCAAATTAATTGGCAATTAGTCACAACTAATTCTTTTCTTAACAATCTGAACTGGAAAGAAAGGTGCATTACATGTTAGAGTATTTGTCTGGGGTGCAGAAAGCACACATGCAGTAAATTGCTTTGTCAATTACAAAAACTACTGTTGTGAAAGTAAGAAAAAAATATGCATACATAAACAAAAATAATTAAAGTGCACTGTACCTGTGACCACAAAAAATAATGTCCAGCTTCAAGATAAAATGTTAAAAACTCAATAAATCAATCTGACCTTGGAACAGAAATATATGCACACTGCTGCTCAAAAAAGTGCAGCATTTTTGTATAACACCAAGAGTCTTTTCTAGTGACTGACTTCCATTTATGGGTTAACTACGTAGTAATTGGCTAACATTCTATTGAAATTAGCCACCATCTAGAACCCAGCTCCTCTCTGCTGTAAAGTGGCATACGCAGTAGCTTAAATGCTCTCATTATAAACAACTGATAAGAAAATACTGGTACAGCCAGAGGCATGGAAAGAAGATACTTTAGAGACAGAGTCTAGAATACAGCTCCAGCTGCTTCATGTGATGTGTGGGGTATTGGAGACAATGGATCTATATAAAAGCAAATCTGTACCTCTCTTTTAGTTTTCTCACCTAGCTCTGGCATATAGTGATTATTAATAAAAGCTTGTTTTTGTTTGGTTTAAGTTCTTGTTTCTCTCCAACTACAGGAGAGTAGGATCTCTGTGCCCTGGGAGCACCTCTAGGGACTAAAGGAAAAACTAGAGAGAAACCACTCATCCACAACTAATTTTTAAGGTGCATTCAAATTATAATATTTTGAAATACTAATTTTGAGTAACATCATTCCATGACTTACTCCAAGTTTTTATATAAGTAAACAATTCTAAAAGTACTGTGTCTCAGATATCTATGAAACTGTGTTTCTGACAATCCATTAGGTGAGCTCTGACTATGGATTTTTATTTTTGTTTCTTTATTTAAGCACTATTCTTGCATCTTCTATAGACATTTCTGTCTTATACTTTTAATCTAGTGTTTCCAGAAGCTTGACACTCTTTCAGATATCATGCCAAGCAAGTCAGGAATAGATGAAAGAACTGAAATTGCAGTTATTTCTAATTAAGATGGAACATTGTTATAGATTTTTTCAAAACATCGCTAATAATTTATGTAGCTAAATTGAAAGATTACTTTTCGTAAAAAAAACCCTGATGGCTAAAGCTAGAAGTTTATTGAATTAACTTGAGAGTCTTTGAAGTTTCATTACTATTAATGACCTGTTTGGAGATCAGGTGAAACCATAGATATCTTTCATGTTGCTATATTTGTCTGGGAGAGCTCTGATAGAATTTCCTCTTCAGCTAATCAGACAAGATGTTTTACATAACATTAACATTATCTTCTTTCCTTCTCCCAAAGAGTCTTCTATAAAAAAACAGTGAAAACAATACATTTTGATGCTCAGATGCTTCATCTTATTATACTGGAGCAGAGTGGACTTCGTTAGATGCTACAGTCTGCATGTGTTCAACAAACTGAATAATTCTGGATGACAGATTTTTAGACCAAGCCAGTCACATTTTTAAGTACGCACAGAACCTATAGGAGTGCATACCTGCTCTCATCTAGGGATGCTAGGTGCCTAAGCAATACATCACAAACGATTTTAAAAGAAACACAGAATAATTATTTACTCCTAAAATTGATCACAGCAAGGAAAAAACACAGAGCACAGCTTCTGGAGAATCACTGCATTATCTACCACATCCTAAAATATTTTCTCAGAGCTCACAACATCATTTTGGAGCAGCACGGCCTCCATATGCACGACAGTGTCAGCAACTCAAGCTGTTTTTGTGAAACTTCTTTTCCAGTCAGAAAGGAGAAGCAGCGAAGAGAAACATGTTGACTCCTTCAACAGGAAGTAAACTTCCAAGCCTGCATGTGCAGGCTGCATCCCATACATAACAGGGATTTGATGCTGAAATTGTTTTCCTGAATAGGCATAATAGAAAAGCTGGAGAATTTTGATCAGGTTGATTTCCTGAAAAATCATTTGAAAAATACTCTCATTTATATCAAAACCTGAAGCAAACCAGAAAAGTACTTTTGAGCTTAAGTACTTGCAGCCTGGGCAAGAGTTGATTCAATAGCTGCAGATTCTATGAATTTCTTTCTCACTTAGTCTCTGTAGTATTTATAGTCCAGTCCTTAAAACTACTGAACTTAGATGACACTGAAGTTCCTAAGATACCAAAAATAAACTGTGTTATTTCAACTTCATAAAGGACAGCTGAAGGGGGAAATATAGCAGTCTTTTTTTTTTTTTTTTTTTAACAACCACTTTCTGGCTGGAACACCAAAGAATCAAAAACCTGAGGCTCAGCTGCTGTGTCTCACTGATGCACATGATCTGTGCAACCTAACAAGGTGCAGACATCTCTCCCTAAAACTACTGAGATAGAATATCCAAATACTGAGATGGTATATCCAAACACAACTGTAGCTTTTTTCCTTCAAACAACATAGCTAGTAAACTAGTAAGTGCCTTGCCTCAGCATCCTGATGTGAAAAAAGAGGTAGCATGGGAATGTCTCCCCATGTCTCATTGCACAATGCAGGAATAGCAGCATCTTTATATACGGGCCTAAATTTCTTGTAAGAGCAAGGGAAAGAAACTGCCTAAGAGGCGAAATAAAAGGAAAGCCAAACTATCGCATGTCCTAAGGAATTAAACTTATGGAGTTCTTTATCTGGCCATGATGATTTCTTTTTTTTTTCATTTAAAAATGGGTCATTAATAATTTGCTTTCATTTTTGGAGAAAAAGGGCAGTTTTTTATACTGGCGTCTTTTTTGTTTTCTGAAATTTGAACTCCTTCTGGCTCAAATGACAGACTACATAGTTGACTAAGCCTAAAGAATTATTTTGATTTTATGGGGGTTTTGTATAGACTCTGGTTTGGATACACATCACAGATATCACCCTGGTATTTACGTGATCCAGTATGCTTTGGCTTCCAAACAAAGACTGCTGTGAAGCACAAACTCAGAAATCAAATCTTATTCTTTGGTTGAAAGAAAGCTAATATCCACCTATGTCATTATCTACGGAAGAATTCCAAGCTACTTTGCAGAGAACTTCAAGAAAATCTCTACTGTAGTTAGAATTAGTCAGGAGGAGAGAGGTTGGACCATACATGTTTTTTACTCTGTATATATACAACAATGCAAGTAGCTATTGCAACAAATACTTAAGCTCCTCAGCAGAAAAAAAAAAAAATCCTCAAAGATGAATAAAATAATGGAAAATATTATTTCTATATCTAAATTCATAGAAGTGCATTGGTATAGACAAATAGTTCATGCCTTTTTTCCTCAGAGGAAACAAGTACATTCAACAGCATGGTTTTCTTACACAGTGCCAAGTATATTCTCTTAACAATGGCACAGCAAAAAGAATACATTCCTCAGGAAATATATGCCATTTCTATCCCCTTTAAAACTGGACAGCAGTAATTATCAGTAGTAATTTACTGTTTCCTCAGGGCAGTAATTGAAATGTAAGAACTGTCTCTTTTTCCAGGTTTGTTCTCAATTGTACAGGCAGCTTCTGCTAGCATTATCAATCAGATAGCAGGGATTTTGCACAGAGCAAGCATCAGGACAAAAAAAAAAGCACATGTTATTGCCAGCATCCTTCCATAAGTTCTCTTCTGTAATCTGGCAACTGAAAAATTACATGTCTTTCTCCTGAACAAGTAACTGCTGGGTTCAGTGCTGTTGCTCTGCACTGAGCCATCGTTGTAGAAGAGGTAAAGATAATGGTATCTCTTAACTCCAAAAGGTTTTCTGCAACTAATCTCATAAAATGCCCTCTGTTCTGCCTTCACGAAGTATGTGTTCATATGGTTCTCCACCCATTGCAGAATCTGAGCACCTCCCTAGAGAATGAGAATTCAGCACCCTTCACACTGTTCAGCAGTACACTATGGTGTATCTAGTAAACACGAACTATCACAACTCTCTTCTGTCATCCTAAACCATAAATTATCAGTTAAACGCCTATTAGCACATTACTGAACATTTTCCCTTTTATTTTTTTGTGTAACTTTTAATTCTACCACACACATAAAGCTCATGAAAGTAATCCAGTATCCCTTTTTGGAAAATTACTCCCATTTGTAGTGGTATTTCTTCCTTGTCACAACACTGTTTTGTGATATTTACAAGCTGCAAGGCTACAGCAATTTTTCTACCTAAAAACACAGGTCTTCTTTACAGAAACAAAATTAGTAGAACTTTATATTAAAATGTGTTACTAAGATTACACAGGACAGTAAAGAACTTGGATTTCTTCAACCTCTTCTGTGAATGCTTGGTTAGCCTCTCTAATTATTGGAGAGAGATGAAAATGGAGAATTCCTACAAATACACCTTTCCTTGCGTTGTCTCTAAACAGTCACTCAAAGAACGTTCTTTGAGAAAGCTCCTATCCTATCCTAGCTTATCCTAACCTATCCAGATTGATGTTCACCTGCCCTCACTTCGTATGTGTGGGTACTGAAACAAGAAATGAATTAATTTCCTTTATTTCTCCCTTAAACTGTAAGGACTTAAAAAAATATTAGTCCTACTGCATAATTCAATCAGCACAGTGAAGACTTCAGCTTTAATTAAAACTTTCTTGATATGAATTCTCAAAAACACAATAGAAAATCTTCCTAAATTTTTAAGACTAATATTAGTTACTTTATACATTTTGGCATCAAAACAAAGATTGAATTTCCTCAGCAACTGAGACTCTAAATCTGATACATCATCATAAATAAATGATCATATTGGGTAAAGGGATATTGAGACTGCATTCTTCAAGTATTTTCCAAACTTCTGAAATAAATGCCTTTTTATTCCATTCAAAGCTGATTTGAAATCAGAATGATAAATTGAAAATGCAGAGGGGCTACTGAAGTATATAAAAACAGTTTGTGAAGATGTTATTTAAGTAAATTGAGTTAACGCCAATGAAAATGGTTGTCTTTTAAACAAAAGAGAAATATTTCTATCAGGGAAAAAGAAAGGAAAGAAAAAAAATCAGTTGCAGTTACCGTGCAAGGAGTTTGCATCCAAGGTTCCCCATCTATCTGCATAGGCAGAGACTTGCTGGTCCTAAAGGTACAAATTTCATAATATAAGAAAAAGGAACTAGACAAAATTGTTACCTGTATTTATTAAAAAGGCATATATGTGATGGCACACAGATATAACCCTGATTTACCCCTAAACTCATATGAAGTTTCCAGTATGACTCAAAATACTTACAGAAGCAACACAGTCAACTTAGCAGGCTTAGGTTGATTTTCAACACACAAAGCAAAAATATGGCAAATATTCATGTATCTTGCTAGTAATACACTACTCTTTCACGGAAGAAGAGTCTGCAATTTGTGAAATAATGAGTGAATTACACAATAACTTCAGGAACAAACCTTATTAACAGGAAAGACAAATTTCTACTATTTTTTTATAATTTAAATTATGCTAGTATATAGTGTATATAGTATACTACTATAAAGGAAACAAGAAATAAATTTTAGGTCTATCATCACCACTTACTAGAACCACTGTGTCCAGCTCTGAGTTAGACAGAACACTCACAGAGAATGAATTTTCTATTCTATTCAGTGTTTAACATGCCATGTTATAAATTTAAATTGTTAGCAAAGGGGCACTGATTTCAACATAAAGATATGGACAGTATTCCCTCTCTAGTTCTGGATGCCATGTTAAGAAAAGTGTAGAAAAATGAGAACAGAAAAAAAAATGTACTAAGCTTTTGGTCTTTTCCAACCCTGTATTTCTGCATCATAATAGTTTGCATACAAGACTATTAGAAATAGTGTGGAGTAGACAGATCTAATAATGTAAAAATCAGTCACTCATGTTGGTCAATGAGAATTCTGGTTTGGATGTTATTTGAAGACAACTAACAGTTCATGGAATTATCCACTGTCACCTATGGCCATAAATGGAGGAAGGGAAGAATGTTTAATGAGCTCTCACTTTACAGTTCGAGAAGGGTTCCTACTTATTTTCTTAAAGTTTTTATTGTTGCTCTTTTGTTTTAGGCTTATAATTGTAGACCTCATGGGTTTAATAAATTTTGGAAAATTTTTCCTGAGGAATTCGTCACTGACAAAGAGCCAATTATTTTTCAGTCCTTATTTATCCAAAAGTTAGAATAATTACTTTTTCCTTGTGTTCTAATCCAAGTTTACTCTATTGTGAATGTTCTTCTCTTAAAAATGATAAAACACAATGAAATTAGAGTACTCCACCATCATCAGCTCACATATACCAACAGATTTAATAATGGTGTCTTGTCAGAATTCAGTAAATAACAAATAAATTAAAACCAGAGCACTTTGACTTCCACAGATCAAAAAGTGCTTTACAATTACTAATTACATGCTACTATTCCCCGGTGTGCTATGCATTATAAATGGGTTAAAATGTGACAAAGTAATGCTAAATTACTTTTGGCTTGTAATTGCATGGAGTGTATGTCAACAACAAACCCTAAGATGTTCATGCCTTATTCCTTCTGCTCCAAATGCTTCACAATACTTCTTCATAGGACAAAATGGCACTTGGATACAACATGTGAAGATTGAATGTAAACACCCTCTTTTTAGTTTTTTGACACATTTAAAGAAAGGAAGATGTATGGGCATAGAACATGGATGGAATATATTCATTTCAAATACAAAAATGATACTTTCACAAGAAATAATAATTATGACTGTAAAACTACAAAAGAAAGTCAGCTGGCAATATATAAAACTCTACAGTTTCATTACAACAGTGCAGTGTAAATTAAAGCTGCTGATACCTGATGACAACAGATGAGCACTGGGCAAGCCGTCTTCCAGCACTTTTCAGACCTGTGTATATCTGTCCCATCTCCATGGCTCCTTCCAGACCAACCACTTCCATAAGCTGGTCACTTAGATCTGCAAAAGTTGAAAAAAACCCACATTTTGCCTCAACAGCATTTGGAAAGCAGCCATATTGACCAACAAGAACTGTCAGAAGACAAGTTGATAATAGAAAACGTAGAGAACAGAATTGGCAAAAATGATTATTCCTGAGAAGAATTACAGCTTTAAGTTGGACACAATTGGGCCCTACTGTCACATGATTCTACAATATCCTGACCAAAATTATTTTGAAATAGAATAATTATATCCATGGTTTATTTTAATACATAAAGACTGAAGAAATAATTTCATTATATGAGAAAATAGGAGAGATTCCTCCATTTTGGTTACCTGACACACAGAAAATGAGATATTTACATTTCAGAAATTTATCCTTTTAATTTTTTCAACAGATATTTAAAATTTGTAAAGAAAATGTCAGTGCTCCAAACCCTAATGGATCCTCTTCTATAGAGTACTTTCCAGACAATGTGCACAGCTCTAATTCTGCTTTTATGAGCACACATTATTATTATGAGACCACTATTATTTTTTGCATTGGATCAGTGTCTTAATCAGTACACAGATGCAATGCAAAAACGAAGAAAAACACCTTAACTACCCACCTAGACTTCCTGAACTTTGTAGTGCTTGTTTGCACTCAGTTATATATTTTTTGTTTCACATTGCTTTTTGACTAAATAGAACTCTGGCATTAAACTTAAAAAAAAAAAAAAAAAAAATTAGTTTTCTTGACTTCAAGGAGCAAGGACAAATCCTGTCTGGAATTTCAGGTACAAACAGAAACCTAAACAGTAATAAGCAGTCTGCTTTGAGAAGCAACCAAGCAAGGTAATGAAATATTATCCAGAATCAACTAGGGTGTTTTGTATGAAATTTTTTATATGCTCCTGTGTAAATATATGTTGCCAAGACCAAACGGACAAGAAAAAGAAACATTTCTTTCTACCTGTATTATATGTGTGTTTTATAAATTGGCTGTTAACATCAATGTTTCCAAAAGGTACATTATTCAGTGAAGCAAAGCATTGAGCTAAAATGTTAGAGTCTATCATTGCACTGAAAAATCCAAAGAAAAGAGACCACATTACTCTGTGTATTTTAAACCCCTCAACCTTTAATGAAGGTAAAATTTCATGCTAACAATCATATCTATGAGGCTATTCCAAAGTTTCAATGGGAGTCTTTTCTGTTCACTTCTTTGGGCTTTCAATGAAGGTAATTAACAGAAAGAAGTACTGTGATGAGGGGGAAAAAAATATTAAAAGCAAATAGGATTTATGATCTGGATTATTCAGCTTCCAGTAGAAAACTTGATACTATCCAAAGCCTTCATTTTTCTTCTTATACTTTCTTAATATTTTCTGCTATATTAATTTTCTCATCACAGTAAAATCAGTCCCTTATAATATTAATGAAGAAAAAAATAAACAATATTCTTGCCCATTAAGGGAAAACAATAAGACAGTCAAAAGTTTAAAATATACAATATGATTAATTCTAACTATATATTTTTATAGTTTGTATCCCTGTAACACATGTAAGCTGAATTTTGTATGGCTGGCTTTCTATTGCCTTTTTTTTTCTTAAAATGTTTCTCATAAGTAACTCACATTTAAACTCAACTGAGATTCAAACAAATGCTGCTTTTCTTGGTAGCCACAGAGATTTAACTGGGAAAGCACTACTCATTTTCAAAAGTTACTATATTACGAAAGCACACAGAACTTTATAGATGTACTAAATCATTAAAATGTTTAGCCAAAGGAAACATCAAATTCCTATTCACTGGGCCATTAGAAAATTATTATTTTTTAAATGGAGGAATAATTAAGAACAGATTTTTATTTCTGAGAGCTCAGGCAACATGTGCAAGATTCAGAATAGCGAAATTTGCAGGGATATATATTTGATGCATCATTTTTCGATAGCTGTGAGATTAGTGCCAGTTGCAGCAGGTAACTAAGGGCCAAATCCTGCCCTTTGATCTATACCACACTTCTCAAAAAATTTGATATATGGAACATCGGAAGATGGAACTGAACAATACTCTCATCTACCAAGAAAGTGAAGCCCTTTCAAAAACTTCACATTTGCAGTGGCACATTCCCAAAGTGGAGCTATTTTAGGCCAAATACGAATATTTTTAGAATCAAGCTTAAATTAGACATAACTTTCCTTCACAAGCAGTAAAAACTAAAGCAAATGTAACATGCAATTATTGACTGCATTAGTTCACACTCCTACCCTTGCTAATATATTTGACCTGATGCTTTTACATAGTCATATCCATTTCAACAAATCCTTGAGATATATTGACTTTGATAAGAACTCAAGTGAAAAGTGGAAAAGGGAGTGTGTCTATTTTAGTCCCATTCTTCAATGATGTTACATGGCTATAGGTACAATGCTTGAATATAAAGGGTCAAGACATCAACAAATGGATGATATTTCTTCTTAAAAGGTCTCCACCAAAGACTCTGAAGGAGACTAAGCTCTGTTAAAGGACATCTGATCGTCTATTAAATTAAAAGATAAGAAAGGAGAAGTCATTCTTCATTCTGGTGGAAGTTTATCACTGATTTTTCAGAAAGATTGGTGCAGGCCTCTGTACTGCTCAACATATACCCCAAAATAATCTGGAAATAGAAGTAGATAGTGAATACTGAGGACTCAACAAAGGAAAAACAAAACCCAATTATAAAAAAAGTTTAGGAATTTTACAGTACTGAGTAATGGTATTTTACAACGGCAGAAATTTCAATATATGTAACAATGTCCATGAGGAGAAGGAGAGCTCACTACAGATATGTAGATTGTTATATACCTATATGTAACATTTGGAAATAAATATGGTGTGTGTGTGTCTCCACGTATATATGCTTATTTTTCTGGACTACAATTGACAATGCCATGCAGGAATGAATATTGTGAAGTTACTGTGGCAAGTTCTATGAAAGTATCAGCTCAATGCTCAATTTAAGATCATCAAATATTACAATTGGTACACCCATAAAGTATGGAATTCGTAGTTCCAGTTCACTCAGCAACGCAGAGGAAGAAAAATAACTGGAAATGACAGATGAACAAATGTGGTAACTAATATGGAACAACTTTTGTGTGAAAATAAATTAGACTAGTAGCCTTCAGGAAGTAAGGAGATGAATGGAGGAAAGATGAGAAAATAATAAGTGCAATGGAGTAGGTGAAGACAGTAATGTAATTCAGTATTTCTCAAAATGCAAGAACCAAGGAGTTTCATAGTGCTTCTAGACAAGCAGGAAATCCTTTTTACATAATATTTTGTTATGCCATGAGGCCACACTAGACTCTGAAATTACTTTAATCAAAAATGATACATATCTGGTAGGATATCTTAACAGCAAAGAATCACTGTAAGTTTGCTCTTCTATGCTTTATTTCTAACACAGGCTGGTGTTAGAGGTCAGATTGAGCTACACAAACTTGTGGGTTGATCTAGTATCACTATTCTTGTTGACTTCTTACACTTCTTATAAATTGTAGTTGAAAATAATGAATGCTGCTGCTCACTAAACATCATTCGTCACTTCAAACAGTTTCTAATGTGGACTCTTCTATGACATGTATCCCTATTGTCTTTGAGATCTCATTGAGAAAGTCACTCTTTTCGATCCTCAGATTATATTCTTAAGTTACAGACTCATGTACATCTGTGTCTCTACCATCTATAAAGCAAAAAATGTACCCCCTTTTAGGGATGTGTTTCTTTCTTGCATTTCTTCTGCATCCTACAGATTTTATTCTAAAGAGAAATAACTGGTGATTGCAACGATGAAATTCTCCAATGCATGCTTCACCTGATATAACTAGTTTTAGAAAGTTTAGGTTTAGGAAAATAAAGGTTAGATTTTCAAGAAGAATTTCACAGCTAACAGTGAACAAAAGCAACTATCAGATATTGAGCAGTTTTTCTTTCTAACCAGTTCATTTAGTTGCCTAAAGGAGAGCTGAAGTCTCATAGGTAAGCTATCACGTAGAGCATCTCAGTATTAGTCCATTAGGAAAGCGTTTTCTGACTGGTGCCTTGGGGTTCCCGAGTCCGTTTGTTCTACTTTGAGCTCTGTGAAAGAGCTGAAGGCTCTCGCTTGTTTTCTATGTGAATGAGCCATTAGAGTGTGTGGGAATGTTTTCACAGCACCATGTCTCTCCTGCCTCTTCCACAAACCAAAGTACTTCACGTGTCTCCTCATATTAGCCCTGTCAGTAAACAAAGCCAGCTCTCCCAGGGGAGCACTGCTGTCAGCAGACGGTGACTAGCATGCAGAGGGGGATCTGACCCCTTGCACTCATTCCTGATGGGGAGATAAAGTCACTAGGGAGCTGACTGCCCATTTCTTCCCATAAGGCAGCAGAAGAAAGAGAAGTTCAAACAGAAGCTTGCACAAGTGGCAGACAAAACATTGTATGTGACTATAAGCCCTTTATAGCCCTTCCCAAGGCATGAAGAAACACACTTTGAGACTTTAAAGTTTCATAATGAGTTTACGTTATCCATTATCTTGGCATTAACTGAATGCTTCAATATTCAAAGTGAACACACAAGAGAAAAACACATTTGGAATTCATCTATGAAGATAAAGCAAGGAAAGTAAAATGGGGTAGGGGGTGGGTGGGAAGAAACATGGTGTGATTAGAAAAACTGATTTACATAGAGAACTTTCCCTCTGTAATGGAACTGGTTTTGATATCTAATTTATCTTTGCAATATATAAATATTGCTGTCCTGGCAAGAGATTGAATGACTCTATTATAACTTGGGGTTACTGCACTCACTCAGGCACATTTGCATAAAAACACTGTTGGTCAGTGGTAAATCTGTCTCTGGCCGCAGTTTGTCTTTGAAGAGAAGGGGCTCCATAGCTTACTAAATGTAATCAAACCCTAGTAATCATCACGCTGGAATTTTTTTGGTTCCAGTTAAAATACTGGATAAGAATTTGAAAGCTGGTATGATGCCAGAGGATCCTTGAAAAACTCCCAAGCTCAATGCTCTGCACCATATGAATGCATCAGTATCTTCCTAGAACACAGCGTGTATTAAATCTCCAGTTACCCATTATGCAGGAATGTGAGGTTGCTTCCATATGCAGTGATAGGGACTGTTGTAAAAAAATGCTAGAAATGTGTTTACTGTCACAATATTTTCCTGATTTTAAATGAATACCTTTTTCTAAATTTCTGGTTACAAAAAAATCAGTATATCCTCTGCAATCTGTACATCCTCGGTTTTGTTGTCTTCCTTTAGAGAAGTAACATAGTTCCTTTACCTGAAGTAACATATGCCTCAACATTTATAACTGTTTATATCAGAGTTGTATCTCAAGGTCCAGATGATGTCAATGCTCTGTTTTGTTACTGATTCGCAGACATATACAAAAGACAGTTCTCCTACCCAAGAATTTATAGACAAATAAAACAGACAAAGCATTGGGGAAAAATAATATTATTATGTCCATTTTACAAAGTGAAAATTGTACACAGACATGTTTAGGTCCTGGAAAATATTTGTTCTCATATTCAGCTGAATATACTGTGTATAGACCCACAAGAGTCATAATATTATTTCTACCACATAAAGTTAAGCACAAGAGTTTTCAGAACTGACCTGGCCAAGATCACATGAGAAGTTTGGAGCAGAGACAGGAAATAAATGAGTAAATCCTGAATTTCAACATTCTGTTATCAAAAGTCTGTTCTCCCTCTTAGTGTTGACTTCAAGGATATATATCAAGTCCTATATCTACGGTATGTCACCCAGTTTTGAGTATTTTGTGTTGCTGAGTTTGCTTGTAAACATTAAAATCTCAGGTGGATCCATACATCTATTTCATGCCAGTATTGATTCTCTAACCTTTATTCTTGCCTTCATATTTTGTTTTCCTAGTTTTAAAACAAAACAAAACAAGCTAAACCTTCCTCTTAGTGTGAAGGAAGATATATCACTGGTGTAATTCTCACCCTGGAGAGATACTCAGATATGGTGATAATAAATTAAGCAGATATTTTATATATGTAAAACCACACAAAAACGCATACACATTTTATACCTCCGTGGTCATGCACAAATGATATATATTACCCATATTTAAGCATATGTGAGAAATTCAGTAGAATTTTGCTCCAGCATCAGAATTGATGGTGTACTTAATAGCCCTAATGGGATAATGGAGTAAGATGCAAAAGTGCTAGTTTTTTCACTTAAAATGAATGCAATCAATAAAATCCTCTCTCTGCTGAATTTAGTGGCATAACTCTTACTGATTTCAGTGGAACCCAAATTTCACTCAGTATCATATCTTGCATCAGTCTAGCACAGAGGCTCTATCCTCAGATGGAATCATTTAACAGACACAGCTCAGCCTACTACTGTGTAATGGATTTTTTTCTGTGTACACAGTCATCTCCCAATTCTCATTAATCACAGAATGACGAATTTCCCCCAAAAAACCAGAAAGACAAACAAGGAAGAATCAGTCCTTATAATGAAATATTTTATGAAACTTTTTAAAGTGCACAGAAGGCCTTTGTAAAACTTTTCCTTAAGTGAACTTTTTTCCCCAGCTAAGTGGGGAGAAAGAGAGGAGAGTTCTTCATAGAAGCTTTTCCGAATAATGGAAAAAGAAGGAAAAAAACCCCAACAACAACAACAAAAAAACCAACCTACCCCAGATCATTCAAATAAAATCACTTCCACTCAGAAACTACTCCCAAATACCAGTGTTCAGATGTTCAAATTTTGAAACAAGAGATCTCATCTTCCAGTTTGGGAGATCATTATGTGTAAGTCTTTTATGGTAAAGGTTGGCAGACAAAATGTATTCTTTTTTAATGGATCTTTTCTTTTAATAGTTTGAGGTACAATTACACTGAACATGCTGCTGCACCAAAAAGCCCCCCTTATTTTAATCTGTATTCTTTTAAAAGTTATTTGTTCAAAAGGATTTCACTGTGTTACTCTTATACCCCCTTCATCCAAGAGAACAAAAGCTGTTCTATGAAAGGAGTCTAAACTTGGACAAACCGTAAAAAAAAAAAAAAAGCAAAGTTCCTCTCTGTTTTTATCAAATTTGATTGCTGCAGCTGTTCCCAGTTTTTGTATTTTAAAAATAGCCTTATTCAGTGCCTTGTTGGCTAAAGGCCAGAGTACCATTAGAACATGCTGTACGGAAAACCTCTATTCAGTTACAGATACAGAAATATATTTAAGATCAGTGGGGGTCATCTGCAGCAAACACTTGTATGGGGAAAATGGAATTTTAATGTGCTTGGACTGCTCACCACTTTTAACAGATATTTAAGAACTTCAAACCGGATATCTTCCTATTTGTATTGGTACTATCATATTACTGAGCATCAGGTACGATACAATATGAGCAAGTCAAGATAATTTCAACTAACAAAAATAGATCTAATTCTCAAATTACTCCTTAGTAGTTCTGGCATTCACTTTAAATGGCTCCTAGTAATACTGGATATTTGATTAGCCTATAAAAATGCCACAGAATAGAAAAGAAAAATATTTATGGAAGTGTAGAAATCTGATCAATGAAAACCAGCTTTGATTTGTACATTTCTAGGAGAACTAGTACTAACAGTGTATAAATGTTTTCTTTCTGCAGGGTAGCAAACTCTATTAACAGCATTATCCCTATATTTATCCACCAAAGAGTTTTTTAATCATCTGCCAGAAAGAAATATTCATTCCATTTATGTGAGTATTAAAACTCCTTTTGATTAAGGTAGTAGTGACTTTGGGCCAGGAGTTCAGAAAACCCCAAAGATGATCTTCATTTCTCTTCCTCTTCATGAGAGCCAATTTCATTTTCTTCCTCTACCATGCTAGTATTCCATGGTGTTTGGTGATCACACTATGTAGAGTGGATACGAGTTTGAACAAAAGCATTGTTTATTTATTAACCAAGAAGCTAACTCAGGAAAGCATTCTGAACGTCAGTGAGATGTCTCATATATTACTTCTCATCATTTATGATAGGGTAAAATGCCTGCCTTAAAGCATTCAAAATTATGTAGGTGGGGAAGAGCCTTCAGCACGGTAAAGTTGTCCAAGGTAGTTTGGATAGGTACTAACAGGAAAGAAAACATAGCAGTGAAGGCGTCAATATAGTCTATTGAGCTTCCTGATACTCCAAGTTTTCGGTGGCCGGTTTGCCTCCTAAGCCTCTTTCCCCTCATTCTTTGTACCTGGGTTATTTTAATTAAATAAATACTACAATCATACTTTGGATTGCACTTTCAATTACATTGTTCAGACCTTCTCTTTGTACAGAAGGAGCATCAGACAACTGAATGAACTCAAATCCAGTGAACCTTGGGGCAGGTATTAGTAACACGAAAGTCAATCAGACAATCTTCCTAAACCTCCTGCAGTCCACTAAGTTAAAGAAGCTTTGATTTAGTTTCCCACTAAACTAAATGAATTTGGTGTCGTCCGAGGCGGCCTAGGATTTCCAGGACATTCCCAATGGGCTGACAAGCCTGACACAGGAGCAACAGAAGAAGCAGACGAAAGGATGGTATCTTGAGAGAAACTCTAATGGTGTTAAGAAGTTATATACGGAGAATTGAAGGAAGGCTTAGTTTTCTTCTGACAGTGATTCAGAGAAAGAGTTTAAGACAACTGGTTTTCTGGAGAAGCATATTTTTCTCTCGTCACCAAGAGGAATTTTGGGAGACAAGTTAGCACACTTGGACAACTTAGGAATTCTGCGAAATCTACCACACAAAACTACCATGGGCTGGCTTCTTTGTAGAGGTTAAGGTCTGAAAAAGTGATACACCCTCCACTTAGTCATTGTTCGATAGGCAACAAGTTTGCTTGATAGCTCCAGGACTGAGCTCCAAATATGTGAGCAGATTTTCCCAGGGCTTTTCCTTGCATTTGTTCTGTTCTCTCTAGTTGTCATTGTGGGATTTGGTCTCTGCTATCTAATCTAGTTACATACAGAGAATTGCCATTATTTTTCTTCCTATCTGAACTACACATTGCTAATTACTCAGTATTTTTTATACTGTTACTGGTTTACAGGAAGACAGATCTGGGATACACTGAAACCTTTGTTATTGGAGAAAGCAAATGGGAAAGTTACCTCTAGTAGTGCTGCAAGAAAATGTCTTTGATGTGCTTTACGTGGAATGACATTTCAAAGGACCAAAAGGAAAGCAAAAATAAATTTCTTATTATACCTTTCAATATTTTAAGTATTAATGACTGACATAAAGATATTTTTCAATAACTTTTCTCAGCAGTTACTTACAAGACATATAGGAAGAAAAGGTATTTCCATATCGATGATCTAGTACAGAACAGCTCCAAATTCTTCTCAAGGACAAAAGGACCAAACTCAGCCATAGTATCACAGTAGCAAGACTCAAGTTAATTTTAGTGATCTAGTCCTGAATAGTATCTCACAGAAAAAACAAACTTTATTTCATTCCAAACAAGAAAAGACTACTTACAAGGAAAATCAGATTGGTTACAATTTATTTTTTACTTTATTCTGCCACAAAACGAAAGCCACAATGTTTCACTAACAAAATGATCTGAGCACACACTATTCAGTAGTAACACCACCCATGATGTTTCAGGTACCTGAGAAATACAGAAGCAAAGTCCTTGCCCAGAGCTAACTCCTCCCACAGTCCTGTGCTGAAAAGCTATACTGAAATGTGGAGCATTACTGAATTTGTCTTTAGAGGGATTGGACATGGTAAGAAAAATATATTTTCAAGGATTTTAATGCAAAATATAAAACTAACAAAATTATTCTCATCTTATTTTGATAGTCTTTTTTCACTCCTGCTTTTTTTCTGAATTATGAAGGGTAAGAGAAAGTACATGAAAAACAGATAAGGAGATCAGTGTTGTCTCTGAGACAATTTTTTAAAGGACCTCAATGTTGGTGTCTGCCCAACAAACCATTTGAGCATGAATATTCAGTAATATCCAAAGGACTACATGCATGTTTCAAACATGACTCTTAGGTGCTCTGTTTATACAGGCCTATTGCTATGGTAACTACTTTATGGCACATGCTTTCAGAATGCTAATTATAAAGCAATATAAATAAGGTTGCCTACAACAAGCAAGCTCCCATTTACATATTTCCGGCATCTGAAAATTCAGCCTTACACATATAATATGATGGAAAATATTTTTCAAAATCAATCACACATTCTTAGAATTCATACATTGTAACGTTAGCTTCATTTTCTTTTCCATAACATTACTTTGCACGAGGAGCAGCAGCACAAGGGGAACGCAATATACTGAGGGAATTAAAGAAAGCAGAAGATGCAGGTGCACTAATAAATGGGTGGCCTTTGGAGTACAGTATTTATGTGTGCTATGCCGAGCTAAACAGAAACCTAAATGTTACACATAAGAAGTGGTACAACAAGAACATCTGTGTTGGGGAACTGAACTGGCATGGCTAACACCTCCAGTGCCAGGTGCAAAGGACATTTCAGTACAGCTTGAGTGATTTTGACTGTTAGCATCTGTATATATCAGATTATCTCCTCTTTTCCCTCCATATTCCACTAGAGTATTTGTATTATATATCTGGCTTTAGATTCTAGCATAGCAAAAGACAGGTTTCAGTCCTTCAGTTCCTGGATCTTAGCCACAGATTTTTTTTTTTTTTCGGTCTTGCTTTTCATAGAAGCATAAAGCCAGAGTCACTAGTAATTTCTAAATGTATGGTTGAGGAAACTGAGCATTTTTCCCCAGGAAAGAAAGAAGCATTAAAGGAAGAACTTTACCTTTGATCTATTTAAAGTTGATCAAATGCCTGTAGAAAAAGCTTTTCCTCTCTAAAATACTAAAGTTGGATTGAAACTTCACATTTCAATGTCCATTCTTCTGGGAAATTCTAGATTTTCATGTAAAGTCACTTTTTAAAACCAATTCTCAAACAGTATGAAAATTTTTATTTCAAGTGACATACCTGATTCATACAAATATTGATAATATTTGGTAGAAGACTTGAACAAATGAGATAGCTGATTGAAATGGTAGGAAAGGCAAAGCTAGTTACTTGTGATGTATTCATTTAAGTCCAAATCTAATAATCCTTGAAATATTTGAGATTCCACCAGAGTCCACTGAGACCGTGACCTACTGTACTAAGTGGCTCAGGCTCAACCTTTTATTTCTTAATTAGGCAAAGATTTCAGGAATCAATTGTTGTTTAAAGCTGAAAACCTATGAAAACTACCAGTGGTAATGTTAGTTCAGGTGGAAGTCAATGGCCCATTCACCATTACCATGACACCAACAAAATTTGAAACAAGAAAGGATTGTAAAGAGATGGGAAAAAAAAAAAAAAAAAAAAGGGAAAGAAAAAGAAAATAGTGCTTGTATTCTGGAAGAATCTACTCATGTTGGTGCACTATTAATGAATCTGAAACACAGCTCTCAAGGTTTTATTTTTCCAGCATAACAAGCCCTATATTCCCATTCAAGACAGGAACAGCGTCAATAGTAAAACAGGACATAATGAGCTTTGAAGGAATTTCTTCAAAAAACTGTTTCTTTCTCTTGGCAATTCCAAATCACCTCCTTCCATCCCCAGCCATTGTTAAAACCCTTTGAACATGTCTAATAAATAATCTAAAAAAGGAAAGGACAAATTATTTAAGTCTACACTTCCCTGGGAATTGGGAGTTTGTTTCACCACACTGTAAATTATCTTTCCTAACTTCTAATAAGGTGTGACAAAAATGCAATAAATACAAATAAATCCACAGGGAAGAGATGCAAAAAAAATTACAAAAGCTTGATGGGAAAAAAAAAAGAAAAAAGAAAAAGCTGTAACAAATTTGCAATCCCTAGTCACTCATCTTTTCTTGTTACTTCAGTTCTAACGCCAAATCCCTTCATTATTTTTTGACCTGATATGAAACACCATCTGGCAAAAGCATGTTGCAATTCTAAATAAATGAAATAATTGGATGGTTGCTTTAAAATATCTTTCATAAATAAGCACTATTATACATTAGCAAAGCCCACTTTATTGCATTTCTGAGCTCTGATGCTGTGCTGTGACTTTCTGTCTGCCCAGAGGACCTGGGGCTCCCAAGCAGTCTCACATTTAGCGTTAGGCTGTCATGAGCCTGATGAGCTTCCACAGTCACAAAGTATCAGATGCATACGTCCATATGTTTGATTTGTATTTCTTGTATACATTATTATCATTATTGCTACTACTGTTAGACAAGGGTAACACCACAGACTCATAAGAATCACTGCCCTGAGGATGAGATCACAGCCTGAGGGTCCTGATGGATCTGCAGCAACAGATTACAAACCATATGGCTGACATGGTAATCTTATAATAATCCAAATGGCTGTGGGTATTCAGGAGCCATTTCAAAAGTGGATTAGATGTCACTGTCATAAGATATCTAATCACACTTCAAAATGTCTTCAGAATAATTTTGGCCAGCCAATTACTTTCAATCTACTACCACAAATGTTTTAAGGTCTGAGGAGATCATCCTTTTGCTGGAGTCCTACAGATATATTTGTGTCCACACAGACACTTTCACTAGTCTGGGGGATCTTCTGCAGAGAGCACACATCCCTAGGCATACATCATGGGATGAATCAGGTCAGAAGAGACAGAGAAGTCATTGATTAATTGGATATATGTTACTACATTGCTCCTTGACAAGTTATGACAAGCAGGGAGTAACAGTGAAAAATAAAATATTTGTTAGTGATGAAAAGCGGTGTACAAAACAGCAGTTGGTCATGAGCAAACATTTTGCAGCTATAAAGACCCAGCTGCTTTGGCTGACTAAAATGAAAAGGAACAATGCTTTAGGGGTTGTGAAAGAAGATCTCACAACTGATAGATTATATAGAAAAAAAGACTTCTGTTTAAAGCATTAGTACTCATAGTCCTTTTTTCATAACAAATCTAATTTCTTTGAGTCAAGAATCCTAGGTAAGTATGGCATGCACTAAATGAAAACATGTTCACAGCTGTTGAAACCAGTTTATTCTGTATGCCTGCTTTGTCTTTCATTAAATATTCATTTATTGATATTAGACTTATGAAAAATTTAACATAATTTTAATCCTCCCATATATGAATAGGAGAAATTAAAGGAAAAGTGAGTTCATCCAGGTTTATAGGTGTGTGTGATACAAATTGTGACATTTCCAGAAAATGGCAACAAAATCAGGAATCCAGGAGAAAAAAATGCCATATGCATCACCTAAATATTTAACTACAATATCAGCTTATGTTAATCATATTTCAAGAGCTGGGTTAAACATGCTGTAATTGTGCCATCAACCCACATGAATCAAACCTTTATTTAATAACTGTAAAAGCTGCCATTTGCTACTTTTAAGATATCTAATTTCTCACGGCCTTTACTCAATAATGGTCACTAGAATTACAAAATGCTAAAAATAACAATGTTTTTGAAAATATTGTTTGAGTTCTTACTGCAGAAGCTGAAACATCTGTAACAGTATGGCAGTTGTCAGCTTCTTGTAAATTCTGGCAATGTTCATTTGAAAAGGCTTTACAAGTACAAGTAAAAACATTAGTGTTTTGACTACTTGCAAGAAACTGGTATGTATACAATTAATATAAAGGGAACTGCCAAGTCAATCTGAGTTTAAAATTCAGGGGCTGGTGTTATTTTTATTTTATTTATTTTTGAATTTGTAAAAATCCGCAAGCTGTTGCAAAACCTAATACCAATTGAACATTCCAGGTATTCTATTTTAATTAATAGAAACATATTGTGTAATTCAACAGATTCAAAAAATAATAAGCAAGAGCAGAAACATCCTTATACGGTTAACATATGAAAAAAATGCAAGATTCCTCATCCTAATTTATGCAAGGAAAAAATCAAATAAAATCAAACTCTAAAAACAAGTGTTATCTCAGTAGCAAGCATAGAGAAAGTTCAAAAAAAGTTTGACTCAACCCATATTCAGACATAATGAGAACTGGACCCAGTCCTAAATCTATTGAATAAAGGGAAAAGTATCCTCTCAGAATGAAATAAAATTAATCAATGCTATTTTGGCTATAGCATGAAAAACAAACAAAAACAAAGAGGAAGATAAAAGGAAAGCAGTGAGGGACAACAGAGTTAATGGCTAAGTTTTGGGATATTTTTTCTCCATCATATGTTTTCTTCCAAAATATCCTGGAATATGACATTGCCAATGCTAATTCCCAGTGCTTAAACAGTTCTTTATGTCATCAAAGCACAGTATACACACTGAAGTTCATGGCACTTACCATGGAAAAAAAAATGTACAACACTCTATGAAGCATAGAAAACAGTGGCCTTCACAAGAGGACTCAATTAAGGTTAGTCCGTCTGAATATTGGCCCTTTCTATATTCTGAGTTCTAACTCTGCAGCCTTTTTTGTTCTTTTAACTTACTTTTTATGTTCAGTGTACATAAAACATAAAAACAGAGTAAATTTAGAGAATTTTCCACATACATGTACAATAAAATTTTTATATAAATTTTATGTTTATCTAATCCCACTACTTGAAATTTCTTTTCAATTAAATTTTAGTCTTTTAATTGGCAAAAGCTGTTGTGTAAAAATTTAACTGAAGCTTTATCAAACTGAAAATACATTTTGCTGAGCCCTTACTACAGATTTTCCTGTTGCAGTATTTCAGCTGTAAAGGCTGACAGACTGCTTTTCATATTTCAGAAACTAGGACCACATTTTGACGTTGTATCATAGGAGTCATGACTACTGCTAATAATATGAAATATAGATCTTTATTTGGGATCTGCTCCAAAGCCTGCCAGTTCTGTGGGAATAAAATAACCACCATGTGTTTGGTATCTTAACTTCCTAAACCAATGCAATATCAGATGAGTTTTGTGTAAGAAATTATTGCTTAAACACCTTCATTTTATTTTTATCTATATATTAATCACAGAGTGACAAAGATGGAGAAAAATCAGAGATTTCGAATTTGATTCAGCTCACCCATATAACTGCTATTTAACTATATGAAAAACTGCTATGCAACTATATAAAGTCACTATATCTCATTTACAACCCTGGTCCAATTGTACCTATTGAATTAAAAGAACTATTTAGAGTTGCTGTAGGTCTGCATTCTTCTGGATCTTGTGCAAATGGGAAAACCTTAATTTATATACCTTCTCACAAAATTTTTGTACTCTGGTTTCACATGTGAAATCAATGATTAGTCATGATCACCAACAAAACACCGAGCATATTGCGAGCTCTCCAGGGCATGGACTGCTTTTTTTGTTTGTTCCCTGTAACTCCACTATCTGATTAGGCTCCTTAGGAGGTACTGGAATATACATAAATAATAAGCAAGAGGAGACAATTAAAAAAAAAAATAATTGCTACTATTAATCTATGAGATTAAGATGTAAACTACCCACTTTGCATTGCTCTGCTGACTCCCAGGGGAGGTCTGGCAAAGAGAGCATGTGTACTAGGCCCTGTCACTGAGCAGTGCTGCCTCCCATGTTCAGCAGAAATTCCACCCCAGCACAGACTGATGATTTACTTTGTGTTTTCCTTGGCTAACTTGAGAAGTGTTCCTCTCTTCAGGTCAGTCACTCAGCCTTCCTGCAAATGTCAGCTTACTGTTCACAACTATTTTTCCATTCATGGGGGTTTTAATAGGCATCAATGAGGACAGTTATGAAGGAAATTTACAGTGTAATGGAAAGCCCTGAAACCTCAGTTATTAATTGGGCACCCAGGCTTCACATCGTTTTCAAGCCGACTAGCTCTTGCTCATTTGAACAATGCCAGTGATCTCTTTTTAGGCTGACAATCATAAAGCCACTTGTACACAGTAGCATGGCTTTTCTCTGAGCTTGTGAGTGTGCCTGCAGCTCAATAGGACTATTCACATGAACAGATGTTACTCGATGTGAACACTGGTTGCAGAACTAAGCCTGTCCTTGCTCTTCCTCTTGCTACAAACATCAGCTGCTCAGCTACAAACATCCAGGCTTTTTTTTTTAATGGCTTTTTGCCATCCACAAAGCATGCAAAATGACAATTTCTGTAATTAAAAAAATAAGAAACAAAAAATCCCCCTATATTCCATTAGCACTCATACAAACTAACGTTTATATACTTCTCCATATACTTTCTTGTATGGATCTTACGGTGATAAGAAATTGAAGTCCATTTAGTTGTTTGTCACAATATTTTTTGGCCTTCACAGATAAACAGAAACCTTGATCTTTCACTTGAAAATATATATTTGAATAGATACGGAAGGATGTCAGACCAATAATCAATTTTTACTTTCCAACCATGCAACAAAAGCCGATGAGTCTACAGATTGTGTCTGGCTTAATGCAATTTTTTTTCATCCCAACACTATTTTTTTCTATACCAAACTAAATATATCTTTTAGAAGTATGTAAAACAGTCTTAACCAAGGGGAAAAACCCTCTAAGAATTATTAGACAGACACTTAACTGTAATGTTTATAAAATTTTAACACTAAATATCTCATAATATTTCTTTATCTAACTATGCTTCTCAGTTTTTACTAAATTGGGACTGTTACAACCTAAATCCACTTTTGGTGTAAGAAAGATACTCCAACTTAAGACCTGAAATTATGGGTGTTAACACTTGCTTGTGGAAATAAACTACAAATTTGGAAATGGACAATAATAGTAATAATAATACTTCCCATACTTCTTGCTTAAAAACTGAAGGCATTTTATTTAGCTTTTTACTTTTGGGTGATGGCCAAAAGAGATCATTGATACCAGTGTCCTTTCAAACATTTATATTTTTAAATCTCTCCAAATTGATTCTGTGCTGAAAGCACAGCTGAGGCCCACAAGTAAGTTAGAAAAGGTATAAAAAGATCCTTTGAAAATGAAAAAGAAAAATACCTGAAAAGAGCAAGCTTCACAAGTAGCAACTATACAACCAGGTTTAAAGACCAAATCAGGCTTGTGGGGCTTGTTTTTGTTTAGTGTTTGTGTAGTGTTTCCTTTTCTGTGTTATATAAAAATCTTCAGTTATTTTTCTTTGTTGCAAACTGTGAACCCAGTAGCCTAGGAATAAAGATCTGGGAGGAAAACTTTAAGGGAAATACATTTCAGATACAGCTGGACCAGGTGGTCCAATCTGCCAGTTTACAGCTAATTGGCAAACCATTTGCTCTTCTTCAGACCTCTGGTACACCACCTTCTCTAATGCCTTGTCAGAATTATGGCAAGTGGATCCACAATCTATTCTGACAGTTATTTAAGAACCCTTGACTGAACATCATCTGACCCTGCTGATTTATGTATATATTTAGGGGTCTTTAGGTATTCTCTTATTTCAATATCATTCATTTTAAATGATTTTCATTACGCGTTAACTCGCTTTCTTCTATGTTTACGTGCTGAAAAAGAAAACAATCCTGAAGACAGAGTGAGGAAGGAGAAGAAAAAAATCCCTGCAAACCCCTCAAAACAAATCTTGATGAATATTTCCAAAAAACTGCAGGTTCCCTGCTTCTTCTTGGTGAGTACCAAAACATACTAAATGGATGCAGATGCATGGTTATCCCACCTAACAGAGAAAAGTGCTTATTCCTGTTGAGCAGGTACAGCAACATTTATCAACAAATGAAGGAATTTGGAGCACTCGCTCTCCCCTTCCCTTCTCCTTTTATGCCCACAAACTACTAACAAGGGAAACAAACCGAAGAGTACCAATACTTTCTCAAGTACCAGACATGAGACTCTAGCCATAATTTACGCAGCAAAAAAGAGGCTAAAAAGATTCAGAATGAAAAACCAACTTCTCCCAACCCTGACACTTAATACCAATGACCATCTCCTACGGTAAAGCATACATCAGCCTTGTCTTTCGTCTACTAGTTAGTTCAGATTTCTTGTATCATCACTTTTCACTTCTTCTGGAAAGCGTAAGTATTTTCTGGCCAAGCATCTTCCATTAGCGAAATCCGTAACATATATTTACTAGTCTTTTCCTTTTTTTCCTTATTTCTTCTTAATTCCTTCATTCTCTCTGCTTATGGAGAACCATGCTGGTACTCCTAGTACCAGAACTGCCATCTGTTATGCCTTTATAATTGTATCACTCATTCTATGCCATCTTCCATGTCCTGTCACCTTTTACTAACACTGCTTACTGGATACTGGCATGATGATTCTTTTAAAGTCAGAGTATATCCTTTTAAAATGCAGTATATTTTAATTTTTTACTAGTTTACTGGTTTATTCGCTATTGTAACAGGTTGCAATCTACTGCATGTAAATGCTAGCACCTCTGTTCAGGGGACACTGAAGGGGAAGGAGCTGAGTGTATCCAACTCTTCTATAGACACACACCCAAGTTCACTGTCTCATCAAGAGAGAGACCTACCTCCATTAAGTCTCTCTTCATTGGCTGTACAGGGAAGAAGCAAGTGTTAAAACACTCCCTTCCACTTAGGATCTGATTCTTTAACCACATTACAAGGTGGGAACTGATGGACCAAGGTTGTCTTTTATTAGGAAAGAGAATTATAGCCACAGCGGCAGTACTGACTGCTTAGCTCTTGGTAGTAGGTGATACCCTTAGGGCTTAAGCCATACAGAAGAGTGCCTACCAGTTTTCACAGCACGTTGGAGGACCATCAATGTGTAAGAAGAACAAAAATGTTCATGGGGTTATGGGGACAGCAAGAAAAAGTATTTCTGAAAACAGGAAACATGGATTCAGCATGTGAGAGCAGAGTACCCAGACACCCTTCCTGGATGAGGTCGCTAACCAGCAGTCCATAGTGAAAAGGTAAAGGACCAGTGAGTTACCTGTGCTCCTGACTAGTACGGCACTTGGGTATCTCCCTGTTTGAACTGAGCCACAACAGAGCTTGAGCTAGGAAATACACGTCCATCTCCCCAGATTAATTAAAAAAGTCACAGCTGTTATCAGTATCCAACCACACAGGTAGTTTCAGGCATCTGAGCAGTGCCTAATGCATTTCATTGCCTGCAAGGCTTACACAGTGCTAGAAATTAAAAGTACTTTCTCTGTGGTTTAGATGGACTTTAGGCACTTCAATCACAGGTTAAGCTGTATTTTGATTCATGGGATCCCATCTATTCATTAATACTAATATTTTGATACTAAAATTGATTCCACAGAACTGATTGGACTTATTGGACAATAACTGATTGGCCAATCTTACCAAATGCCACGATGCACAGTGAAGTGTTATGCCTAACTTCTTGAAAGTCAAAATTTATCTTGAAAATTAAACAGTTCCTAAATTAAATGCAATTAAATTATCAAAGTTTACATTTTCACAAATTGAGCCCTAAGATGTGATTTAAAATATGTTGTTTGTCCTTGAAACTCCTAAATGTCATGTTTTGGCCTAGGGAATTTCTGTAGCTAGCTTATGAACTTGTGGTAGAGTGATGAAAACACTGAATTGTTCTGTAACAGTGACAGTATAATAGTCTACTGATCTGAAGGAACACTTCATCTCATGCTGGAAACAAGCCCACACCTTCAGCAAATACTGAATGAAAACAATAAATTATATTGATCCAAGGGACACAAAGAATCATGCTGGAAAACAGTATCTAATGGTAGCAGGAAGCAAACCAATTTTTATGCAATTTTAAAGCAGTAAGATAGAAATGTCGTGTTTTATGCTGCTCCTGTGTATAATACGTACTGTTTACTAATACTGTGCTTTGGGCCCAAAAAGAACTAAAGTTCTATCTCAGTACATGCTACGTTAGCAACAAATTTTTCTCTCCCCAAATTGATCTGCATCATCTGTTTAGACAAAAAAAACTACGTGTAAATCCATACATAAAATACCTGTAATAAATAAAATCAACAAGACACAGAGAAATATATTTCCAAACTACAGTGTACAGACCTCTCCTTTTAGAGAACATTTTACAGGGATAGAAACCTGGTCGAAGGAAGCTTTTGCAGTATATAGTTTCACAGGGCAAAGAATTGGAGGAATTTTCCCCCCAAGAAAAGTAAGGTAAAAGAGGGGCAGAGAAGAAGTAAAAGCATAAATACCCATACTTTGCTTGCATAAAGAAAACCATTTGAGAAAAAGAAATAAACAAGCTCTGATCTCTTGACTGATCTGGGGAAACAATTCAATTAAAATAATCAACATGCCAGATCTCCCTTCCTGATTTGCTTCAGTAAGCTTGCATTTGCAATTGTAGAATTAGATTGTGCATATATATGCGAGTGCTCCCCTCCTCCTCTTCTCCCCTAGGGAAAAATCAAACTTAAAAGGGGTTGTTCAGCAAACATTATGGGGGATTACAGGACCTTGGGTTCCCAGAATTTTGGCTACACTAAGTATAGGATTTGTACACATTAAGAGAGGAATCTGGCTCAGATTTAACTCGGCTATTGCTTTGCTAGCTCAACTAACCAAAACCTCAGTTGGGTCACGTGTGGTTTTGGTCTGGAACTGTGCATTTGCTCCACAGTGGTTATAATTTTTATTAGTTTCTATTCTACCCAAACTAAAAAGATGAAATATCCATTTTTACCGTATCACTTTTTGAAATGTCTGCACAAATCAGATACATATAACTTAACAAACAAACAAAAAAAATCCTCTCCAAACAACAAGAATGACATATGGCATGTTGTTATCTTTACCACTTTAAAACATAAATCTCCAACATTAGTCAAACTCCGAAAGAGTGATGAAGTGTTAAGAATCTGTAACGTAAACAAAGATTATACTTGTGGTAAAAGACACTTTTCCAGTCAGAGTAGATTATGCCTTTGGAAATATGAAAAGAACCTGTTTGTTAGTGCTGCAGCAGACAAAGTAACAGGAAAATCAGTGATGGATAAAGCAGAGTACTCTGACAATGATGAAAGCATCTCTGCTGCTCTCTAAGACTATCCCCACGCAGAATACAGCACTTTGCTGAAAACACTTACAGCCTATAGACTCAGCAGGAATAAGGTACCTGTAGTATTATTATAGTATGTTACGTTAAATTCCACCTGCAATACATTGATAAGATAGTGTAATGATGTTTCTCAAGCAATAATATACAAAAGGCTAGAAGGGCTTAGATACTGATAACCTCAAATTTCTGGATTATGTAATTTTCCTATTTCACAGGATTCACACCGCTTGCATTCATACCTTTGCTACACAAAAATATTTTTGGTAGTTCACGCTTTTCTGAAAATGTTATGAAAATTGTTCTTCTTGACATTTATTGAAATTTAATACTTGAAATACTTTCCCTCAATTCTCTAGCTCTCATAATATAGTATTATAATTTCTATAAAGTTATCAATAGATTATTTGATAATAATTAATTTGTAATGATATTTTCACTCCTCTTATGCCCCCAAAGAAAGATATCTTTTCCTGAAAACTTATTTATATTAAGGGAACACAATTTAATTAAAAAAAAAAATAACAGTAGCTACTTAGATACATTTTTTCCTAAGCCATTTTTCACACAACACTAACATTCAGAACCATTTGGCCTTTATATTGAGGATTTCCAGCTTCAATAATAGAATAAAAAATCATTAGTGAATAAAATCACAAACCTTCACACAGTATTAGATTTTAGATAGCTTCTAACATATGTGACCATGCTGCAGTAAGAACAAGCAAGGATTTCAGCAAAGAACAAACCACTAAAACTCAGTATGAACAGTATCAGTCAAAAATAAACTCACAGTTTATAAATGTATTGCAACAGTCATTGGCAATAATAGTTGTGAATACTGTCAGATCTGCTTGGAAAAAAAAGTCAACTTATTTTCACTTTCAGATGTCTGAAAATAATTTTCAAGAAGAGCTGAATATTGTCATTTCATTTTCTATCTCTGTATTTATGAATAAATATCTATCTTCTCAATAGAAATTCAGAAAACACCAGAGTTCATGTGGTTTTACTGTGTACAGGCTCTGGTGGGATTTGTGGTTTCCCACCTGCTGCAGATCTGAGTTTTCCTGAGTACCGTTACAGAGCAGGAGTGCATTCAGAGGGGCTATTTTAGCACAGATTTCTCTGCTCTCTCCATCAGAGAAGCATGTAATAAATGGCCATAAAAGCTGTTTTGTGAGCTCTGGTAGAGGAACAATAAGGCATGCAATTTGAATTTCTTGGATTTGGGAATGCTAGTCGTGTTCTTTAAAATACTATCCTAATTATGAATCAAGTTTTTAATTTTAGAAAGCAAAACTCAGACTGATTTGCTTTCAGAAACAAATGAAATGGAAGAACATTTATATTGAGCACATAGGGAATGAGCCCATTCCCTCTCATGAAACTATTTTAATGAAGACATATAAGCCATCAATTAACTTCTCCTTCAGTCTGCTGAACTTAACCACACCTTAACAGCTAGGGAATCCTGGCTTACTCTTTGCCTCTACTACAACTCTGAGAACCTCCACAAAAACCTGTTCCAGTATTACCTTTTAGTATTATAACCAGGAAGCAGTCCTTTTTAAGACTATGCTCATGAGTATAGTGTTTCTACTTCCAGGTGAGAAGCACAACACTAGAAAGAAAACAACTCCAAGTCTCAAAAATTAAGTTTGTATTAAAATTAAGAATGTATTAAAAGAAAGTAAGTGTTCCCAGGTTAGCACATTTACCAGTGAGGGTATAGAACTTGGCACTTGGAACTATTTGTGTCTGAGCAGAACAGGTGGATAAGTGTATCTGTATGCACTTATGGTTTAGGTTACAGCGACTTCATTATAGAACAGTCCAGCATACCAATCCTGTCATGCAACTCTGTTTTAGAAGTTTCATTTGGAAGTCCAATATCCAAACGCTTCCTCTTTATACATCACCTACATCTGGAGGTATCTCTTTGAAGTTGTAAAAAATAAAACTAATAAACAAGAAACAATAAAAGAAAGCAAAAAAGCCCACCCAAACAAACTTTCCAATATTCTGTACCTTAGTCTGATAGAGCAAAAACATGTAGATATGGGTATGTGTATTTCTATATGTGTATTTGCATGAAGGGAGAAAGAAGGCAGAGAGGTAAAAGGACTTACCTAGCTCTCATTGCAGAATTTCTAGTTTTAAAAGCTTAGAGACTGTATTATGTCATAAGTCTCTGGGCTTCACTAATTCCATGACTGCAGGCTTCTTTGTGATTTTGATTTTGCAATTGAAACTGATTGGCTGGCAGACAAAGGGACAGAAACAGCTGCAGCTGGTATTATTGATTATTTCCTCAATTTAAAGGAAGTAAATGAGGAGGCTAACAACATTGAAGGACAAAGGCAAAGTTGTTGCTCTAGAGCTCTGGCAAAGCCAGTCACTGTCCCCTGCCACATGAGCTGAATTAATTCATAAAATGCAGTTATTATCATTTTAATGCCACAGAGTGCTGTAGAAGTGATAGGAATCTGCCTGTTATGATAGTGAATTTTTAACCTCATTATTTCTTAGTAAAAACTGAGATCTCTAATATGGAAAGACACTAAATCTAATATAAACATTCTGGAAACTGCTTTTGGGCTATGATCAGTAACACAAATGACTTTCTAGAAATACACTGAGATTATAATAGTTAATGCTGAGAGGTCCTGCCCTCTGCATGAGAATTATGACTTCCTAAAGAAAACAGAAAATAACTCTCAAAAACAGAAGATACATCAGTGATTGGCAGTGGAAAAAAATATAATTGAATTAGAGAAGGAAATGTGTAAATGTAGAAAACAAATGACACAAATTTTATTTGTTTTTCCCCTCCTCTTGGCCCTTGTCAATGACATTAACCACTCTTCTTATGCAGGGCTTCAACTCGAGGGAAGTAAAGCAGAATTGAAGAGAGCCTATCTCCATTAAAGAAATCACAGAATCAGAATAACTGAGTTGGAAGGACCCACAAAGATCTTTGAGTCCAACTTCTGACCCTCAGGAGTACAGGATATCCCCAAGAGTCACACTGCGTGCCCAAGAGTATTGTCCAAAAACTTCTTAAACTCTGTCAGGCTTGGTGCTGTGGCCACTTCCCCGGGGAGCCTGTGCCAGTGCCCAACCACCCTCTGGGTGAAGAACCTTTGTCTAATATCCAACCTAAATGTCCCCTGACACAACTTCAGGCCATTCCCTCGGGTTCCATCGCTGGACACCAGAGAGAAGAGGTCAGTGCCTGCCCCTCCTCTCCCTCTCATGAGGAAGTTGTAACTGCAATGAGGTGTCCCCTCAGTATCCTCTTCTCCAGGCTGAACAGCCCAAGTGACCTCAGCTGCTCCTCATACGGCTTCTCCTCAAGGCCCTTCACCATCCTTGTTGCCCTCCTTTGGACACACTGCAGTAATTTTATATCTTTCTTATATTGTGGCACCCAAACCTGCACACAGGACTTGAGGTGAGGCTGCCCCAGTGCAGAGCAGAGCAGGACAATCCCCTCCCTTGCCCAGCTGATGCTGTGCCTGATGCCCCCCAGGACAGGGTTGGCCCTCCTGGCTGCCAGGGCACTGCTGACCAATATTCAATTTGCCATCAACCAGGACCCCCAGGTCCCTTTCCACAGTGCTGCTTTCCAGCCTCTCATTCCCAGTCTGTCTGTATACCCAGGGTTGCCCCAAGACAGGTGCAGAATTCAGCACTTTCCCTTGTTGTACTTTATATGGTTGGTGATTGCCAAGTCCTATAATTGTTGAGGTCTCTCTGCAGGGTCTCCCTACCCTCTAGGCTCATCCTAGCTTTGTACTGTCTGTGAACTTGCCTAGTATCCCTTCCAGTTCCATAGCCAAGTCATTTATAAAGATGTTGAAGAGCTCAGGGCCTAAAATGGAGCACTGTGGATGCATGGTATAAACAGCAGCTTGGATATACACTCTAGGTGTAAAATTAGGTTTGTCCTCACACAGCTTCTGCATGGTGAGGTACTGGATGGAGGCTTCTCAGAACTGTACCTTAGGTAGCAGGCACTGGATTATTAAGATGCAGTTTTCAAGCAACAACAGCAGGAGGAATTTGATGCTCCCTTGCAACCAACATTTTTACAACAAATCTTAAAATTACCACTACAGACGCCTGTAAAGACCCACAAACAAAAAAACCCCAACAAAACAGAGACTTGCA
Organism: Dicrurus megarhynchus; assembly: GCA_013399195.1. Taxonomy (NCBI): domain Eukaryota; kingdom Metazoa; phylum Chordata; class Aves; order Passeriformes; family Dicruridae; genus Dicrurus; species Dicrurus megarhynchus. Next base: position 1,374,864 of record VXAD01005369.1, read on the forward strand.
GGAGCTCCCTATGTCACTTAGTCATTCTCACAGCCTTACTGCCACAAATCCTCCCTCACCTCCCTGAGCAGCCTATTCTAGATTCTTGCTCTCATTACCATTACAAAGATTTTCTAGTCTAGCTGAATCTCTTGACAGAATTTAAGCCCATTACTCGTTGTTTTGTTCTCCATGTACATACAAAACAGACGATCCCCTTCTGCTTTAAGGAGTTGGAAGCCATCCTCATGTTGTCAGGCTTTCCAAACTAAGCAAGGATCTTTTAAAGAAACGCCCTCTAGGATCTGAGATCATGCTTATGTGATCACAAGGACTGGATCTGTGCATTACTGGATCATCTGAGAATAAATATTATCTGCACATGTAGATCTCAACCTTTCTGTTGAGAACACACAGTATGATGCCTCCTGCTACACCCACAGATCAACTGCATTCTCTGCACTTTGTCTTACCCTCCTCCTGCCTTCCAAAGTATTCTGTCTGTAATGCAAAACTAAACCAGGTCAGGTTTTCTGGCCCTGGGGCTAACTGGCACAGAATGGCTTCCTCCCATACAGTTAAATCTCTCTTCTCAGATAACACTATAGCTTTGTCAGTACTGCCTATTGGGAACAGTCCCTGGCCTGCACCCAGACATTATCTAGGAAAGTTAGTTTCCACCAGGCAGTAGTCTTGCTAATAAGCAAGTGCCAGGACTTGAGGCTTTCCCCTGTTTAATTTACAGCCATAAATGTAGCCAAGGATGTTGACTCTATCATGTTAGAGGAGAAGTTTATGGCCACTAACACCTTGGGATATGGCGTTCACTTCCTGAGATTAACTAGTACCTTAGAAAAAAGCCTCCAGAAAAAGTCCTTATGCCACTTCAAGGCTGATAGTTTTACTTTGTAAATACACCAGGCTATTTACATCTCCCCACTTACTAGGTATCATTTTTAGGGTAGCCTAAGTAGAAAGCTATATATGGGTCTATATCCATGCAAAGTCCCCTTGTTAAACATACCATAAGAGAATGTGAACCCTTTGTTCAGATGCTGAGAAGTCTTCATAAATCACAGCTGAGGAGCTGTGAAATTAACTCATGAAATTCATCAGGGCAAAATACATAGTCCTGCACTTGGGAAGGAACAACCCCAGGCACCAGTACATGTGGGGGCCACCCAGCTGGAAGCAGCTTGGCAGAAAAGCACCTGGGAGTTCTGATGGACTCCAGGTTAAATAAGAGCCAGGAATGTGCCCTTGCTGCAAAGATGACCAGTGGTATCCTGGACTCCATTAGGCATAACAACGCCAGCAGATGCAGAGAGCTGATCCTTCTCCCACACTCAGCACTGGCAAGGCTGTGCCCGGAGTCCTGGGTTCTGGGCTCCGCGGTGCAAGAGACATGAACACACTGGAGAGGGTCCAGTGCAGGGCCATCCAGGTGATTAAGCTACTGGAACATCTCTCCTATGAGGAAAGGCTGAGAGAGCTGAGACTCTCTGGCCTGGGAAAGAGATGGCTCCGAGGGCTCTTGTTAATGTGTACAAATACTTGAAGGGAAGGTGCAGAGAAGATTGATCCAGGCTCTTTCCAGACACTGGATATGTGTCTTTGACAATATGATTCATCTTGTGCATGGAAAAAAAGAAATTTGCACAAACTGTGAGTCCAGAAAAGACTTATTATTTAGCTACTATGGACAGACCCATTTGCCATTCCTTTTTTCTCACACTGGGAACAGTTTAAGAAATATATTAAAAAACTTGAGAATGCAAACCTTTTTTGCTTTCACTTAGAAAAATTCTCTAAGTCAGATCACAGAGACAAATTCTGAATATAGCACCCCTTGCCTGTCTCTGCACAGTTCATATTGTGACAGTACTTTGCTTTTCTGTTTCATTCCACAATGTTTCAGAATATTTATGCCACCGTAAAAGAGCCATATAATTTCCATAATTCGAAAGATTGTTATAATTACCAGAAAATATTAAGAAAGCGTAAGACACCTGGGGAATTTCTGATTCAGATTTTCTACTTTGTTTGTAATCACAAGAGATACTTTTTGTGCTTAAGAAAAATAATCAAAGGAAAGCCACTGACTGAAAGAGAACGCATGTCTGCTGATCAGTAATCAGGAAAGGAAATAAAGCACTAAACTCACCCCTGTAACAAACCAGTGGATGTTGGGTAACTGAAGTTCCAGTGCTCCCTTCTAATGCCTCTGAATTGGTAGCATACTCAAACTGGAATGGGAAGCAGGATGTGCGTTCAGAAACTTCTATACTGTCCCATTAAGAAAGGTGAAGAAAATTATTGAAATTGGCAACTCAGTCATTGTATTAAAAGACCCAATATAGTAAAAATCAGTGTGCCTGAAAGCAGATTTAATATTAGCCTGCTTAGTTTACCCAAGTTCTGTGAATCTCCAGGGTTTAAAAATCAAACCTGAAGATAACACAAAGCTGAGATTACCTATGTTCTGTTCATCTGGGGGTTTATATGATCACAGAGGAATCATGCAGCTAGGCTAAGCTAGGTCAGCTAGCGAGCCCAGTTCTACTAATTTTTGTTGTGGAGAAAACAGTGATCCCAAAGACAATGTGGTCCAAAATCCTTGAGAAAATTTGTGAAGAGGGTTGTGCCATGCAAGTAGCAAGGGATATGCTATGCTAGCATAGAATGACCATGCAAATGGAAGGAAAAGGGAGAGAGATTGTTGCGAAGATGCAACCAGATGGAGAACTGCAAAGAGGCACCAAGCGATACCCACCAGCAACTGATGGCCTGGTTATTGCAGCACCCACTCCTCAAATGGTAAGTTTCATATTTAAAGAATAGAAAGATTTTTATAAATCCTAATGCTGAATTAAGCAGCCACAGGAACAATGATGTCCTTGCACTTTTGTTTATGCACTTACATACTGTGCTCATGCAAACTTGTATACGGCCAGAACCATGCCTGAGACACAGGAAACAAACCAGGTTTAATGAAAGTCTTTTGGTCATCTGCTAAGTAGAAAGGGTCTGAGATAACGTTCTTTGAAAATGCTACAAAACTCTGTATAGCTCACACCATCCTGTGTAGGTGAACAGTAAATTGAAAGGCACACAATTCATATTTATGCCACAAATTCTCAAGAGTGAGTACAACCGCTTTGAAAGCACATGTAATGCTGCAATAGGACAGACCACAGGATTTTCTCCCAGCTTATACAGAGACTAAAGGAGAGGCCAGAAGACCTATAGGTTTACTGTGACCAGCTGACTACATGTGTTCTCCTGCTGCTCTCTCTATGCTCATCTGGAAGCAGCACTGGGAGAGTCCAGTCCAGCACTGACACATACCCTCAGCCTTCACATCTTGCCTTTTTGTGTTCTTCTTAAAAGTAAGAAGTTCCATAACAAGATAAAACTGAGTGACTGAAGTATTTACTTAGATTGTAGTTCTGATTTATCACCTACTTCATGCAACAGCAAAATCTCCACTGGGTAAACTGGATCAGAATGGGATATGTGCATGTTGGAGTGTAGATTCCTTTGTCTAATGCTGCTTTCACCTCTCCTGAAAAGACCTAATCTATTCTTGCATACTTAAAGAGGTATTTATTAATTTTTAGCTTCCTGGAGATAATTTGACTTCTCTATGCAGCCATAAAATTTTATGACAGTAAACATGAGAGATGTGCCTAAGTTGCACAGAAATGTTTCTAGACTGCCTGTTTTATTTTTCTTTTATAGTGTCAGTCCCATTAAATTTACACTGGTGATAATTTTACAAAAACTTGGTGTCAAAATTATTAAGGTGTCAAATGTGCTAAGTCAATTAATTTTAGTGATGGCCCTGAATGACTGTGCACTGTACTTTTCAGTCTGAAATGTACATATGTGGAACACTACAGCGAATGCTGCTATTCTTATCCAACTCTAATGATGACAGTAAGAGATCATTAAAATGGGATTTTAATTGTTCAAATCTCAATGTGCCCATCAGAGCACAATTCCTTAAAAAAAAAAGCTTATTTCTTAACATTGTGAAAAATCTACTGTGAGAGTAAAAGAAAAATACACATTTAACAAATACTATACTTTATTACAAAAATAGCTGAATATTATATTGCTGAGGGTAGATTTATCAATCAGCTTCTAGACCTTCCCAGTGCAAAAGCAGAGTACTCTCTCTACTCATGAGATTTACAGAAAGAGCTATTCCAGAATTAGCACAGCACAGATTTCTATAGACTGGAGAGAAGATGAAGATTATGAAGAACAGATACCCAACACAATATTATATGTCTTTTGATGAGGGAATATTTCTGCAGTCATGCTTTGTGCCTACTTAGATGAACTTTCCCAGCCCAGAAGTCTTTAGCTGAAAGAAACAACATAAGGCTTAAAAGTTTGAGCAATTCAACACGTTTTCTTTACAGTTAAATGACTTAAAGCAAGATATTTCTTCTTGCTCCTTGTGTTAGAGGTTAGTACGACTTTCAATCCCCTCTGCCTGACACAGTCACAAAATGGTATGTAGCTCAACAGCTTAAGCTCTTCTGAATCCTATGGAATTCAAAACACTGCAAGTGAGTCTTATCAGTTTGTTCAAATTCAACATTACAAAACTAGCATGATAGAAATAACACACACCTCAGTTCTTCAATGCCAGAGTGTTTTTTTCTGCATATTTTCTGTGCAAGTAGTTTTCCTTTGCCTGCCTTCTCTTTCTGTGTCTTCCCTCTGCTTTCCTTCATGTTTTGGTGATGGTACTGAATTTGAATTAAGCAATGTTTTAGTTATTAAAACATAAGATAATGGTTTTTACTTTGACTACAGACATGATTCCTGTGAGATATTTTTATTTGTCTGAAGAAAATATTTTTATTCATCAGAGTTCACAAAGCAGAACCTTGTTTGGTCTAGTAATAACCTAGAGCTACATATCTGATGAATAGCTAATTTTGAACCCTCATCAAAAAAGTTCAGTAACTGCATATGTAGATTTTATCCCTCTTTTTTTTTTTTTTTTCAAATATATGTCCAAAGCAGAAAGGTCCTTCTGAAATTCTGATTGTAACACATGGAAGAGAGATCTGCCGTGTCACTGGCACAATATTTTCTCAGAAAAACAGTTAAATATTCCCAAATCCTATTTTCCTAACTTTTATTTTGTTTGCTTCTCCTCATTCATTTTGCATTCATCTTTGGCTTGCATCTGTTTGCATACTAGTCTATTATTCATCTACAATGCAAATGGTGCAGCAGCCACTGCACCCTTTTCATGTAATATTTGTAGCTTCTGTTTCCAACTTGCTGAGTTTTTGTAAACTTATATAAGCAATCAAGTCAAGACAGAGTATGAGAACACAAAATGAAGTGTAGCTTGAACCCCAAGCTTTTTCAGCTTAGGCAAGGTTATTGCTGATGCAAAAAAAGTAATGTTCAAAACTGTTAGCCAGAAAGTTTTAGGCTTAAAAGCATGATAAATGAGAAATGCCTGGAATCCAAGACATAGGAATCATAACAGATTTCTGATGTCAAGGTATATAAAATACCTTACAGGGTATCTGGCTTTTCCCTATAAAGGCAACAAATCAGAGATCCTCCAAACAGGAAAACTAATTTTTTTGAGCATCACCTTATAGATACTGCCTTTTTTTTTACCTTTTTACCTGCAATCTTCTATGTAAAAAGATGATTTAAGAGAGGTTTATGTAAATATCACTAAACTCAGAAGAGATGCTTCAGCCTCTCCACTGAAAATTTTTTTCATATGAACATCAGCATAATTTTGTTCTTTCTCCATCATCATCAGTTCTCATCTTAGCTTTTCCTTCAAATACAGGAGTTCCTAACTAGGCTGATACACTGTTTTATAGTGCAAGAAAATGGAAACATTCAAAGATAACTAAAAGAAGACAAAATTAAAAAATAATTAAAAAAAGCATCAGCTTCCTTATGAAATAAATTTATGAAATAAACTATTGAACCTACAGCAGAAAATGCTACCAGAGGAGTAAGTAAAGGAGGATTCTGAAACAAATATAAGTAAGATAAATAGAAATATTAATTGAGCTATGATTACAGTTTTAGGGGGAATAGGGACTTTGTAACTCAAGACATATAAAGCAACCATACTTTGCCTGATGTAAGGAAGTAAATCCCTTTCAGGTATTGATACTTATCATGTGGGAATTCTTGCCATCTCTGTTAGGCAGCCAGCATAGGTATTCAGAGAAAAAGAACTGGATCAATGAGTAAGTGACATAGTTTGATTATATGGCAGTTATTCTTCTGCTTTTCATCTAAAAAGTTCACTATTGTGCTAAAATGCTTTTAGAAAAAACTTTTTTTGAGATGAGTGTGCATATATTTATTTATTAAATTGGACACCCTATTGCATAAGCCATTTCTCTAGTCTCAGAAAATGTTAAAGGAAAAATAAACTCACTAAATGTCTAACCCAAAACTTAGAAAGGATGAGAAATCATAAGTATACATTTGAGAAAGAGTGTCAAATGCTCTTCTTCAAGAGCACTATAAAAAGTAAGGAAATAAAGGAAATAAAAATAAAATACTGTGTTGCACAGTATTGTACTAACAACAGCTGTAATATAAGTAGACAGAAAAATATAACAAAATGCATTGGATTATTGAACGTTTGTAATTTGTACTTTTCCACACACATTTCCATAAAAGTCCAAGTGTGAGGTAAATCTACATTCTTCAATTCAGAGAAGGCAAGAAACTAAATAGATTTTGTTTAATTCAGTCAATGACCTGCCTGCAGGCTGACATAATTTTCCTTCACTATTACTAGTCTCTGGTGGATACAAATTTTGACTTCATCTTCTACAAAATTATATTTCTGCAAATTACCGAGCAATCTAGATTTGGATATTAGGCTAAATAAATCCTCCAAGCCAAAACAATCGTAAGAAATGGTTTTTATGCTGCAGTGATCTCTAGACTGTGTTAGAGAAGAGAGAATTCAGGCTACACGTTCATCCTTCCACAGTACAGATTATTGGCTGCAATGTCTGACTGCATTGGAGGAGCTGGATTCTGCCCTCACAGGACCAAGCGTAAAATGTACAGTGTCCCTTCTCTTTAGGCGTGGGTTATTTTTTCAAAAAAGGCAGAGACCTACCAAGCTTTCACCCTAGGCAATGTAGGCCAGGCTTTTACCAGAACTCCAAACCCACTGATGACTTAAAATGTGAAATAAACTTTTAAGAAATAACTTATGACTATTCATAACTTACATCACTACCAGAATGGAGGAAAACTACTCTCCATAAAATGTAATTGGTGACCTCAGAAGAGTGCTAATACCTAAAATATAACTACTCCTACTATGACTTCCCAAATCAATAATAATAATATTTGAATATGAAGTTAGACCACCTAAATTCAATAGAAATGTCAGAGACACTAAATTTTAAGGAGACCTTGTACCCAAAGACATGAAAGCTCTTCAATAAACAGAAGAAAAAGAAAAAGTCTTCTGGCTCCATCCCAGGAACACCTAATGTATCTCCAGAGTAGAACACACATATTCAGTTGTTCAAGAAATCATCTGTCTGCCCCCTCAGAACGAGACTTTCTTAAAAACACAAACATACAGCTTGGAAGAAGAGTCCTTTTATTCAGGTTTAGGTCCTGATGAGACAAGTATTTCTAAGCATTTCTTTGTGCTCAGAAAGGCTAAAAATGTTCTTTCATGTTTCAGGGTTTTTTGTTGTTTTGTTTTCCCTTTTTTTTTTTTTAAATAAAATGAAAGATATTCTTACTGTGTCACATGATTCCATGATTTGGAGACTGAAGAAAAACACCAAATGTCTTGGGAGCTGGCAGCTCTGAGAGTGTTACAAAACAAGCTGCTGAGCCAACTAGACTGAGCGATGTTGGCCTCGCACAGTTGCTACAGTGTAATGATAAATGTTTAAGTTAAATGCCTATAGCACTGGGAAGCTGCCTCTGACTTTATGTTTATGTAGAAGCTCGATTAGGATAATAGCAGATGCCACTGTACGCAGAGCTCTCATGAGAAAACACACTCCCCAGTTCCCCCAAGGCGGACAAGGCGGAGCTCGGGCTCTGCTGGCCTCCAGCCCTCCATCAGCCAGCAGCATCTCTGGGCACGCAGAGAGGTGAAGGCAGAAGGCATGTGTTACTCTGACAAACAAGTACCAACGCCGGCGCACAGAGCTCTGCCGCTATCTCGGGAGGGGAGAGAAGGCGCGCATTCGGAGCAGCTCTCTTCCCGTCTAAATGATGAACTGAGACCGTGCAACCGTGTGGCGCGTTATACTGAGTTTTGTTTCAGTGGTTGCTATACAAATGACATGGAATGATTCTTTAAAATTCAAATTGCAAATCTCTTTCCCCACCAACTTTGTTTCTGCTCCAGAGGAAGGGGCAGGAGAATGAAATTACAAAGAAATATCCAAATGGATTAAATAAAAGCTATTTACTTCCTGAGCTTGCTGGCTTGTCTTTGTTACTCACCGAACAACTGTACTGAAATTAGTAAAACTACTCACACCAATTAACAGAAGAGAATTTGGGTCATTCTCTCATTTATTTGATCTAAAAGATTGCTCTGCTGTGCAAATGTGGTCTCAAAGCATGCTAGCAAAGATAAAAGCCACATAACTGTCAGCTGAAAGAAATGCAAATTTTACATGTGTTGGGTCCAAATCCAAAATAAGAAGACTGAAAAGCTAGTAGCCAGCTTATAATTTCAATATGTAGGCAAGAAAGTTTCCAGTGCTTTTGGAATAAAAATTAAAAATATTGACATTTTCTTAAAATTCTTACAAAATGTGTTCTAAACAAATGGAAATATTTTGCTTTAATAACAGTGAAATATTTTATTTTGGTTCTGGCAAATGTGTTGTATCATATAAATAATAAATATAATCAATGACATGTTTCATTTTCTTTAAATTGTGCTATAACTACCATGAATAGATTTCAAAATTATTAAAACACAGAAAGAGAATAAAAATAATCAAATTGATTTTTGGAATTGAAAATCTTATTTAAATAATTTTCATAATACTTATTTAAATGAATTTTCAGGTTTTATGACAATAATGGATCTCTAACTACAAAGCTTATTCAACATTTAAATTACATTAACTAATTGATGAGGTCTTATGCCTGAGAAACTGATGCAGGTAGCTACGAGAACATTTAGTACATATCCAGATCCAGTGAATATAGATTGAAAATAATGCAACACGGGAGTGTTCTTAAAGCTATGGACAAATATAACTATTTAACCCAATCAAGATCTACATAGGGTTGAATCCGGTTTGAAATTGAAATTATATCACAGTGGCTTTTATTTTAACAAATGCACGTGACTGGAAAAAATAATTTTGAAAGTACTTTAAGAACTTAGGAAACAACAGCTCAGAGTAATTATCTAAAACAAAATATATACATGATTTCAGGGAACAAAACTTCTTGAAGTAGTGGGGGTGGAGAGAGGGCAGGTGGGCAAGAGCAAGTACACCTTCATTTCAGCTGCTTTTAGGCACTTAACACCTGAAGTCAGTTTGTTACTCCAGGTCGTCTCTACAACAAATGGAGAGAAATGGGCAGTCCCAGATGGTGACTCTGTCTCAAATGCTTCAATACTTATGAGTTCTCACTTCCAAAGCCTACCCTTAGTGATCCTCAAAGCACAACTCAGACATAGGAAACTCATCACACCGTATGAGAAAATATGCAATCAGTAAAAGGCACTGCTCATCACAACTCAGTTCAACTTCTATACAAAACAGGTAAGAAACGAGAAGACAACTCCTGGCATTAATTTAAAGAGGATTTACGAAGAAACCACAGCTGAGGGGCACATAGATTTTGAAAGCCCATCATGATGTAGCGCACACATTTCCAGTCCAAAATGAATTTTCACTGATCTATGTTTCCAGCAAAATCCCTCATCCCTTTGCATGTTGTAATTGACAGCAGTGACAGAAACATCTAGGGCATAGTAAATGCTTCACATTAATCTAGTAAAAGAACAGAAATGAGCATTAGAGAGACTGACTTTAGTACAGACAGGAAATGGTTGGAGACTGAGTGTGACAGGCCACTGAGTGACAGGTACAAAGCTCTAATGGAAATAAGATGTGTAATAAGGATGGTTTTTAAAGCAGTTAAACAACTCCCTGTTAGCACCCACTGTGCTGTGACAAAACTGGTTTAAGTTTGATGGTGTGGTCATTGTTATTGCCAAACAAGTCTCTACAGGTTGCATTGTAATAAATGTCAATTCCCAGCAAACAGGTTTTTTTGGAAAAGAAAAGAAAGATAAGGCTAACATACTATTTGTTCACAGCATCAAGGAACAGTGGGATATCAAATAGAGAAAATGTTTGTTGATTCATGATTCAAAGGCAAAATTGAAACTATGCAGATGGAGGTCACTGGGAATTGTTCTAATTAGCAAAGTGCAACAAGATAGATCATCTGTTTCTGCTTCCTCTCCTGAGTGTCCAAATATATCTCATCAAGAACAGCTGCCAGGAAATAAATAAATAAATAAACCATGTGAGATGGAAGTGTCATAAAACTAGCAAGTGCCAGCCACAGCTTCTTTAGGATTTGGAGCTGCACTTTGTGCTGAATTCCTACCAAAGAAAGAATCACCAACATACCTCTGTTTCAATATAGATGCATATAGGAAGTGTATTCTTAAAATTTTACTTCAGCTCTTGTTCAATTAATCATCAAATCTACACAGACACATGCTCTCATTTAGCTTGTAGAGATTTATGAAAGCAACACACCTCTCCAAGGAATATACCTACAAGAGCAACTCCACCACTGCCTTACCCTTTACCTGAAATTAATGCTACTTGAAACCAAAAATACCCACTAAAAGCAGTGTAATTTAATGTGCTACAAACTATGCTTCCACAGAAAGAAACTATTCTCTACTACCTTCATGATGCAATCCTAATTCAAAACATTTCATATTGTACATGTCACCATTATGAATGTGTTGATTTTGAAACTTCATATAACACGGAAATATGGTTTATTATGGAAGAGAGAGAGAAAAAAAAAGAAAACCTAGAGTTTACTTAGAGAAAAAATCCTAAATAAATAATTCATACTTGGATGAACTGAATTCTAGTCTTTTAGAAGGTGCCAACAGATGGTTTACATTTATAGAAAGTGCATTTGCTGACTTTTAAAACAGAAATTAAAATTCATAAACTATATCATTAGTTCCCCTTTGAAGCACCATTATGTTTATGGTGAAGATTTGAATTTTCCCAGGTGAAGAGTCTTTAATCATAATTTTACTACGGAAAAAGTGCAACATGTTACTTTTCAGCAATTGTTTTATGTTTGTAGGTTCCAAGTTAAACTAATCTAATGATCAGTAAAAGGGCAAACAGAAACATGGAATCTGAGCTAGGCTGATGTTTTCAGCTATTAGAAATTTCAAAGCAGTTTTAGAATTTTCCCATTCCTCAAATGAAGGGCACCGTATTGTCAGTCCTCATGTGGTAGCAGCTCATAAACTCTGACTTCAGTTTATAATACCCTGCTTACACTTAACACCATATCCACCACAAAACGCAGTGAGCTCGCAGCTCATGAAGTGGGCATGAAGTTCTTGGTTAATTTTAGTAATTCCATAGTGTAAACCCAACCAATATAATAGCCTGGTATTATTGAAACACTTAATTTTTGTTAGACAAAATCCTAGCACCTAGCAGGCTTATGATTAAGGCTTACTTTACACCTATAAAATATACAGTGATTAGCTTTCATTAAATATTTTTATACATCTTTTTCCTTCTTCCAGAGCTGATTTACTGTTTAATATATATTTTTTTTCTTTTGATGAAGGAAAGTAATACTAACAGATATGGAAGAATCCCACTAGATGGGAGGGAGGATTCTTCCTTACTGTCACAGGGTCAGGCACAGGACAAAGAACTCTTTTTCAGTAGGAGGCTGTTGAATTTTAAAATAATCGAATAAATTAGTTGTTTCAAAACAAAGTTTACAAAGGAAGAACTATTAAGGAAAGACTGTCTTCATATCTAGTCCACAACTCAAATGCTTTTATACTTTTGGTAGCATTATATACTAAACCATGGTGATGCACCAGAATAGCTAACTAGGAGCTGTGGGCAGATATGAACAGGCATCCCACAGTTACACACCTAAACAAAGTATCTAAATGAGATGTGTGTTTGTACAATCACCTTTCCCAAAAAGTAATTACCTGCACGAAGCAATAAGCAGTGCACAGTAGACCAACAACAGTATCTATGTTAGGCAGCAGAATGCCCCTTGTTCCTAGAAAACATCTCCAAAGATATCTGCAATCTAATGTTTTGCATAACACTTAATCACATCTTAAATCTACCCTCAGGTGAACAAAGTTCAATATTCTTTATACCAAAGTTTTGAAAGAAGATTAATTGTGGTTATTTCTCATCTGAATTACCACAGCCACAGAACACGATTCAAAGCCTGAGCTGGGGGTGTGCTGGGCACTATACAAATAGGAATAAATGCTTGTTCTTGCCACTTCCTCATGTAGTCAGACTGTGTTTTTCTGTTTCATAAATGTGTGTACCTTGTTTATGGAGAAAACTCTAAGGGGCAGACGGTGTTTTTCATAGTCCTTCTCACCGGTGATCCTGGCCTAGCCAGCCTAATGAAAGCATTTCTCAGACAATGTGCAAACTGGAAACTCTTGAAATTTTTAACTAAAACAGATTAATGTTAAAGTAATTTTCATATAACAAAGCCCACCATATCACCTATAAAACTGGGTAGATTCTCATTCAAATGCCCACAGGTAGGGATCAATCCCCAAACCTTTCTCATTTTCTGCACAAGACAAAGGAGAAGCAAGTGCCAACAAGAATAAACAAAACAAACCAACCAAACAAAAACCAACCAAATAAACAAAAAACCCACACACCCTCCCCCCCAAAAAACCCCACAAACAAAAAACTCCAAAACAAAACAAAATCCCCAAACCAAACCAACAACTGAGCAACCAAACAAAACACTAAGAACCTGAAATTTGTTATTTTGAAGACTTTAGCTTTCTCCATTGGGCATAAGATCTATCAAAAACTCACATCCCTATAGGTCTTTATAGCTTTTTTCTACTCTGGGATGACCAATACATTGACCTAAAATCAAACATACCTAAAATCTAAGCATTTTATCTATTCACTTCACTACATGTTTGATACTGAAATAAGGACAGTAGAACAGCCAAAATGATTGCTAACAAGGCAAGTTTCTTCCTGATACCCAACAAAAACACATTACATTCCTAAAAGAATTCTTAACCAAAATGGAAGACTAATGGGATGCAAAAATTAGGAAAGAATCTGTCTAAATGATCAAGTCTTTGGGGGAGGAAGGGGCTTGTCTTCCAAATTTCCTGAAATTTATCTTCTACTCATTCTTCAGTGCTCCCTCCCCCCGTCTTTTCCAGTCCCCAATATCTATAAGATATCCCATCATATTAAATCAGGTGGAAAATGTAGTTTGGAGATGAAAATGAAGGGAGATTCCTGAGCAGTACTCCAAGAAAAACAAGGAAACGTCACCACCACTAGATCACTGAACCTTATGTAGAGAAATCAAACAAGACCCAGGGCTACAATTCTGTGGATTATTTAGAGTTTTTTGGATATATAGAGAATCATTCTGGTTACTGCAGAACTTGAGCCAGTTAAATCAGACTGACATGGAGGTACAGTATGCAATACAGACTAAAGAGGTAAATAGATCAACAGCATCTTATGAATTAATTTGAATGGAAAGGGTGATCAGTGCTTTGTGACAGAATAGTTTTTCATCTGAGAGTATGAAACATGACTGATTCCGTCAAAGTGCAACCTGAATTTTGCTAGTTCTTACAATCATGCTATATTTACCTTCAGTAAAAAGCCCCAGGAGTGCACCATGTATTACACTTGGGTTTGGATCGAGTCCTTCACTCTCCATCCTTCCATACACTATTCAAACAAACACATTTTCCAAAGAAGCTTTCATTTTATTCTTGAGAAGGAGTACAGTTTTTATATCCTGAGAATTAGGGGTCTATCATTTAAACAACAATAACAAACAGAAATTATCATTGCTTTTACTGCAGATTGCTAAGATGTGAAAGAAAGCTACTTTATATGACCAGCTGAGAGATTGGTGAAAGTACAGCCTGTAGGAAAAGAGTTTTCTTAAGACTTGTTTTGGTATCCAAAGCCAAAGGCAATATATTCAATTACTGGAAATAGTTATTTCCAGTATATTTTATAACTACTACTATTGCATATGTTTTATGTACTGGAGTCTTTGTAAACTAATAAAAATGAGATGCTATCATGAAAATGGGAAAGAGCTGTGGCCCTTGATAAAAATTAATAGAGAGGCTCTCAGTTGAAATACTTTGATACAAAAGTTCATTCACAAAGCCTTCAGGAAAACATAATTTTTGTTTTTAGTGTATAAATATCTTCCAGGACTAATAATATATACAAAACCAGCAGTATATATGGTACTTTTTCAGTTATCTGCTCATTTTAGGTGGTTTTCAAGCATATGTTTTGCACAGAAAGACTACTTTCCAATTGTCCTTCCTCTCAGACACACTGGTCTGAAAACATCTGGAATGTTAAGTCAGATGTGGAAAGAATTTACTTTGGGGTGCACCTGAAATATAAGGCTGCCATGTGCAGGTTGTCCTGTACATAAGTGACTTAGCTGGATTGCTTACATGGTGACATAAGCTGTTTTTCTTCTATTCAGGTCAGAATATGAATGCTGCCAAAGCTCTGGTGTATTTCACTGGGTTAGATTCAGGTCCATTATTAATATCTAATTTCCTGACTGATATTAGGAGCCTCATTAATACTCTGAAATTTGACCATTAATATCACATGTTGGTTGTTAAAGAACTGGAAGTTTCTAAACCTTAAAATATTCTTTTTCCTTAAAATACAAGACATATAGTTATGTATCTGGCATCTAAGTTTCCTGGGACTCAGAAAAAAATAAGCAAACTAAACAAAACAGCCAATTCATTGTCTGCTCCTGCAGAGGCTTATTCAAAAGAAGAGATAATACTTTGATTAGGTTTCTTGAAAAACACCTGTAAATCACTGTGTTGGAAATCTGCCTGTTGCTAAAAAGGTTATGAATAGCATAAATAATTTCATGTAGAATCTGCCTTCTGTAGCTGCTTATTACGTTTTATACTTTTTCACTTAATAAGAGGACAAAATAATGAATGCTGTTGAATGATTCAATTCGCCAGCACTCCAGGGCAACCTCTTAGTTTCCCCTAGTCCAAACATTTGAGGGCTCTTGGCCTACTTGAATAAGTAAGTCTAGCCTTCCAGATGCAGACAAATAAACTTCCAAATATTTTATCTGCCTGCTAATAATAATATTCACTGAATAATAATATCCACTGAAAAAATAAATAGTCACTTATTTAATGTTATTTCTACTTGAACTCATTTGGAATGTAGAATGCTTCACAGGTATAGTGGGTCTTATGTTTTTAAATATTTCACATGCTATTTTACACAAATTATATATTGACACTGCTGTAGACAAGAGAAGAAGCAGCTCATGTTCACTTCCACTTTCAGGTAATGCTTTTCTCATTATCACAATTGGTCCTGAAACACATTTCTTTTCCCAAATCATATCAGCATTGCTACATCTATATATCCATACCTGTAGGAACAAAAATAACAGTGACTTTGATGAGATATACCTTGGAGATACTTGCTATTTTCTATTGCGAAAAGAAAAATCTTTACAAAGGATCACAGAGATTCTGTGCTTTTGGAAACAGAAGAGAATCTCTTGATCTTTCTGCAGGAGAAACATATCTTTAAAAACAGAGCCATCAAAACCTCTTAGTCATTACCAAGGGGCTCTGCAGCATATTGATCCCCAGTACAGTGAAGGCATGAGCTCATGTTCCACCTCGGTCTGACTACCCCTGCTACCGTTGCTTCGGTCCCCACCTGCTCCTCGTGGCCTGTCTTCAGTGTAGGGGTAGGTACAAACAGCTGTGGGGGCAGAAATTTCTGGGACAGCTGCTGGAAAACTCTGCATCTGTCATGGCCTGATTCAACCAAGTCTCTCACCTGGTTTGCATCATATTGACTCCCACACACAGAAATAACTAGGAACGATTTTAGCATCTGCAGGCTTTATTGGCATTTCCGTCAGAGCACGGTCCCATGAATGTAAATGAAATATTGACACATTAAGGAAACCATTAGACAGTAGGAAGAAGGATTACCCCAGCAAAGCCCTTCAGGTTTACCTTATGCCCGTTTTAGACTGTCGTGTCACAGCTACATGGGTGAGTGGACTATTGGGACATCTTTTTTTTGTCAACTACACCTTAGCAAATATTTCTGAACGCAATATTCCTGTGAATGATTAACTTCAGTTATTCATGACCATAACTGAGTCTGAATAACAGACATGACTACAATTTGATTCATCTGATCTACTTCAAATACCTACCTCAGAGCACAAAAGGAACCATGCCCTGGTTAGGCGCAGAGCTATGGTGCAGCTTCTGCTGACAGGTAAATGTGATGAACATCAGAACGAATTTCTATGTCAAGGTTTGCAAAATTTGACAACTGTGCAATTAAAAACGTCTACTTGCCTTCTTTAGTTTCCACTGTGACTTTTTTTAGGGTCTTGCTCTACCTACATCTTACTCAGAATATAAAGTGCGATTAGGAAGAGACCTTTGCCTGTTCTTGAAGGCAGGTGGTAGGAAAGAACTGTAAGTCACATACAACGAGGAAGTCTAGGTATTTTCTACTTGCTTTCTAAAAGAACTACACGGCACTCACTGTAAAAATGAATGGAAATAAACAGGGTTTGGATTTATTTCTAATAATAAGGCATACCATCAGTGCAAATTAGGAGCTATTCCTTTTATATAGGATCTTTAGAAGCAGAAATAAATCTATTTACTTTTTATTTCCTCAGTCATTTATATAATACTTTGATTCATACACATATACAGATAATGTTCTGTCTTAAAACATTAGGATCTATTTCTGTACAAAGAGGGGATGATTTCTGAGAAACTCCCAGCTAAAAAATTAAAGAATTTTCATAAGAGTTAAGCTTTAACCTGACATTGAATCCTAATTTTGGGTCAAACTCTCAAATGTATCTTGATCAAGTCTTTCAAAGTTCATCAACAAACTAATTTTAAGTGGACTGTGCATGTGTTTAATCATATAGCAGTCATTAATCCAAGAAATTAAGAAGGCTACAGAAGGCTGAAGAATTCTTTAGACTTACTATGGCTAAACTTAATTTAGAACAAAACAAAAGATAACTTCAAAACTTATTAAAAATCACAAGGAAGTTTATCCTTACATTTTTCTGAAAAAGAAATACTATACACAGCAGAATTTTGCCCATATGAACAGATGTAGTGTTGCTCTACAGACTATTGGAAATAAAAGTCTGTTTCAAGACTGCTTCTAAAACATCTTAGAAACTTTGGGTAGATCTTTCGAACAAAAAAGAGAAGGTTTGGGTTTTTTTAAAGCATTGTCTGTAGGCAGTTTGCAGATATTTTATACATATGCTGAGTTTTCTTTAGTAAGCTGCATGTTTTCAAACAGTTGTTCAGAGACCTCTTTGCAGTTACCAGCAGAATTGGCTCTTACCACTGTCATTCCCTTAACAATGTCTACTGACATTCCACTTTTGTCTTCAAACCAGATGTCATCCATTACGGAGAACATTCTCTCCACAGGTGCATTAGTGTCTCTGCATGCCAAAACAAATTCAGCAAGGAGCAGGAGATTCTAGAATGTATGGTATTTTTTTTTTAATTATTTACAATTTTCACCCATCTTTCAGTGAGCTTTCTGCACCCAAAACCCCATGACTGAGGGAAGAGGAGAAACCTCCATTTGAAGGCAGACTTTCATTTCAGAATGCATAAAGGCTCCATTATTTTAAAATAAAATAAAAATGAATTTACCCTCCCTGTGGTTTTGGGACTACGTTCTGCATGCTATTAAGAAGATGGAGGAATTTGGTTTAAGAAGAAACTCAGATTTGAATACCAGTGACCTAGTAAACAAATGTTGCAGAGATGTGTTTAGCACTGAAGGGGAAAAACAGACTTTTGAAGAACAGGCTTGCATAAATCTATGTAACTAAGTTAGTCCAAGTAACTTGTGATACTCAGTTTACAGTATTATGCAATGTAGAGGATTTAAGCCTCCGTTACATTAACTGGGGCTGCCCTGCAAGTCAGAAGTGAGTCCATGGAAGCACTCTTTTATCAATGCCTTGACACTGGACTGTCTCCTTAACAAGCATAGCCCCAGTCATAACTGCATGAAAGGCAATGGGACTGGGACCAAAATTTTCATGTCAAATGAGATTTGCTGCTGCGTTATACTGCTCATATGTTTTTCACCTTCAGTCTTCCACTAACTCTGGACTTGTTTTCTTGGGGAGGTTACTGCAGAGTAAGCTGGGATCTATACTTAAACAGCAAATCCTTTTTAGACATTTGTAGTTTATACTAAAAATGCTATTGTGTGGGATAATGTAGGAGCACTTGCAGTGCTGTTAAATCATACATTCAGCAATTCTTCCTGAGCAGAGGCCTATATATTCGGTGCTAATTACTGCTGACACTGCATGGATGCAGTTGCTGATGGCTGTGATATTAGTGTAAACAGAGCCTGTAATTAAAAGACCATGACTCTTCCTATACAAACATTTCTTCCTGAGTATCTCATGCAGTGACGCATATTTCAAAATCTACTCAGTATGTCAGGGAAAAATTGAAGGAACAGGTGAAAGCACACAGTTTTTAGATGTTACTAACTTTCCAATGACAACAGTATTTCTAACTTTTGAGTTTATGAAATTTTAGAAGTAAATAATGTATTGTCTTTCTTAAAAATACCTAAACTCTGCTTTTGCTACTCTTCCTTGTAATGGGTGGCAAAAATAGATAGTGCCACTAGTCTCTAGTCTCAGGCAGTTAGAACTTATGTGTAATATCCCATACCCATAAGATTTTTTTCTTCTCCAAAGAAATATAATTCTTTATTTTTTCCTTCTGGTTTTTTAGTCTTTAAGTTTCCATCACATAATTTTCTGTGACCGAAAGAGCCAAAAAGGTAGACCCTCCTTACTGAAACCCAAGCTTTTCAAAAGACCTTGAAAACTTGATGTAGACTACAAGTGGGGCAAATTAAATTAGGCCTTCTGTGAAGCAGGGAAGTGAGACAGCAAGTACTTCATCTACTAATTCCAGATACTACTGAACCATAACATCACTCTTACTTATGGTGTGAAAGAATTCTAAATTTTTTATTCTTGCTTGCAGGAGACTGAGGTGGCTTTCAAGGTTTTATTATTGTAGGGAAAAGTGATACTATTTTTGTATAATAAAGAAGCACAAATTAATCTCCTCTCATAAGGGGATTTATTATATGCCATTCAGATACATAATTTGTATCTCTGGACTGGGAAAAATCATGTAAGAAGTTGCAGGAATGTGCATGGTTCTCAGTGAGGGGAAAAGGTGACAGTGCTCTGAGAGCCTTTCCTGCTCACAGTCTGTTAGGTTGGAGGGTTATTATTATTCTTAGAGCCAGGGGATGTGGACATCTGTCAGCTTTTTTCCCTCACATGTGCAGCAACTGTGTGTGGTCCTCTAAATGAAACTATTAGCTATGCAGTTCTGTATTCACGTACCGAATCTGAGCGTGCTGAATTTGTGCCAATTAGAAAGTATTGTCTTATGGGTGGGTGAAATGGGGATACACAAATACCATAGTAAAGTAAACAAATGCTTTAAAATAACTTCTTTTTCTTAACTTTCTCTCCAAATTTTAAATTAATACTTTTAAAATAAGAGTGTACACTAAATTAACAGGTCTGTTTTTAATAAGCTTGTTTTACTGCAGCACGCTGAACTGAATGATAATCACTGTAAGAACAGCTGCTTTTGGGGTTCAGGGAAGTCAAAGACGAGAAAAAGTAGCCACTGCCATAAGAAGTTGGGTGATCTCTAGATGTAGATGGTTTAATTCACAAAATATACATTACTAAGAAGACTGCATTAATAAAGACTACTGGGAACCAACGTTTACATTCAAAAGTTGTTAGGCACATAAGGATAGGCTACCATACTCATTAGTTATGTATCCTGTGATTGCACAGGTGTTTACTAAATACTTGGGAAAAGTTCAGTTGATGCACAACAAACACCCATATGCTTCATAACACTGAATTAAGAGATTTACTTTGTTTACTGGGTTAATTAACTTTTCAGATTACGGCAGCCTTCAAGATTACATTGAAAACAGAGCCACTGTAAACACACATACTTTACAGCATAAATCTTGCAGCAGTACTATCATCATGGAAAACCATCACAACAACAATGTCTAGGCTGCATGTAATGCTTTTTTGGGGTCTCAACATACAATATGAACCATTTTCTATTACGGGGAAGAAACACACACTCATCTGGCTTCCCTGCCAAAATAACCCAGCTATGCCACTTCACATGCTCTGCCACTTCTTGTTGCTAGATATGTAACAGTGTCATCTACCATGCTGTACAAGTAATACATGTTAGTTAAATGGATTTTTCTTTTTCAATTATCTAGCAACATTTTGTCAATTATCTAGCAGTTCACATTGGCAAGACTTGTCATAAACTTCATAGATCTGTCAGATTCCTATAATGATGGAACATATGTTAAGAAGAGCCCCAAATCCCTTAAAAAAATAAAAAGAAAAAAAAAAAAAAGAAAATCAAACATGTGGCCTAGA
Source organism: Dicrurus megarhynchus (assembly GCA_013399195.1). Taxonomy (NCBI): domain Eukaryota; kingdom Metazoa; phylum Chordata; class Aves; order Passeriformes; family Dicruridae; genus Dicrurus; species Dicrurus megarhynchus. Next base: position 1,395,714 of record VXAD01005369.1, read on the forward strand.
CCAAAAGATATTTAATGCATGTACAATGAAAGGAATCTAGTGATTTTTGAATTCACTGGTCACAATGTCACTCTCTCTTTCAAGTTCTTGCAAGTAGTTCCTCTACTTTTAAAGCTAAAAGGCCATCTTCTCTCCTATTAGCTTTTGTTTTAACACAATCCTTTCATTTCCCCAGCAGAACAAATCTTTTTCCACGGTCCAACTACCAAGAGAAATTTTCTTTAACTACCTGTCTCTCAAAGCCACCCAAAGCCTTGATATTACCCTCAAGAAATGTCTGACAATTTGGGGATTTTTTTCAGATTTTGACATACTATTCGACACATTTTTCAAGCTATTCAAAATAGATTTTATAAAATCTTCTAGTTAGCCTGTAAAGAAATAACTTAATGCTAAGGCACTAAACTGACGTTACCAATTTGGTAGAGGTAGTCTTAACACAGTCTCGGAGGATGTTTTACACAGATAATATGCCATTAAGCATACTGGTTTCTTCCTTAGTTTTATAAAATATCTCTTCTTCTATTTGTTCAATAATAAAGAGAGTCATACTCAGAAATGTGATCTACAAAAAGACAAAAAAAATCATAAATATAGTAATAATTTTATACCATGCGATATCCTCCGACGGGCTGAATCAAAGTAACGCAAAAGTGAATTTTCGCATTACCTTTAATCATTCAAACAAACAACTGCTGTCTCACCCACAAATCCTCTGCTATACAAAATGAAATGAAAACCTTACCTAGACAAATATGGTCAAAGCCCTTCTCATCTCTGTCTTTTCTGGTACTGACAACAAATTACCATGAATTTTCTGGCATATGACTACTTCATAATTCAACATAGAATACAAGACACAACACGTTAAAATAATTTAGCAAAGCAGACAATACTTCATAAACTCATGAGTAAGAAGTGATAAAAAAATTGTAACTGGACCAATACAATTACGTAGATGATGTCAAACGTTCATACTCAGACAGAATATGTCTGAGGTAGCAAGAATATGTCTGAAAAGAGACATTCTGTTCATCACATAGATCTTGGCAACAAGCCTCAGCAGCTCAAAACAGAAGGTCAAGAGAAGCTGCTTTAGACTCCTTTCCCAAGGAGATACAGCGTGGCCAAAGAGAGATGCCCAGGTGAGAAAGCCTGTCAGTCATTCATCTGCATTCTCTCTTTTCCATAGGGATAATTTAAAGTATGAGGTAAATAAAATGAAAGAAATACAACAACAGTTTTTCTAGCTGGGATAAAAAATTTGGAATTTTTATATGCTGTACTGCAATGTTTTTTGCTTGTTTGTTTTTATTAAATTGACTTTTTCACATATACAGAAATCATAACTCTGAGACAATCCTATAACAACAGAATTAAATGCTTTAGTAGGGGCCACCACTCAACACAAAAATTAGCAGATGATCTTAATTTTGAATACTATAAATACATATATTTTAAAATTGTTATCACAACAAGCAATGTTAGAATTTATGTTCAGTGTCCTTTCCTTTAAGAAGGATAAATTATTTCATAGTGGTCTGATCAAAGTGACCTCTTCATCCTTTATATTCAACCAATTCTTTTGGTACAATATAAGCAGGAAATTCATACACTGGAAAACTGAAAAACATATCTATTGCAGCTACATAGCATGATTTCTTCGCTCCAGTAGGTGTCTGTAATGTAGAAATTTTTCCTTTGCTTTTTATGTTGATATTGGGTTGATGTTTACTTTAAAATACAGGTTATTGCGGAGTAATTTAAGAGTATGCTGTCTTACTTGGTTAGCATTTACACCCAGTTAGAGCTTGGTACTTATCAGACAAAGATTTACAAACACATCTATAAATAAACAGAGTGACCTCGTCACAGTGAGGTTGGAAGTAAGTCTTTGTGTCTCGCTATAGAAAAGGCCCCGTAGGCTGAAAATATTAAAAAGTAAGCATGTGTCTATGTGTCTCCTCATGAATGGATACCTATATAACTGTCCCTATATATTTTGGCAATTTTATAGCTGAAAAGCATTGTCAGTATATATGAGATTAACCATAAAGATTTTTACCTGTAGAAAATGATAGTTTAATAAATTGCTTCAGACAGAGCTAGATTAATCAACTCCATCACCCCAATTAATTATACAGCAATTATTTTCTGATGTTTTAAATGTCTTCTGATTACGTCTTACTCAGTAATTCTCAAAGTGTCTACATCTTAATATTATTTCCGATGTTATAACAAAAATTGCTGATTGTTTCTTACTAGCATAACTTTTTCAAGCTCTAAAGACTTAATCATCCATTTTATCTGTTCTTAGGCAATGGTTCTAAACATCCCCAAACTGGCAAAGAATATTTTTAACTGAATAAATTTAAAAACTCGAGTCATGAATAATTTTTTTTCCACACAGCCTGGAGAAAATGACCACCTATGAGAAACATTTTACTCTCTGTAGAAGGTCATATAAATATGAGGCCCCTTGCACTGTACAAAGCTTTTTTGGCATTATTTCTATAGGTCTGTAAGTCATTTGGGATCCAGAGGTCCTAAATTTTCAACTAATTTTTCATATGAAAATAGAGCTGAAATCAAATGAAACATGAAGTAGGAGGTCAGTAAGGAAAACCTAAATACTTTAGAAGGAAAATTATATCCTCAACTATATCTAGAGTCCAACTAAATGAGGGGAAGCTTTCTAGAACATACTAGGAACTCCCCTAAGTACTATTGACTCTATTTGGCTTTCAAAAGAAACTTACAACATGTGCCTCCTTGTTGACCATCAATGGGTTAAGCAGGTCTGTAAGGAACTGATGAACATACTGGGACTCCACCTGAAGCAGCCAAAAATGATCATTTACAAACTTTAGAGGGAAAAGCAGGGAACATTGATCAAAAAAAGTAATGAGGATCAATTTCAGTGCACTCTTCTGCAGTAGGGGTAAGAATTCCTCTGTGTTTTCACTTGACAGTGTTGATTTTGCCCACAGGTGGGTATTCTGAGGCCTTTTCCAAAAAGCAAGTGCCCAGTAGAGAACTCTTACTTCTAAGACTGAACTAGGAGCCTCTAGGATAGGACTACAGGGTCAGCTAAGTCTATGATTGAGAGAATATGACAGATGAAAATAAAACTAATTACGTACTGACTGCCACATACATGCAGTACAAAATTGGACTTTTTAACCTTGCATTCAGCAACCAAGCCCTTAGATTTTAGCAAATGAACTTTAGATCATAAATTCTTAGATTTTTTAGAGTGTAAGTTCTAGACAAGCCCCTGAGCAACCTGATCCAATTAGACCTGCTTTGAGCAGAGAGGGTTGGTCTAGATGACCTTTGGAGGTCTCTTCCAACCTAAATTATCTTTGGGCCTCTGATTCTTCAAGCAGGAAATGTCCATTTGATCTGTGTTTGTAAAGCACCTAGTGTCCGAGACCTTTGGGTGTTACCACAGGAAAAAATAAATAATAATCACTAACTGCCAATTTGTTCATACAGTTGATCTAAAGTAATACGAGGAATGGTTTGGTCAGCCTCAGACTATTTACTGGATTCTTAAATTACTGGGTTTTTTTTAAGGATATCACTTTTTTTCCTGACAATAACAGACACACAAGAAAGAAAAACAAAAAAGGTACGAAAATATCATCTGTAATCCATTGCAAAACCCAACCTATTGCAAAAACATTGCTGCTCTAGTACATATTTTTAAAAAAGGTTTCTTACTGGTTGGCAGCTGAAGCCACTGAAAACGATAAGCAAGCCTTTCTAGTAAGACAAAGTTATTTAACTAGTAACCAGAGTTTTCATTATATAATAACACACATAGAAAGTAATTAAAAGTTCCACTGAGGATGTGGAAGCCAGAATAAGAAAATTCAGCTCAAGCCCATAATTTTACCATTTCTACAGCGCTAGCAACTATTGAAAGTTATTGTAAGTGTAAAGACATGTGTCTGAATACTGATAAGGAGGATGACAGGAAAACTCCTGAGCCCCTCACAGTGGACCTTTAAAATTGTTCAATTAGCCTCATGCAGATTTCTACAGCATGGAGTGCAATGCCAAGGGGACAACAAAGCCAACACAGGGACTTTAAGCTGTGCCTTCTCTATATCAGGGAAAGAAGCACAGCCAGAAAATGTATCACCTGCAGGAACCACCCACTGGGGCTATAGATAGGTAGCACAATTTAGTGCTAGCAGAAATCACAACATATACAGTAAGTGGCGAAATTTGTACCTACTTGGATTTTGCAATTAAGTATATACCTCTGCTTCACTGCTATTTTTCTGATGTCAAATTTCAAGGACTTTTGATGATAATAAAAAACCCTCCCACTGACACATATGAAAGATAAGCAGTGTGTTTGTAACCCTGTTGCCTGGAAATAGTAGGTCCAGAAATAGTTGGCGCTAAACTTTAAATAAAATTATAGAACTCTTTCAACCTTTCTACTCTCACTGTGTAAATGTGAAAGTAGTGTAGATCTTGTTGACAGTTATTGCCATATCTATTGGCACACACTCAGCAGCAGTTGGAGAAGTGTTGTGCAGCATGGCTAGTGCCCATTACCTGTCTCCCCATATTTTCTTACGATTTATTTTCACCCCAGCAGGCAGCACCTCACAATGCCATTAATTTGTTGGGCAGCTCATACTTTCCAACACAAACTATTTTACAATGTGCTCTTATAAACAACCTGGTGGTTTACCGGCAATGCTCAACAGTGTCAGGAGGGATGTTATGATTTAAAGGAAGCAGGTTAAAAATTGAGCAGGTCACAGAGATGACATCGTTTGACCAAATCTCCTCTCCTTTAATTTTACTACCATCAGCACAAGTGCACAAAATCACCAGATTTAAACTTGGTCTCCATAATATGTGACTGAAACAATGCTACTATCAAGCAGCTCTTTTTGTTGGTACTTTTCCTACACAGTATTCTGCTAATAGCATATTTGCTAGCTGACCACAGGTTAAAGAAGACAAATGGAGAAAGAAGAGGGAAAAAAGAAATCTTTAAATTGATTTTAACAGCAAGTATGGAAAACCCCACCCAAAGCCCTATCTCCTTGCAGAGTAATTAGGCACTAGTAAAATACTTGCATGACTCCAATATGTATTTATAGCTACTTGTATTTGACTGCTTTGGTTAATACAAGCTTTTGCAGAGTGAAGGAAAAAAACCCACCACTAAGATAACAAATTCAGTCTTTTTAATATAACAAACTGAATCTCACATTTTTGTCTTTTTACACCCTAAACACTAATTTCCTCTTGTAAATTCTACTTCTACCTCTAGTAAGTAATGCAAATGTATATACACACAACCTGAGGTCTTACCAGGTTCTTCAAATCATCAATATTTTTATAATATTTTACATATTATTTTTCATCAGTAATACTAATGTGTGCATTAACTGAAGCTGTCTCTCCTGTTGTTACTCAAAATTAAATTGCTGTCAATCTGACACCTTTTGCAGACACTCAAGGAACTTGAAATTTTCTATTAACAAGTAATAGAAAACTAGAATGGATCAGAGGATATGATTATGTGTTACAGCAGCCAAAAATGGTCTGCTAGGCTATTCTATTTTTATTTCTGTATCTTTAATCTAAAGATTCCGGCACCTGGGGCAGGGTTAAATGAGCAAACAATCTGAGTAATATGCTATCAGTATTCCTAGGGAATGCTTGTCTGCCATTACACAAATTGAATACTGCAAAATGGTTATTGAAGCTTTTCGTACAAAGGTCACAATATAAAAACATATCTTTGGCATCAAAAATTTCTTAGTGTAAATCTAAGCCATAAATGCAAGTATCACTCACATGTAAAGAGAGCCTGAAGGGGTTAAGCCTGTCTCAGTCTTAAATTCATGCTACCTTTCTAGTTAATTTTAAACATTTTCCATGTGCTTGCAATGTTTTCTAATAACAGGCCAATTCCTTAACTCACACAGGAATCTAAATTACAATAATCATACGCATTCCTTTCCCCAAGAAAGGAAACACCTGTTGTAGTTGGTTAATTGCTGACTTTTTGTAAGCTTTCAGAAGAAAACTAACATTTACAAATAATTTACAACTGAAAAACTTCAGAAGCTGAGAAACACATGCATTTTAAAACTGATATGAAACTCAAAATGTATGTTGAGATAGTAACAGATGTTTTCACTTTGTTAATTAAAGAAAAACTCTGTATCAAAGTACCATAATAGGATATGGTTATTTTATAACTAAGATGGGGCTACTTTCTGTTCCATTTCACTTCTGCAATAATTATTATTCATGCCACTATACAGCAGGAGAAAATAAAAATTAAGCCCTAAAAAAGTATGAGAATAAAAAAAAAGTTTGTGTACTTCAATCAATATACAATGTAGAAGATATATTCAGTGAGGAATTTAAGAAATTCATTCACTTGTTTCTATGGGATTCTTGGTGAATTAGAGAAAAAGGCACATATTAACAGGATTACAAACCCCAAAGTGTCAATTAAACTGATCTTTATAAAAAATACACACACATGCACTCATATTTGTAATAGCAGTAGTAGTTTTAATCTGAGACTTGCTAATTATTTCCAGCCACATTCTAATATACAAAAAGAGTGAGATTCTGCCCTAAGCTATGGTACTTTAATTTCATTCATATAAATCCCATCATTTCAGTGGAATTACCCTCCTTAAAAGGAGCAAAAGGACTTATGCCTTGTGCTAATGCTCTTACACAAATATCTATATTTGAGGCATGACATGGTACTTTTAAATAACAGCTATTCATCTGCTATATCTGCTGTTATGTCACTAAGCTGGACATGGTAGTTGAAACATGGCAGCAAAAGTATAGTCATAGTGAGATCAACATGGAGGAAAGAGTCAAAGAAAGAGTGCAGGAAAGGCAAACTCTTAACTTCTCCTGTCACATACAAATGAGACAGTTATAGAGCTTCACATCCTACAAGGTGTATTTGCAAATGACAGTCAAGTCTGTCTATCAATAGCAGGATAACCATTGCCTTCAGTACTGCAAATGGAAAAAAAATCTAAAAAAACCAAAAAAGGATGAAAAATAAAAGAAGAAAACCTGGGTAAGCAGATCAGTTTTTTTGCTACAACAAAAAATGGTATGTGTTACTAAATCTGCAGTGGATAGGGGGAAAAAACCCCAACAAAATATCTAGATATTGCATTCACCTCCCTTATAATTTATGACTTAACTAATGGCTGTCATACAGGTAAGTGTTCATTTACCTGGGTTAATGAGGTGCAAAGCTTATGAAGGGCTCCCAGCAAAGCCAAGTTAAGCACTGGAAATACTGTGGAACAGGTCATATGAGCCTTCTGCAGACACCTGTGCTGAGGTATGTGCCACAGGCCCTGCACAAGGTGCACATCAGAGCATATCCCTTGTTCCAGGTCAGCCAGACCCAGGCTAAATTCACCTTGAATGCTGCAGAGGAGCCTGAGCTACTCTAAGTAGCTGGCCCAATAGGAAAATGCACATCAGCAAGGTGATGTTTCCACTCCAGCATCCAAAGTGAGCCCCAGCAGAATAATGCAGTAATGCTGACAGCAGAGAACTTGGTGTGATTATTTGGATGCTACATTGTAGGTGTATCCTGAAGCAATAAGTAACTTCACACTTCTTGTTGCTACTTAACATGCCATCCCTCCCACCCTCACCTTTTTCTCTGTACGAACCAATTTACTGAGACTTTTTTTTATACAATAGCTAATTTCACCTACTGCATTTAATGTCATAGGAGTTATACATGTAAATCCCTGTACTTAGAGATAAGATAGTCCTTTATGCCATTTTAATCAATCTTTGTCATGGGTATGTTACTTAATAGCTCTGTCTTCCTATAGAAAATGAGCAACTTAAGGGAAATGAAACTTTTCAAAGATACATTTTCCTTCTGGCAGACTGTGAAATACACCATAATTATCCTCTTTCGATGAATAACGTTTGAAAGAAAATGAACATTCTGTGCACCAAAAAGTAAAATACAATGACAATCTCAACTGCCTTGTAAATAAAAGGAAATTGTTTTTCTGCTATGATCTATATTGCACAGAAACATATATACATGCTTGATAAATATAAAACCAAATCAGACTATCAAGCTATTTTTTAAGGTCCTACTACTTTCTAATAATAATAAACTCAATGTTTCACAGCCAAAACACATTGTATTTATATTTCTGAAAATTAAAACTGTGTTATGAATTATAGGCTCCATCTTGCACAGTGATGGAACTACTTGTATGAGTAAGGCTCGGACTGAACATGGCCTCTTTTAAAGATAAGGGAGAGAGAGATAATGGCACCCCAAAACTTTAATACTGGGGATGGGGGTATAGGGGGTAGTGGGGGTGGAAGAGAAGACAGGAAAAGGCCTTTTCAATAGCATAATAAAATCATGACTTTCCAGCTTACATTCTCCTATTTGGAAACCTGTACTATCTTTAACAGCTCGGTAAAGTAAATGTTTGAACACAGATCTCACAAACTAATGGTGCTATGCACAATTTAACTAAATGGTTAGGACAAAGTGCCATTTAGCCCTTTATGATATCTGAATATATTGTTCCAGTAAATATGAGCATGAAGCAAAAATAAGGAGCCAAGGCCACACAACCTTCATTAGCTAATATGGGACAAAAACATCTGAATACCAACCTCTCCCTCAGACAGCCAGCCAAAATCCAGTTTTGAGTTAGGAAGATTACAGCTCTACCACAAAGAAATTTTTTACTGTGGGGAAAACGTGATGTTTATGTCTTACATCCTTTGTTTTTTCTTTTTAATTTTCTTCTCCCTTCCCCCCCTTCCCCCTCCCCAAATCACTGCCTCCAGAGAGGTAAGAAGCTGCTGATTAGTAGCAACACATTACGGTATGGAGCACTGTTCCACAGTTTCTAGAAGAACCAACAAAACCTGGAAACTAATATGTATCACTAGAAGGAACTTCTCAGTTGCATCTTGCCTTACACAAGTCCTGGATTTGCAAGAACAAGTGCTTCCACTGGGAGAAATCAGGAAGGCTTCCTTGCCCAGGCTGAACTTTCAGCAAAGCCAGAGATCAACACCTCACCCACTGATGAGCTGGACCTTGCAGCTGCCTCAGGGAGACACTGCCCACCAGGTTGCTACTTAGTGGCTGGTCACTGCTGCTCAGCAGGTGGAAGAGGCCCGTGTACAATTAGTGTTGCAATGCAAATGCACCCAAAGGAAACGGGATACTCAGCACGTCATTCTGATGTTTAAAAGAAGACAAAATAATGCAGTACACACTAAATATGGGGCACTATGTAACGTCACTGAATACTATCCTATTTCCCAACACTGCTTATACAATAATATCCAAAACAGGTGTTCCCCTGCTCTAGTCCCCAGCACTTGGAAACTGCACTCCAAGTAGGGCTTGCACAAACTGGACAGACAGATCCTCTACCACAGTCATTTCTGCTCAGTAGATTGGTGACCACAGAGCTAATTAAAGACCAGATGCATCAAAGCAAGCATGGTTCAGTTCAACAAGTCTTATCTGGCAGTGGTGCCCAATTCCCATTCCTTCTCCAAGAACTGTTCAAGTATTTGATGAACCATCACCACATGCAGAACATACAGAAATTCATCTCACCATCTAGTTAGCAGGAAAGGAAGTGTCTAACCCAACCTATTCCTTAGGTTCTACTGAACTGGAGAGAGAGTCACCTCCAGTGAGCATTTTATTCTGTCTACATTAGATACTTATTTGAATGCAGGTTAAACACTTTTCTTGAGGTGACTCTATCTACTGGCTATAGGGTTGATTTTTTAGACCTTGAAGTTAACGCCACACTAACTTAACAGCCCTCACAATTATTTCATTTACTGTAAACAACATACTCCCAAAATAGTAATAAAAAATTCTACACAGAAATACGTGCCCTCTAGTTTCAGAATAGATGTGGCACATGCATGGACAAGAAAAAAGAAATACTGTCTGAATAAATTTAGAAATTTTTTTCTAATGTTTAGACTAATGTAAAAAGTTGAATGTCTTAACATAGACCAGCTATGAAATAGCTCTAATTAGCTTTTTTTCTCTGTGGTAATGTGTTAATGTCTAGGTTGTAAAAAGCTGTCTAAACAAAATACAAAGTAAGGGCTATTACCTTATGTAGCCATGACATTATCAATAACATTTAATAAAAATATTATTATAGAGAGTTTATTATACATGCCTTACCTTGTCAAAAATGACCTGAAGTCTACCAATAATGAATATATACTGTGTATGTTTAGTGTATATATTACACAGACTGTGCACATAGTACACAGTTTCAACTTTTTCAACAAGGAAAGGTCACCTAGCCAGAGTATAGGTTATGAAAGACCTCCATAAATTAAATTAGACAGGTAGCTCACGAAGTTATAAGCTGTTTAGGGGACATGTCAGGAATCCCCTATCTATAGGGAAGCTTCTCTGTCCCTGTAGAGTGGAATTTGACACCTAATAAGAAACGCATTTTCTATTCTCTTAATATTTATGGATATTTTGAAGTGTTTTAAGGCCTTCACAGTCTCTGCATGTTTTGAACTGCTTTTAACTGCAGTGAACTGCCTGCATACACATTATTCCATCTCCAAAGCTTCTGCATTTCCATTCAGAAAGTCATAATGCAGTTATTAAAAGAGATTTCCACACAGCGTTATTGAATCATATTTGTAAGCTTGGTTTATGCCTAGGTGCTGTGACATGAATGCACATTGTCTTGAATTAGTCTAGTAGTCTGTGGAGTGACAGCTCACTGCAGCTCTTAACAAGCTGCACAGATCAACTTGGTAAGTACTTGGTTAAGTATCAGTGTGCCTGGTGATGTACAAAATAAATACGAAAAAGTATTGCACTGAAATATTTAAAATTTAAAGGTTTCACCCGTTAATAGTTCATAGATATTGTCTTCAAGTATGAGTCCACTGAGGTGATGGAATTACTTGTGCAAAACCAAGTTACGTATATGTTTGCCATCAAATCTGAAGAGACTTTAAAAGAGTTTCCATTTCAGGATAGGGCTCTAACTAAGCAAATCAAAAGCATAACAACATCCACCCCAAAGGAAACTTCATTTAGTGAGAAGTTTACTGGAGAGATTTTTTAAAAAAAAATCCTTTTTGTCACAAAAGATTTGAAAATTTTATTTAGAATTTCTGTGAGGAAGAAAACTGTTTAAGACTTAACATAAGGGGTATATATTTTTCATGTAAGACATGTTGTCATGATTTAACTTATGTTTTAGATGCAATTTGCAACCAAGTAGCGGAGTTATTTGCATTTATGTTTCTCAACTCACAGTTTTGTTTCTATGCAGTATGTCAATCTTTTCAAAGTAATGACTTTTGGCATTTATCAATATCTGCGTATATCCAAAAAACGTCCCATCCAAATAATGTTCAAGGGTAGTTCACAGTAACTAAAATCTGTAAATGGCCTGTGGATAGATCTTTCATAGATATGTACATACTAGAAGATTTTAAGTAAAACAACAAATGGAAACATTGCAAGTATGAGATTCATAATGTCAAAACACTATGTCATCTACTTTCACAAACTGTCACATGTATCTGTAGTTTTATTTTTTCCAAATTCACTGACATTGTACAATAGAAATTTTACTCATAGATTACAAATTAAAATGAAATTAAATTATAAAAAGGTCACATAATTTTTACCCTAACAACATGTGATAAAAGACCCCCTCTACTTCTGCACAGGAGCTGAAATGAAACCTGTAGTATTTTTTCCACTAATGTTTGGGTGGGGTTTTTTTCCAATTAGTTATAATCTAATCAGACAAATACATTTTCATATATGTTTTATATTAAAATGTTACTAGTTAGACAGAAATGCAATACACAGGCACACATACCTATATGCTCTGACTGCCAAATGTTTCTCTTTAGCATACATGCACAAACCCCTAACAAGATAAGCAGGGAATGTATTTAAATAGTGCACATTTTAAACCACTACATTTCAATATATTGTTTTTCAGACTACATGCACATAATCAGACTGTTTTCCAAGCAGACATCCATTTGATTACTTAAAGTGCAAATTGTGGTTGGGCTATTGAGTGTGCAGAGGAGGATAATAGGAAGGGCAAAGAAAATACAAGCCTTTGTACATCAACAGGTGGCAACACTAAATAGGAACAAAAAAAAGAGGGGAGTGGATACAGAGGAATATACCTTCACTGCATTGTACAGATATCTAAGAAAGAAAAAAGATTTGGCAAAAACTGGACCCTTTTTCCTGCAGTGATGCTCATGTTGCATGTACATGGTTTGTATGCAAGAGCACGGGGAAGACAGCACCAGGACCTCATAGAGGATCTTGGGCAGTTTGTGAAGTCCTCCTTGGGGCTGTTCATGCTCAGGGGCAACAAGAGCAAGGAGACGGCTTCCAATAGTCCGTGCAAGTACCCCACCTAAGGGCTCAGAGTACTAACCTTCAATTCACGTATTTACGGTCAAGTTATAAAACCATAAAAGCAGAGACAAGAATACAGATTGACATACAGCTGAAAAACCCACAGTTGAACTGCAGCTGAAAAAGTCTAAATGTAAATGTGCATGCTGCTCAGGAGTCCCATATAAAACCGTCAGATTTATAAAAACCAAACAAAATTCAACACCAAAATCTGATATACATATGTATCCGTAGGAAAACATGAGGATTGATTGCTGTCTTCTAGGAATTGCAGTGTTTAGTTGTCAAGTGACTAGATGCTTTACTTCGACATAAAACAAACTGCATGGATGTTTATTCAGAATAAGTTACTAAATAGAAGTTAACAAGCAAGTATGTATTTATCATGGTCCTCAATACAAGAATACCTATCTCTGCACCAGGTATTAATAGTTAGCAAAATGTTTTCTTCAAACTAAAAAGTACAATGTGCCAAAAGTACATAGTGCCTAAGAAAACAATCAGCTAGTGAAAAAATCATAACGCTTTTAAGTGGCATTCAGTTATTTCCCCAGTGAGTAGATTCATATTTATCAAAACTATTTGAGAAACCTAGACATACAATTGATTGAATTCCATTATTCAACAATAATCTTGAATTCTGAGTTGAAGAAGCCCACTCAGCCTAAGAATCTATCTTAGCTAGCAGAATTAAGTGACTCTTCTTTGCAGTATATAATACGAGTGGATCCATAAAGCTAATCAGTTGGTTCTGAAATGTTCACACCACCTTCAGTTTTGAGTTTTACTTTGAGTTGTTTTAACCTGATTTCATGGACTAAACACCCACTTGAAGTCACAGCATGTACCTCCCAACCCCACACACCCGACACCTCTAAAAGCATTTTCCATGCTCAAGACTGCTGAGTGTTTCAAACTGGAACAAAATAAATATGGGCCACTCTGAAATCCAAGAAGGGTACTCCTGCTCAGCACTGGAATGCTACTGTACACGGAAACAATAATACCATCTATGTACTCAGTGATGTGAGAGGTGCTCTAGTTTTTGATATTGAGAAGTCAATCTCTGCTTTAAAATTGCCTTTTGGATGAAGCTACTTCCATCCATAGTGCATATAAAGTGATTAGAAACTAAGTAATGAGCACAGTTTTTCTCAAGTAAGGTGCTTAACGTCTGCACTATGAACACTTCGACAGATAACATGGGAAGTTCTGTTCAGTCTTTAATATTTTTATTATAATTTTATTTTATCCTGTCCAGGAAAATGGAAATTGAGTGTAGCAATGCCCTTTTAATAGACGAGTTGTAGTCAGTAGACTGAAATCACTGTTACATATGTATCAAAGACGCACATAATTTCAATAATTGAAGAGGTGATAATGTCTGTTTCACTACTATCAAAAGGATAAATGTCCTGTCTCCCTATATTCAGGAGCAAAACAAAAGGAAAAAATTTGGTGAGCCCTTTACCCAGCAGCCTCCACCTCTTGAACACCATGGCATAACACAGAATTGTAGCATACACAGAAGCATAGTGCCTGGTAAGACTTCGGCTGACAGGGTGTATCAGTGAGTCACACTGAGATACTGAGAACATGTCAAATTGCTAAAGCTCACAGAAATTGAATACTAGTGCCTACTGAAGCCTCTAAGCCATAAAAAACTACTTCATAGTTCATAAACTTTTGCCATCCAGATAATTTAGCTGAATTAAAACTACAACACATAATAATGAACTGTGTTATAACTAGTGACTTAAAAATTACTGCTGATCAAATGTACCACTAGGATATTCAAAACTAGTAAAAGGATCCCAACAGCATGAGACAGTTAAAGCCCTTATCTTTATACAGTCTGAATAAAGAGGAGAAGCAAGATACTCTGAAACAAAAGATAATCCTTTTTGTAGGGTAAAAAGATAAAAACAAACAAACAAACAACAAAACCCCAAAACATTTTCAAAGTCTGGTCTGTCCATCTCTTTGGTGTGAAGAGAGTGATGGCTTATAATCGTTCAGACTTGTGATGTGCAGTCAAGTGTTACAATGCATAGTATTCAGATCCTCAGAGAAGAATAGAGATAATTATTTATTATTGGTTTTGTCAAGAGCTATGTTTAATAAAAAAATTTATTGATTAAGTGCATCTAGTCACCAGGAAAGTATATAAGCCCTGAAAAAAATTATCATGCCCATGCAAGCCAACTACAGCGTATGTATACAAGGACTGATACAGCACTGCAACGTAGTAACATAAAATGTATGGACAGCTTGCTCTTTCTACTCTAAAGTAATTTCCATTGTCTCTGGCCAAAGCTTGTTAGAAACAGGGCACAATTACCCCCAGGTTTTATGCACATTGACATTAAGAAGCATTATAAATGCTCGGGAAGCACTTTCCAACTCCAAAATCTCCAACTACTTCTAGACTGAATGTCACAGTAGTAAACAGTGCCACATGGTGTGATCAGTCTGTGTAACAGGTAATATTTGAGGCAGGCTTGCAAGTATAGAGACTGCAATCGGCAGTATGTCTTTGTTTGTGCCCTTGCGCCAGGGCTTCCCATCAGAAAGCTAAATGCGCAAGAAAGGAAATATCTAAGAACTGCCTATCCTTTTTCTTGACAAGGTCAATTATATAACCGAGTTGACATTATGGAGCCAGATAGCCTATATCAATCTGTAAGCTTACCTTGGCATACAAACTTCAATTCCTTGGCATCTGTAACAGTGGTTCTTTTATCTGACCTCTTCTTTTCTGTCCGACGGTGGCTACGTCTTTTCTTTGTCTCTCCCCAAAGATTCGATCCACCATGCATGCTTGGGATGTTTAGAATGGCAATTCCTTCCAGAGAGATATTGATTAAGTCTAGCTGAATTCCATCACACTGATTAGAAAGGAAGAAAGAAAAAGGAAAAAAAAAAGAAAGAGAGAAAGCAGTAAGAGAGAAAGAAAACTTGGAATGTTTTTTTTTTCTCAGATATTTTTCTTCAGCAATTCATCATTCTTAACACTGCTAATAGTTTATTCAATGTTTATACCTAAGATATATACTTGTACCTGAAAAGGAGGTATGAAATAAGAACAGATCATCATTCAGAAGGTAAAATATGACTGCTATTCAGCTTTTGATTGCTTAGGTGTGGGATCATTTGGTACTGTCTTGCTATCTGATACCTATTCACTGACCCAAGTAAAATATATTTCTAGCTTCACTACAGCTATTAGCAGAAAAACATTTATACCACCAAAATTTCTTTATCAATAACTGGGGGGTTTTTGTTGCCTTTTCCAGCTAAATTTTCTGCCTTATGATTTTGCAATGATAGTTGTCACTCTAGCAACTGAGTGCCCTCCACAACAAACTGAATACAAAAGTCCCTGCATGCAGAGAATACACAGGCTTACGGAAAGGGGTCTAAGCAAGCCTCAAGAGCACAGAACACCACACAGGTATTAGTTTCAATTCAAAGGCACAACAAGCATAGCAGCATAGGTCCATGCCTGTCTAGTAGCTCCTAGCAAGAGGTAGAAGTGGGTACAGCAATTGCCGATGCAGCTACAGCATTTCTTACCCCAGAACCTTTGCCAACCAATTCTCTGAAAAATGCATCATTGCTAAGGGAAAACATAGGATAAGGAGCTAAAGAAGAGGGATCAGTGATCTAAAACCTTTCTAAAACTTACTGGACACACAGAAGTAATCTTAGTCCGTGACATAGTCCCTTCAGTGCTGGAATCACAACCATAGGGCATCCCATGTCACTAGTGTGTATTTCTCATGCTTCCTATAGCAACCCTGGACATTAAGATGTTTTACACAAGTACATTTCTTTGCTAAATCTGGCTTCCAATTATATCTTATAAAGGGACCATTTTTTCACTTCTGGAAAGTGGCTCAGGGATCTTAACATATCAGACTGCTCAGTGACAAACTGCAACATTTTCTCAGGTGGTTGAAGCCTATGACATTTTCAGATACAGTTCACCTGAGACACACTGAATGAGATGAACCTAGCTTAACAGCATACACCTAGCCTTCACTGGCTATAATTTACTCAAGCTAAGTCCTCCTCTCTACCAACATTAGGAATTTCTTAACTCGCATAAAATGTAGCAAAATACTGAAGAACCTCTACAGGAGAAATAAAAAGCCCAACTTCATATTACAACAGTGGAACCTGCAGGTGGAAAGCAAAGCATCCATTTCTACTCATGAGTTCACTGAAACAGCCAGAGTTGCCCTGGATTCATGTACTTGCACCTTGGCTAGAGATAGATTAGCTTAATTCCTCACAACATAGACAGAGTATATCGGTATCCTGGCACCAGTGTAGAGCAGTGCATTTTTAAAACATTAGATCCTACTCCTGCAATGTTCTGCAAGCTTGTAGAAGATCTAGTCATCCATTTCAAACTGATTAAGACTATTATTTTGCAATTCCAATATACAATAATCAGGAAGAAAACTGGAAAAATAATTAAGCATGCTTCAGTAATAGTCCACCGACATCTTCCAGCTTGCTGCTCTGTGGGTCACTGGCACTTCTTGCTCTCTGCCTAAACCTTTATCACAGCTTCGAAGAAGAAAAGCCAAGTACAACTCAAGAACAACTGTGAATAATTGTTTATTCTGAAACCTTCTGAGATCATAAAACAGAATTGTATTATAATGCACACACATCTTAATTCTTCTAAGAAGAGCATAAATCTGGAGAGAGAACAATTTCAACACTAAGATTTCCATTTCATATTTGCTCTTCAAGAATTAAATTTTAAACCTGTGGATTACATTCATACCAGGAAACCTTTAAAGTCAAAAGGCATATCTGAAAGTGAATTGGCAGTTGTGGCAACTAATGTAATTGAAAGTGTAACTTTTTAATAACACTTTTTTTACAAGAATAATGGCATAGGTCTTCACTGTGATTTTTGGAAGCAAATTTGTGGCTTTCCCTGGTATTTTATATGTATTAAATACTAGGATGATTTATTTTGCTAAAAATTCTGCTCATGTGTATGCTCACTTACTGCTATACATTCTAGATAAACAGATATTAATTTCATAATTAAAAGTAATCTTGTGTAAATACCCTGCAGGCCTCAATGAATCAAACACATACTGTGTGTCAGGCCTCCCACTGTCTTCAAGTGGAATGTACTGGCTGGATAATTAGATAGTACATATTTTTTAACCTTATTTGCATGCATATTATATCTTTTGCACACTGACAAGCAGCAGTAACAACAAAAGTCAGATTACCACAGGGAATTCCCACAAAGAAGTCTTCATTTCTTATAATTTGCAGCCTAAATTAAAATAATTTGATCTTTGACAAGGATGAAATGTCAAGCAGAAGGGGGTCCTCTACAAGCCACGGCCTGTGGCTTCTGAAATCTGCCTAATTTATGTCAGTCACTTCTTAATACATATTTAAGTATTACACGAGAAAGATGATAAATATGCAATCTGACACCTTTGGTATTTCCCTGCTGTTAATTTATAAAGGTCTGGCGTCCCCCAAACTGACTGGAATTATTTAAATAAAAGAAGAATTGTGAAATAGGATGGCGCGGGGTCTAGCTTCCATTTTCACTCAATATTGAGCACAGCAGGTAGTACACTAAGACAATTATGCGACGAGGCCTCAGAGTCCCATAGTGATGAGCAACTTTCTGCATTAGGAAAGGAGCATTTCTTTTGTTCGTACACAGTCAAAAAGTTTGCCCTACAGGTAGCTCTGCGTAGTCCTAACACATTCATATACTACAAAAACAAAACACACATGTGTTCTGCTCCTTTTCTTTTTTCTTTTTATTTTAAATAATGTAATGATGCTGTAAAAACAAAAGCATGCTTTTAAAATGTGGAGTATGTCTACCGAGATTAAAAAGAAACACTAGCTCTTCTATCTCTTTTTTATCTTCTTTTCTGGCCTCAGTCACTTCTTGGGTATTATTATTTATACCTTATTCATCATATCAAATATTTTCAGATCATCTCTCTGTTGAGAAAATACTTATCTGTGCTTGAAAAGAGCTGACATGTAGGCTTTGCTGAGAAACCAAGGGCAATATCAAGCAAGTGTACGGGAATGTTTTAAACTCCTTTTCCTTACTCAGTAATACCAGGTGGTATAGAAGGCTTACATCGGTCCCACTATGCTTTTACAGCATCGCAGGTATTGTCCATGCCACCCCTACTTACACCACATCTATACCTACTGTCATTAAATACCTTTCACATACCTTTCTTTTTTTCTGAAGTGGAAATAAAGTGCAAGTTCTCTAAATTGTGAAAGCTTCAGCCTTGTTTACTGACACTTTATTATTGAAAATAAATACTTAATTTTGTCCTAATTTTTGGGGTTTTTTTGTTTCATTTTGTTTTCTTTTCCTTTACAACCTCTCCTCAACTTCTTGCATCCCATTTTGAAAACAAAAATCCATCTTATTCTGGATAACACAAGAATTGTGCCCAATTTGTTCTGCATCTCACACTCACACAGAAGAAAACATAGAGAACATGAGTCAAGAATGTATGTCAGAAAAACTAAGCTTAATTAGATTAGAAATCAAATACAAGGTTGAACAAATATTTGCTCAGAGAACATTAGATCACTGTCTCACAGCTCAGAGATACAGATCCTTAATCTTCCCAGGCATTGTTCATTCAAAATTTGGCTGTAGAGCAAACACATTCTTTGTGCATTTTATCTGGAGTGAAATGTGGTCTCATACATCAACCTCCCACTTACAGTGACATCCCCAAGGAGCATCAGGTTAAAAATCAGATTAAAATGGTGCTACTCCAAAATGCTGATAATGTTCAAACAAGAAACATTAGATACAAGCATATTGGCAAGCATTGTAAATTAGTCCTTGTAAATAAATATGCAAATAACTACCTCATAACACTTCTTGTAAATTTTAGAAACTATGCTTTTTGTCCCTCATTGTATGACTAATGGTAATGACCAGGATAGATGAAGTGAATATTAACAAATGTGTCTCATATACTGGCAGTGTAACACTTTATTGGTAATAATAGTTATTGACATGAATTGGTAATAATTATGCAACTGATACGAGCAGCACCACAAACTTGTATACCTACTTGTTTGCTTTGTGATGTTAACATTTATTCACCCGTTCAGTGGTTACAATTATATGGTTAAAGTTCACATCTTAGTATGTATCAGAATATGTATGACTTTCTCTAGATATTAATATTTAATTGGGACAGCCTGCTATTCAATTTGTATTTAACCAAAAGGCACATTTAACTTGCAGTTTACTCAAATCTAATCAAACCAGGTAAGTATTTCTTCCAATAACTAATAAAATATTTTTCATGCTACATTTCCTTAAACTCATGTATGGGAAGCACTCTCTTGGGAAACAAGGGGGATTTTTTTGTTAAGTTTTTTTTTCCTAAGATTTTTGCTGGAGTTTTGTTTTATTTTTATTACATTTTAATCTAACATGTTTTCACTTCGAAGAGAAACATAACAGCATAACAGGCAAGTGTGGCACTGCTGGTCTTACAGTTTCTGTCTCAGTATTCTTTGTTACTTGTTCTGCTACCAGGCACATGGTTCCTTCAGATCATTTCAGACTTCACCCTTTAGGAAGCTTTGACTGAACTCTCATAGCTCCCACCATACCTCTGTGAGTGCCTCATGCTATGACACAAATACTCCATTGACACATGCAGTTCCTCATTACTACTGGAAAGGAAAAGCACCATAATCATCTTGAGAAATGATTTCATTATTTAATCTAAATTCTCAGGTTTGTATCTTCACTTATTTCTCATTTTTCATGTACTTATTTATAAACATCAGACCCTGAAAGAGCTTATGTAATACAGCCACTTATCCTAGCAGCCATCAAAGTGGCAGTGGCACATTATTTTAAATTCCTATTTTGTCTGTAAGTATCCTGTGTCTTTTTAGTTAATGTTCAATGCATAATGGTAAGATGACCCCTTGTGCAGAGAGAAAAGCTATTTAATGAAGGGGAATAATTCAAAAAATATATATATATTCTTTAACCTTTATTCAGGAAAGTAAGTACAATTTTAGGGAATTGAGTTTTAAAGGTTAGAAAACCTTGGGACCTAGAAATAATAAGATTATTTTTTTTATTTTAATCCTGCAACAGCTCTCACTCCCTCCAACAGTCTTTCATTTTTCCATCTGACCTAGCCACACTCCCTATTGATTTCTAATGTTATACTTCACCTCTTGACCTTGTCTACTGTATTAAGACTTCACTAATCATCAAACTGAACTTTGTTCCAGTGTGCAGGGCTACAGTACAAATAGACATGATAAAAATAATATTTTGGAATATAGGGTCGAAAGGATGTGCACTGCCTTGCCTTGTTGGATTCAGGCACTCTGCACCCTTGCTCCCTGCATTTCAGCCAAACTAGTGACATTTCAAGGATAAAGGCAACAATTAGTTTCTTACTTCTATTTCTACAGATTCATGCAGCTTCTTACAGGTGGCTGAGAAAGTTTCCGAAGTGCCAAATTCAAAATACCAAAATTTGTTCTTCATTCTGAAACAAGAAAAAAAAAGAAAAGAAAAAAAGAAAGATCTTATTCACTATCAATATGTGACAAAAGTGATCATCCTGTCTTCCACTATAAGTAATGGCAAAGGCTTGGGAACATGTGACATCCCATTTGAAATAGATGAGCTCATAATTTTCAAAGCTTAAATGTTGGTGTCAAGTTGTATGATATCCCCTAAAGGGATAACAGGAATGTGTTGAACTGACAGGTTCAAATGTACCTTTGACTTTTCTTTTTCAGTGACTATCAGAATATTTTTTGTCACTTAACCAGTGACATGCCTCAGAAAAATGTATCGATTTTATTTCATGTCTTACACCTACTATACTATTTCTGATTCACAGATAACATCTTTATCCTGCAGAGTAGTAGAATGTGCAAGCAGGGCAATCCCATCATGAAGATGAGCCAAGACAAAAATGCAGCTTGCCCTAAGCTAGTTAAACGTAAAGGCAAATGCCTATTGTGCATGATGACAGATGAGATACTACAAGAAAATAAAAATTCCAGATCTAACAATCTTTAGATATTTTGCAGTAGGAGAGCTGTATTACCAGGTAATTCACTCATAGACACATTTTAAACGGGCAATGAGACCTGCATCTTGAAGTTCATTAACAGGTTCTACAGGAAAATAAAACTGGATTTAATGCTAGTAAATTGCTTAGCTTATCATGACAGCAGGCAGAATTTACATTTTTTTCTTTTTAAATACATAAAGACTGCACTTCTGTTTTACCAGATTTATAGCATAATGTTAAATACAATCAGGACGCCAACAGCACCATTTCAAATAAGTATGTGGACTTTTTGTGAACTCTCACGAGTAATTATTATTCTGTAACAAAATAAAGAAGCTAAACAACCACAACAAAAGACACTGAATTAGAATTAATTATTCCCACTTAAGAATCAGATACGAACATAGTTTCTCCACTTGTGTAAACTGTTCTCTGACACAGCATATTGTGCTTTTAACTTGAAAATTACTGAGTTTGCATGAACTAGAAGTGGAGAAGAATGAAACATAAATGTAGATGACTGTAAAACATGTCAAAAGTACAAATCCTACCTGTAATCATTTCAAATTACATATAAAAGACTACTTAGGTGTTGTTAAAGTCTACTTAATGATTCTTAAAATTACAAAATGAGAAGAGGTATTGCAGCGCTGGCCATTTCCAGAAACCTGTTCATAAAGAGCCAGCAATTCCTGGTGCAGTATTAGAGGAGTGTAAAAGTGTCCAACCTGTCAGCCTACACAGAGTTGGGAAGAGAATAGTAATAAGGAAATGACACACTTCCAATGAAAAAATTACAGGAATTTCCAACGGTTTTTACACAGAAAATCTGAAAATATTTGGAAACTATTTTTGAGAACCTGCTCTCAGATAAATGGCATATTCTCAAAGGAGCTCCAACAACCAGAAGGGTTCAAGGCCAGATTCAGGTCCAGATTCCTCGAGTCTATGAATGGAAGTGGTCTGACATATGTTCCTTCTACACTTGCAGTTTAGTTAGCACACTGCCATACTGACCTGGGATCAAGCGCTCTATTTATGCCAACGTATAGAAAGAAATTTAGAAACCTTTTGTTTCCAAAGAAATGTGAACTAAGTCTTGAATTTCCATTGGGTGCCTTTGGAAAATCTGGATGCAGCTATCTTCCCACTACTTTCTAGACAGGGATGATGAATAATCAAAATTCTCAAAAAAAACCCAAAAAAATCCCACACCAAACAAAAACCCCAAAACAAAGAAACAAAAAACCCCCCAAAACAAACAAACAAACCAACCACAAAAAAAACCTGCAAAACCCCCAACCAAACAAAAAACCTCAACCAAACAATAAAACCAACAAAAGGTTGATGTAAGTATTCATAAAAATACTTTGTCATTTCTTTTGATCCTATTATTAAGATAAAAAGCCTTTGTATCTTCCCTTTTGATAGCCTTTCCTTTTGCTATTCAGTTACTTTCACCCTAAATGAAGAATCTTTCTCTTTATTTAAAAGACTGCTTTAAATTGACTCACTTATTAGCACTCTATCTAATAAACTCTTTGACTTATGCAAAGTTAAAATAGAGAAATACTTTTAAGTCATTCAGAATATACTGTGTCAAATTCAGGTATTTTGAGTTCAGCCACACAAAACCCAGCATTGTCAATGCACTCAAGGATTACTAGAAAATTTAGATCTATACATCTAAACCTTGTAGAAGCCTATGACAGAAGATTAAGTAAATAGGTGAGTTTTTGATTTCTTATAATTTTAATATAACCTCTAAGATTCTATCAGGCTGAAAAATGTATTGTGAGCCTGTTCTCCATCCTCTAGTTGACTGTCTCTGTTTTTAAGCATAGAAAGACAACTTACTTGACAGCTTTTCAAATACAAAGACAGATGTAGATACAAATAATTTTATGCTTCATTTTCAAATGGTTTACCAACTTCCTTTGCAAGCCATGAAATAGATTAAATTCCACGGTTTTATCAAAATGCACTATATCTTTTATTGAACAGAGGATTGTATTAAAACTTTTCATAGAGATACAAAATGGAGTTAAATAAAGAACTTCAGAGAAATTATACTGAAATTTTCATAAGCAAGACGTCTTATTATTCTAGCAAATATTACAATTTTTCTAATAATAATAAAAACCCCAACCTCTAGTTCATATCTTCCACTTGCATTCCTGTTTCAAAGAGGTAAAGCTCATCTGCTTATCAATACAGCAGCAAACAGTAGAAGAATTCATTCAGATTAATGAACTACTATCATGGCCAGTCTAATTTCTTCCATAATGTAACTAAATTTTAGATTGCTAAACAAATACCTATTTAATAACAATTTTGCCACATTAAAACTGTAAGAAACTGCATCACAGGCTGTCATGTATATTTTCTCTCTCTCCCAGAGGAAACGTTTTTAATAAGAGATGACCAAAAATAAGTTTGAAGCCTGCTTCTTCTTTACAACACTGGTTTTCTTGGAATAGGAGAGGGGATGGATTATTCTAAAGGAAAGGGTTTGGGTTTTTTTTGTTTTTTCCATATGCTTCAAAATGCATATCTAAACTCTTAAACACCTTTGCAATATAAATAAAACATCAGTCATGATTAAAGGCTGACCTACCTTGCTATTGTATGTCAAAATATACAGCCTATGGGTGTAGGAATGACAAAACAAAACTGTACTTTAAAAACCTAAACACTTTTTATGCTGGCAATGTCGCACACTTTCAAGTATTGGTCAGTCTTCTGACAAGTGGAACGATCTTCTTTAACAGGGATGAAATAAATTTGCAAGACAGTTGTGAGAGACTGAAATGTTAATGGTTAATGACTCAAAGAATTGGCCATTTGCAAAAGCAGCAAGTGCTTTGCTGTGGCCAGGTTTGCATCCCCCAACTGAAGGGGAAGAGGAGAGTTTCTGGATGTGTGGTGGTGAAACCCAAGAACAGTCAAGGTGCAGAGGGGATGAGCACTAGAGGAGGACCACAACGAACCAGACTGTTTAGCAACAAGCTGGTGTTTGAGCCAAGTAAGGGAAGAGGCTGGTGAAGAGCAGATCTTGCTAGGTGGGATAATGCTTTGTATCATGCCAATGTCCTCAGTTATGCAACTTGCTCAGGCATAAAGCTCTGGTCCTGTGGAAGAACCAGGACATTCAGACACAGGCCTGAAGGTGTTCATCCCTTCTGATGAGGCATAGCTGGCTAAACCAAGCTGATGTGAGAAGCAGCTGTAATGTCTTAGAAGACGTCATAAGCCATCAAAGATTCCAAAAGTGCCCCCCGACTCATTTCTGGGGCCTTCCACCAGAGGACTGAGCATGATCCACAGTGTTTCAAGAGACAGTGTTGAACTTCCATCCCAGGGGAGGTACCTGGGCAAGTTCCTAGCTGAACCTGAACGCACATCAACCCACTGAACTATGTATTTCAGGGGCTTCCCCCAGCCCTGATAGATCAAGACTGTGACCGTCACATCAACCAAGCAACAATCAAATCTCATCACTGGATCCACGGGTGGTGATATCTATGTATGTATAAACACTGGTCATTCCATGTCATTTCACTCTAATCTGCCCCAAGGGATCTGTTAACAAGAATCTCAGCTACTCTTACCTTCAGGAGCAGGTTGTAACAACAGTATAAAAAGGCTAATACTGCCATTTCTTACAGCATTTCTATACTGTGGATAAATATCAGACTTAGAAACTTAGATATGTTTCTTGGAAAAGTTCAGACTGATATTTGGTAATCAAGGCAAAATAATCAAAATAGTCTGTGATATGGGTTTGCTCCATTATCAGTTAATCAGAAACCCCCCTACTGCTAAAACTATTTTATATAACCTTTCTGATTAAGCAATTACAAGGCATGTCATTGAAAAATTGTCCTGTATCTAAATATGGAAATAGTAAATACTTTATTCAACACCTGAAGAGCATCTATACTTCATTGCAGTATGATCACTCTGTCAGAACATGCTTAACAATACACCAGTTATGGGCTGCTAATAAAAGGTCACAATAAAAGAGGAGTACCTTTAACTTAAATAGCAAGTTCTTACTCTGGCATTTAGGATCTAAACTTGGGGCAAGAGCTTATTGATACATTTGCAAGTTTGTCACACTTTCTACCACATCCTATTCACACTTCTTAAATTTACTTTTTACTTTATAAATTTATTACATTTATTTCCACTTTAATTATGCAGTGTCAAGTTTCAATGACTTCAGCTAGAATTTCTACATCAGAAAATTTCTGACTGTTATTTTTGTAAAATGTCAGCTGAAATACTTTGACCGTTTTTGAAAATGATTGGATTAAAAACATGTATATTTGCTTATATTAAAAGTGTTTGATAGCATACACTTTGAACTGTTCTAATACAGCTACACTTTCTGAGCAGAGATTTTAAATTTAGCATGAGAATGGCCTTGCATCAAGAAAATGCCTCTAACTGTCCGCATGAAAATACATACAGAATTTAACCATATTATGAACACCTGGAAATAGACTCTGAGAAGGCTTTATTTTCCATATTCTGTGGCAGAGAAACAACAAATTTTTGTCTCAAGTTCTGTCAATTTTTATCCTTTAATCTATACTAAATATAGAGGTTTTTTACCCAGGAATGTACCAGAATTCTTCATTCTTCCAAGGTAAATTCCTTGAAAAGTCCACTTCCAGGAATCAACCTCTAATACAAATCTGTGCAACAATGTCTGCTCATGGACAAGCAGAACTTGAATTCCTCCAGAAAGTATTTTGTTTCCCAAAATACAATCTCTTAGCACTGCTTCCTGAAAATACTTTTTTTTTAAGACTATTCCAACTTTGCTGCAAAAGTACTGTTTCTTTGTCAGTGAGTGTCAAGAGTTGATCTCAATCTATATCATAAACTCACACAGTTTTCAACATAAAGCTCCCATTCTAAGAGCAGCATTCATGAACAACAATGTACAGAATGTAATGAATTTAAAAAAGAAAATTCTATGGCAGGAAAAAAAAGTAGCAAAGAACATTTAATCTACTTCATAAAGAGTAGATGCTTATCATCTCATCCACCACAAGTCTGGAAGGTGCTCAGAGCCACAGATTAATGCTATGTATTTAAAAGGAACAGGTCTCTTTACCTCCCTTTTCTCCCTTGTTCACTCTTTTGTTCCAAGCAAATGTGGAATAATGTGTAGAACCACCTCTGAGGGAACCAGAAATACCAGAAAAGCGTGCTGAAATGGAGGTATATTTCCACAGAGGAGAAATTGTGAGCAGTACAAAGGGAAAAAAGGGTTGACAAGTATATGTGAAAAAAGGAGGAGGTCATCATCAGAAAATAGAGGAATCATGAAAGAGAAGAACGAGGAGGAGATAGGAACTTAATTTCAAAATGTATTGAAGTTCTACAGCACTGAAAAAGGTATGATGATAAAATACAGAAGTAAAATAATCCTAAAAGAGACCTAAATAAAAACACATATTTCTTAAGTTTGAAAATACAGATAATATGGTCTAAAAATGAAACCAGGAGTGCAGGAAATGTCATGATGGGTAAAAATCTGAACATCTCTTCCAATATTCCCTCACTGACAGCGGTTATTACCAGACACCACGGCAGATAATATAAAACTCCTGTAGTAAACAACTGGGAATAATCTAGCTCTATGGAAGGTTTACTATTATTTATGATTCTATCAAATTGAAAAACACTACATTCAGATTAGACATAAAGCAGAATTCTTTTGTGATGAGGGTGGTGAGACACTAGAACAGGTTGCACAGAGAAGCTGTGGATGCCCCATTCCTGGAAGTGTTCAAGGCCAGGCTGGATGGGGCTTTTAGCAACTGGTCTAGAGGAAGGTATCCCTGCCCATGGCAGGGGGGTCAGAACTAGATGATCTTTAAAGGTCCCTTCCAACCCAAAACATTCTATGATTTGAATTCGATTTGTGGACACTTACACCATTAAGCAGTATGAAAGTGATTCCCAAAGTATGGGGAAAAAAAATGTCTCCTTGGGAAAAATAAGCTTACTAAGGTGTGTGTGAAGTTGCTGCTTTTGGTTTAATGAGTCCCAGCCTGTAAGACATACATTCAAGAGCAAGTGACAGATGCACTCTTCTCTGGGCTGGCGGAATGGCAGGGCCCAGACACTGATGGTGAATGGTGCCACATTCAGTCAACACTCCATCATTAGTGGTGTTCCCCAGGGATCAGTCCAGCCTACTATCTTTATTGATTTGGATGAGGGGCTTGAGTGTACAATAAGAAAATTTGCAGATGGTATCAAGTTGGGTTGGTGTTCTGATCTGCTGGAGGGCAGGAAGGCTCTGCAGAGGTACCTGGACAGGCTGGATTGATGGGCCAAGACCAACAGTGTAAGGTTCAAAAAGACCAAGAGCCAGGTCCTACACTTTGGCCACAACAACCCCATGCAGCGCTACAGCCTGGGGCAGAATATCCAGAAAATGACCCAGCAGGAAAGGACCTGGGGCTGCTGGTCGACAGCTGCTGAACAAGTGTGGCTGAATGCAGCATGCCCAGGTGGCCAAGAAGGCCAATGGTATCTTGGCTTGTATCAGGAATAGTGTGGCCAGCAGGACCAGGGAAGCAATTCTTCCCCTGTACTCGGCACTGGTGAGGCCACACCTCGAATGCCATGTCCAGTTCTGGGCCCCTCAATTCAGGAAGGACGTTGAGATGCTGGAGCATATCCAGTGAAAGGCAATAATGCTGGTGAAGGGTCTGGAGCACAAGTTCTGAGAGGAGCGGCTGAGGGAGCTGGGGCTGTTTAGCCTGGAGAAAAGGAGGCTCAGGGGTGACCTTATGTCTCTCTACAACTCCCTGAAAGCAGGCTGCAACTGGGGGGGGGGAGAGGGGTGGGTGTCAGTGCTTTTCCCAGGCAACAAGTGACAGGACAAGAGGAAGGCTCTCAGAGGTATTTTCCCAACTTACTCATTCCGTGATTCTGTGAAGTAAAAATTTACAGCATATTATGTCATAGAGATTGTATTTCTGTTGATAAAAATACGTGCATATATATAGGATTTTATCTAATTTAATACTCAACACTGTATAAAATAAAACTTCAGTTGCTAAAAAGTATTTTAATGTTTTCTACAATTCAATATAAAGAATATTTTTACCAGGTCTCTCACAGTAGTTTTCAACAGACAACATATTTTCCATCTTTTCGTACAGTTCATAAATCTATTATCTAGGTAATTTTATACTTAGGTAAAAATGATTTCATTGCAGCACATAATATATATTAATAAGAATGTATGACTTTTTCTAATGCTCTCTTCTTTCTACTTCTGTCTTAACAATCATATAATTCCTGTTCTTCTTTATAATGAATCATACGCAAAGGTAAGGAAATAGCCAGTGGAGATGCACATCCATAAGAGATTTATGTGTGACTGGCATGATTTTAATAGAGACATCTTTGTCAATTTTTTCTTTTTTCCATTACCAACTGTACTTCTGGCAAATCTAAGTGTTAACATCCTATGGCACAGAGCATAGGCAGAGACCATATAAATAAGTGCAGAAAAGCTAAAATCCTCATAGAGCAGTTTCAGTTTTTCACAATAAATAACATTTTCACATATCATAAAATGATACCACCCATGGCTGAAAAGCTACCCCATAAGTACTTATACCACTAAGTAACACTGTGAGATCGTTTTCCCTGACATTTATCAGTTCTACTGCTGCAAAGCTGATTTTGACTCCATTTTCTCTCATGCTTTATAATAGTTTTACACTGTAGTTCACAGGTGTCCACGCAGTTGGGCTACAATCTCCACTGCCCATCTGCCTGTCCCCCTTTATCCAGTTCTTTGCCCAATTTTCTCAAAACCCTCTGCAGTTCATTCCAGCTGTAATTCTCATCCTTCCCCCTTGTCCATTCAGTTCTAGTCCTGCATTCAGTTGTGCTCTCACATCTGGCCAAGAAACCACTCCTGGACACCTTGCTCTGACCATTTGCAGTAATAAACACAAGTCATGAAGAGTTGCAAAAGGGCCTTGCAGTACTTAGTGATTGGGGTATAAAAATGTAGATGACATTTAATGTGGATAAATTTGAAGTGATGTACAGAGAAAAATAACAAAATAATTCTAATTTTACAAACAGCAATTAGTTCTTAGTGACAAAGTCTTGGGTTTACAAATAGCTGAATTAAACTTTCGTTTCCCCAAGGGGATTAATGGAGGGGGAGAGAGGAAACCATTTCTTATCTCAGGCTCCAACTATCCATTCAGATTGAAATATTTGTACAGACAGTTCACCTATGAATACTAGTCAATTCACACACTTCAGACAGGTACTGAGTTCCCAAATATTGTCTCTTGTTTGTATATTTGCAGACAAAAGGTGCAATGAATTCATTGGAGGTCTGTGCACTGCTTCCTGATTTTGTTGAGCTATAGATTAGAATGTAATTTGTTCAGGTTTCTGAGAGAAATAGTAGCCAGAGTGGAAGTGTTTACTTCTTCTAGAGTTACCAGGAAAAAAACCAACACAAGAGCAACACCAGGTTGATAATGATATCCATAAGCCACAATCTTATTTGCTATGAAACCTGTTCTTGTTTTATTAATCATGATACCTTTCTTGCATATGCTCCTTACACTACAGACTCCAGCAGAGAGCCTACTACTAACATCTATATGGAGGAAAATCTTATCCTAAAATACAAGTAAAAATTCCCATATGGAAATATAAACAACACACCCTAAAAATTTTAAGATCTTTGTAGCATGTGCTAGGTGCTATAATGCAGGAGGAACTTCTGAGCTGTGCCTCACATTGTATCTGCTTTCTGCCAATATGCAACAAGATGTTCAAAAGGAAAAAAAAATTTCTCCAGGGTTACAGAAAAGTGGCTTATTCAATCGAGACTAATTGCAGGAGGTTAACCTACAGCAACTGATATGAAACCTAGCTACTATAAAGTATCGTGATACCTGACTGACATAGTTAACAAGATATTTCTCCATGAAAGAGGGTACTGTTTCTAGTCTGATAGTAATATCTGTTTTAAATACAGAATTCTGATGCTTGGTTTTGAATATATTGTTTTAACAAATTTATTAGTCAGACCAAAAAAATAGTTACATTTCTCAAAATATTTACTTTAAAACTGTCTTCATTATAGCTGTGATTTAATCTGTCATTTTGCTCCCCTAAATAAACATTTCTGTTACCCTTCTTAAATCCTTTGTGTCCATTCACCATCATGAAGATTTCTGCTCTTAACATTTTACTTATTTTTATGCTTGTATTTCTCCTCAGTTTCCTTCCTAAATTCCCCAGTCTTGGGAGCAGATGCTGAGGCACCAATGACTCATTAATCTCAAGAGGTTTTTTATCATGAACAAAAATAAAGTCTATGAACAGTTCCATATTTACCAGCCTTGGTCATACTAGAGAACCAACAAAGCTCATTAAAAAAAAGGCAAAAAAAGCGCAAAAAAAAGCCCTCTCTGTATATATTAGAACAGACCGACTAGCTCAGAGCAAGGACACAGACCTCCACATTTCATCTTTTTATTATGTCAGAGGAATGAAACAATATTCCTTTCCCTTACGTACTAATACGGATTTGTATAAACAGACATGACACTAGGTACACTAAGTAGTACTTATAAGATAGTTCAGAAGTTCAGGGACAGGTTTGAAGGAGGAACTCCTCATTGGCTGCTTCATATTCAAAACTGTACCTTTGTTTTAGAAAACTAGCAAACTAACAATCATATAAACCAGTTTTGTTTCCCTGTAAAGCAGGTGATGACACATAATTAAATAATCTTTTTCTCTAGCCCATACTTTAACTCTCACTGAAAAACTGAAGTATCTCAATACTTCTATTCAATTCTTGCCAAATAAATCCTTCCATCACCACAAAGTACTTGAAACACCATGCTTTACACCATTCCCAAGTAGGACACAATGAGAAGATTAAATGAAAAGAAAAATAAGAAAGAAAAAAAGAAAAAAGAAAAAAAGACGTAAGCAATCAAATGCTGTAAGGCAAACAATGAGCATCTCTTCTGTGAGTGCACAAGAGAAAATCAGACTGTATAGAAGATCTTTGACTAAATCTTTCTTCTTATTATTCCTCCAGAAATATTTAAACCTTACTGGTTTAAACTTTTACAGGTCAAATTTTGCCTGTCTGACTGGGATTCAGAGGAGTTTAAAATTTATTTTTCTATTGAAAGAGCTGGTTTATGAATTTAGGAAGCCTCACCCATTTCAAGTTTCATTGTCTCCTGATTTCACCTCTATGAGATTACCACTTCTGAGAAGGAGGTGGCTTGCCTGGGATTTAGTTTACCACCACAATGCATTTGTCTGCCTGTGAAGTAGGAAGACACTGTATTTCCATCCAAGACAAAAGACATCTACTCAATGAAACTGAAGGTGTGATTTACCAGGCCTGAGTAAGCAGAATTGGTGTCCAGGCTTCATTGAGAGAAATAACTGGTTCTCCACTGACTAAAGTGAGAGCACTGACACCTAGTTCATATGTAGGTAGACACTTTTGAGTCCTAGATGAAACTCTCTAATTTCAAACTGAAAACGTATCTTGTTTCAAAACACTTCACCTAGAATGAAGACTGTCCTCCCAAGCCCTTCAACATAAAAGAAGTCTCATTATTTCGCACTTTGCTTGCTAAAAGAAAATTTACAAAACGTATTCTTGAAAGTATGCACTCTTATAGTTATGGATTTTAGTAATGCATCACAAAAGAATCCAAGACCTGAACCCAGCCCACCTGTGTTCCCTGTAGGACATTCAATTCAAAAGGCCACGCAAACTGTCCCGTCTCTCTAGTCTCACCTTCAGGGAATTTTTAAATAGGCATATAACCTTTCTCTTGGGGAAATGCATGGACACTCTGCTACCTGCTTTCCTACAGGAGGGTTAAAGCACAGCTGCTGGATCTCAGGTACACATCATTCAGGAGAGAACAGGCAGGTGAAACACGTGTGCCAAGCTTCGTTCTCTTGGTGAAAAAAAGAAGCTCATAGTTATTAAATAACGGTACATTACTTTCTATTTTGTAGAGTAGGATGGGATGAGTTTTGCTTTTAAAAGGCCACTGATTTTTAAAAACCTGAAAATATTATGATTAATGCTATATTTGTGAGTCTATATTTTTAGGCAACTTTTTTCCCCTGAAGATTGAACGCAGTCATCAGCTGTGGTTAAAAATGCTGTTCTGTAAATGTGCAGAGACTTCAGAATGCATTTTTAGTGTGACAGAAAGTCTTAGTAAAAATCAGGACTTAGCATTGAAAATGCACATGTAGCTGTATAAATAATAAATTCTACTACTATAATTACTTACCGTCTTATCCTTCACAATAAAAATTTAGAAAATTTTCTACATTGAACAGCACCTTAAAGGACAAGGCAGGTTGCCAGGTAGAGAGTAAAGCTAGGAAGAGTATAGTGGTTTTGGTCCTCTGTACAAAGCTATGTGACCAAGGATCATGCCTCCAGAAACTGTGTTGGATTATCAGCAAATAACATTTATATACCCAGCATGTAATCATTTCACTTATTACATGGCTGTAGTGAGAGCACTTATTCTTCAATCCTGTGCTCTATTAAAATTTAAACTACATGCAAACAAGAAGAAATCGATTAATTTTTCTAAAGCATATTTAAAATAAATCTGCAAAATGGTTCCCTATATGTCTTTCATGGAATGTCCTTGTGATTATATACATTTCACTTTGAAAAAGTCTATACAGACCCTTTTGACAGGAATATACACAAAGAAATCTTCCTTTGTAATATTTTTATAATCATTTGCTATAGGAATCATAAATTTAGCACCAATGTCTAGTAGGATTCTTTTCTGCAGCCAGAGAGTTGGTGAGGAATCAACCTTTATGGGTGATAACTCTAAGCTATCAAGCCTAGTAATTAGACCTGTGCTGCCTAAATTATATTTGTCTAGTTCAGTGCCTTCGGTTTTACTTTTTACACTACAGCTCCATATTGCATTTCTAATCATTACTTCACCCCAGCTTTTTAAAATCCCTCACAGCTCCATGCTACCAGCTGTTGTTTTCTTTCCTAATGCACTTCACTTGCAAAGAAAAAAAAAAAAAAAAACCAAAAAACTAAACCAACCAAAAACCTCCCAGATTTAGATTTCTTTGAACCTCATCCTTACTCACTGCTTTTCAGCTCCTGAAATAAATGGAAGTAATCATTCTGTGCTTTAAATTCAGTAATACTTTAGGACTTAAACTTGATAAGGAAATTGAACATGGAGAATGACAATACTATAATTTGGGGGCATTGATCTGATTTCTTCAACTTTGCATAATTTGGACTCTATTTCAGTATAAAACTTCATAATTTTAGGTGAGATAACACTTTTCTAGCTAACTAACTAAGCCAGATCAACCAACTCTTAAATGAAAGTTAAAATTTATCTAATCTATAATTAGTTCTAGTTCAATCATTCTATAGATTTAATTTAAAAAATAACAACAAAAACCAACTCCAAATGACAAAAGAAACAGAAATGCTTATATTAAACTGGCATTTTTTTAATCACTTCATGTTATTTGACATACAGAAAACATCAGCTGCACAGCTTTTGTTAATATACATGCACAGCTTTTTTTGAACTGCGAATACTCAATAAGGAATTTCAAATTATCAGTACACAAACTGCTATATCACAGTTCGTTGTAGTTACAGGAGAACTGCAGGTAACACTTCCACTGACACTTGTATAAAGCTCACAGAAGTTAGCTTGCAGGCTTGCCTTTCTTTCAAAAAAAACAAATCTTAAGAGTGTATTAAAGTATAAAAGCCTAGCCTTTAAGCAGGTCTGCAAAATGTATTCTGCTATAAGCTTTTTAAGGCTGAAGACAAGTAAAGGGTAAGGGAATTTTTCAAATCTTAACAAACAAAAAAAGCTTAAAGAAACCATATATGAAGCAGTCTGTAAAATTTTCTGCTTGGAACTTCACAAAAGCAGCTACTAAATTCTTACAGCAAAGCTTAGTGAGCTGACTACAAAAGGCATACTTAAAAAATAAGGTCTATCCAACTTTTTCAGTTTTTCAACAGAGAACACACATTCATCCACCATTTTTCATTTTAATGTATATTGCAGAACTAGCATGAAGTATACACTGAAATTCTTAGCTTTTCCATAGTTCCTGGGCATCAGTTCACAAGCACAAGGGGGCAGTAAAACCAATTATCTCTGGCAAAGTCCTAATGACCTCTACCTCACAGTAATGGGATTTTTCTGTTGTTTAGGGGTTTTCCCAGAGAATGGGAGGATACTTGAATATTTTTTCTTCCCATCAGTTTTCAGCTGTGTAGCATGGTATGAAGGCTGAATCAAATAGACTGAATGACTTAGCTGGTAGGAGAGGTGGCATAAAACACACGTAGGATTTGAAATGTAACTTCCAGATTTAAAAGATGCATATTCCCACATTTTTGTGAAATGCCCAGAGCTGACTGTAATTCTAGTTTTCAAATAACAGGTGCATGTTTCTGTGTTATGATATAAGTAGCTTATTAACCAAGTCTAACTCCCTTCAGAGAAGGGGATGGGGAGGAAGGAAAAAGTCAAGCCTGGTTAGTGAAAACAGTGCTGTTTCCAATAAACAACACAGACTATAATGTTAAAGCAGAACTGAACAATGCTTCCTGAGGAAAGGTCTTATCTTTGCAAGTGGACTTCAAAAAAATATTCCTGCACAATTTTTTCAAGTAGCAGCTTGGACTATGTGTTGGGAATTAATATTAAATTGTGGCTTTATCTCTAAACAGGAATATTATCAAGACACCAGCTCTACTCCTGTAAGCTTCATGAGAACATGGCAAGGAATGATTTTGGCAACATATTTTTTACATTTACAGTCCTAAAACACCTGACATACGACTTTTTCCAGACAGGTTATCTCTAGGAAATAAAAATCATATTATTATTTTCTTTAGATGTGTCTGTATATGTGGCAGTATGCTCAGGAGCATTTATTTATGCTTGTCTAATTTTGAAAATACTTAATTCCATTATCCTAGCTTGCTTTTTCTCTGAGTTGCTTCTTAGAGCTAGACCTCACTTGCTGGGAGTATGAAGTATCATGGGCAATTGTCACATGATAAATTACTGTTTTCATCCATCAAATATTAAAGCTGCTCACTACTGACCTTGAGCACTACTTACACTGCCAGAGCCGTGGCCCTTTTCTAAGTCAGCACGTTACAGATGGCACAAATTCAGCCAAGCAATCAAATTCATACCCCTTCACAAAAGTTAAGTCTTTTAAAAATGCTGTGTCTCACGTAGTGCAACCAGAGGCTTGACCACTCTTGAGAAAGGTGTCCAACACCTGACTGTTCCTACCAAGGAGTATTACCTGCTCACATTGATTTGCAGCAAAGTATTTCTCAGTAAGCATTTCCACTTAACATTTACTCTCATGGAACCTGTGTAGTGGGAGATATTTACGAGTTGCTTTCAGCTTAAAAATAAATCACCTCTAATTCCTCTAAGCGAAATCAATCAAAAGTCTTTAAAAAATGGACTGGTTGTTTGGTCGATTCTGGCAGAAAAGTAAACAGCACTTCAGCTTTTCTCCACCATTAAGGTCTAAATGGCCTAGAAAGTAAATCAATATCTCCAGTCAGCCCTCTGGCTATTGTTTAGCCAGTAGATATGGATTTTCTCTAGCTTACTGCACTCCTTTGGGACTAACCTGTAATCCTCAGAGAGTAATAATAAGTTCATTATCTAGTTCAGCTCTCTGTTGTACATTTAAATGGACCACATCCATCAGCAGCATTTGTTAAAGGACAATGACATCCCATTCAACCTGTTTCACAATGAAATACTTGCAATACCTGATGGAGAAAATTATTATAAAAATCTTATTTGTTGTCAGGTTATTAAAAATGAAATATCACAAATGAGTTAAACAGTAAATAAGGATTTTTCCTTATGCAACATTGTTTCTTTGTTAATGAGTTAAATTGTGGTAAAGTTTATTTGTGTCATACATCATGCAATCTTTCATTATTCATATCAATCTGTTTCAAATATTTCTGGTTAAATACCACGACAAAGCAGGCAGCTGTCAGAACCAATCAGTACTTTTTTATCATTCTTGAGCTACCAGATGTTTGCTGGACTAAAAGGATTTCCCCTCCCTCTACCTAGAAGTGTAAAAGAAATCTCTCTCCT
This sequence comes from Dicrurus megarhynchus, assembly GCA_013399195.1. Taxonomy (NCBI): domain Eukaryota; kingdom Metazoa; phylum Chordata; class Aves; order Passeriformes; family Dicruridae; genus Dicrurus; species Dicrurus megarhynchus. The sequence continues at coordinate 1,432,547 of VXAD01005369.1, forward strand.
TTTTAAACACAGAAGTTTTAAAAGACTCTACTCTCGGATCACAGAACCTGTACTCTGCTCTCAGCCAGAAAGAGTTTCAGCCTCTGATCTGAGCACTCTGTTCTACTGTGTATGCACATTTGCTCTGATAAACATACACATTCCATCAGAGCATGACAAATAACACATTAATTTTACAGTTTTTACACAGAACATTAAAAAAAAACAACTACTAGCAGCTATTCTGCAGATGATGTGAGTATTAAAAAAAAAACTTACTACTTACTAGTTGCTATGACTAGTTCCATACTGTAAATTATGCACATAAAGAGTGCTGTCTGCTGGGAAATGTGTTGCACTTTATCTGCAGCCTCGTATTTAGCCCTCAGAGGGGTTACAGAAATATTCATAAAAATCACAGCCACAACTGCCACAAAGTTCTTTTCTCTAATTCAAGAATTATTAGGAAGAATGAAGCAGGAAAAGGATGGGGACTACGGCTCTATTCAGGAAAGGGGTTTTAAGAGCAATAGCTTCTATAATAAGTAACCGTGCTTTTTTTCTTTCAGAACTGCCTATCCGGATTTCAACCACATTTAGGTGAGTGACAGTCTTCAAGTCAAAAGGAGAGCTGACAGAGTCCTAAATAAAGATTAAGGAATTGATCCTTAAAATGGATCTTCTAAATTCAGAGGTAAAGTCCAAACAGCAATGCTATACAGAAGGACAAATGGAACCTTATGACATTGAAAATTCCCAAGACGCAGCTTTAGTCTTCGGTGAGCTGCTGCTGGTTCTGGGATCACCACTAGGTGACAGCTGGAGAGCACCCAGAGTTCCCCAGCTCTGGGGACATCTCTGACAATTCTGCTCTGCTCTAAAGCAATTCACTTGTTCTGGTGAAGGTTTTAGATCACTCCACACAGTACTGTAATGAAAATCAATAGAACTTAAGTTCTTAAGTACATGTCACTTTGAAAATATCTGTTAATATTGTGTGAAATAATGCTTATACACTCTAAAAATGGAGCCTTAAAGTCTTCTGAATGTCACTAATCTTTGGCAGAGAATATGGTCTGGTGGAAAGACAAGTGGAAAGAGATCAAAGCCATAGAATAGAGCACCTGAAAAAGCAGCTCAGAAGGTGTCCTTCCAAAATTCTTCACAAATGTTGGTTCTTATACTCATTCTTTTAGCATGCAAGACATAAATAAAAAACAAATATCTCCTCTACCTTGACTTGGGGGTTCACACAACCCCCAAGAGATGCAATTGATATTCTAGGAGGGTTTTTTTGTTTGGTTTTGGTATTTTTATTGTGGAATTCTGTTCCCCTCATTATGTTTGTTCTCATGGAACTGTAATGGCATTGACTTGTGAGACAATTCTTTCACCAGCTCGTTACGTTGACTGATAAACATTTGTATTCTTCATTCCCAGATCAAATCTACCTACTTGCAGTTTCTGTACCTTTGAATACCTTCATCTGCTAAACCAAACAAGCCTTTACAATTTTTACGAATGAGTAATACCTCACACGAACACTTGCTATGATCATCTCATAATTTAATCTTCTCCTTTTTATGATGAATGACTAGTATTCAACTGTTTTGTGTCTTTTTCTTTAATAATTTCTTTAACAATTTTTGCAGCTTTTTCAGAAACCTTTGCAATTTTCAATGTTCTTTTTAAAGACTGGACACTAGGATTGCATAAAACAGCAGTGTTCTCATGAACACCACATGAATTCTAAAGAATCATCTTCCTACATATCATTCACCTGTTCCTAAAGCCAAAGCCCGTACCTTGTCTTCAAGCCACAGAATCACTCTCAAAACTCCTGTTCAGCTCATTACCAGGCATGACCATCTAGTACTTTCCTGAGTCATTGTTGTCTAAAATAAAAGTTCATTGCTCTCCACATGACCTACCTCTGTGTTTTCCAGATATTTGACCCTCCATTTAACTATTTTTAAAACAATTCATCCAGACAACTGTTGACATTTCTCAAGTATTACTTAACATTCTTCCAATTTTTATAAGACAAAAACTTTGCTATCAATGTTTTCTTACAGCTCTGACAGAGACATTATGATCCACTGTAAGAAATAACTGAAGTCTGTATAAATTGAGCATAAAAATATATAATAGCAATTATTTCCATGAATTAGCCTGTGTAGACTGTACACTTCTATTGAATAACACACTTATAAGAAAGTACTAGAAACAAAAAAAAATTGTCTTTCTTGTAGCACATTACTGACTCCTTCCAGTCAATATACTTTTAATCTCCTGTTACATTAACAAGTGCTGAAACTTAAATCTTGTTAAAGAAATTAAAACCTTTAAGATAACTCTTTGATATAGTATCTTCTGCGTTCAGTTCTGTATCCTCATCTCACTCCTACTTAATGCTAGTTTTGTGCAGGAACTAAATCCTCTACACAATCTGCATAATTTAATAATTGTTTCAGACATTTTTAATACTTTCATATCATAATAGCTAGTATGGAAACTTACACCCTAACATCTTGTATCTAAAATGAAATCTGACCCTGCTAATTCAAAAATCGAATTCATGCCAGTTTCAACGAGGTCAGGATCTTGGTCTTGATCTTTCAAGGCATTAGCATAATGCACTCTTGAGTCTGATTTTAGCATTCTTGTTTCCTTTGCATAATGCACATTTGTAAAACTTTTTTTTTCCTTTGGTTTTAGCCAGAGAGCAAATTAAAAAATAAATCAATTTGGTTATTTTTAAATGTTAAGAAAATGAGTTCTGCATAGACATTCTCTTATTTCTTCACTCATCTGCTCCTGCTGTCTCTCAGGTCTACAGCAGAATGTTTTACCCAAATTCTAGGACTCAGCAATACAACATCTTTCAAAACTTTGCTGATGAGGTGTCACAAGATACTCAAAGCTACCCATAACTTAAAGTTTCAGTAAAGGATTGAATGTTCGGAGCTGATCACCATTTTCAGTTTATCAATATATACGTGGAAGTTTTGTGTTACAGATAAAAGAGAAAATCAGGACTCTGACATAAAGCACCATGGCATCAACAGAACAGGAGGATTTTGAGAGCTAGAAGTTATCAGAAGCAGTGACAACAAATCATCCTGATGGAAATAGTTTAAAGGTGGACATAAACAGACTTTTCCCACTGTAAAGACTCACAGGTAGCCCAACTTCAAGATGCATTTGTTTTTCTTTGCTGTACACAGAGAATTTGAGAGAGAGGCTGTTATTCTGTGAGACCAGCAGTGTGCTCCTAGGGGCTGGCTAGAGCTGCACAACGCATCCTGACAGCCTTAAAGCACCAAGGGAGATGTAGCCAGAAGAGGTGATTTTAACATGGAGGAAAATGGGACAAAAGCACCTAAACTACAACTCTCTTGAGATACTCAGCACTTGGAAGTATGCTGTTGAACTTGAGAGACTTCCTAATTTGCTAACATTGCTCTTTTGAAAGAATTTCTCAGTTACATGACATGGCCTCGGGAACAAGGTGCTTGTGCAGGTCATCTGGCAGGCTTTTCCTTTCAAGTGACTGAAGAAGTTTTCATAGCTGGGAATATGACTTTCCTTTGGCATTAAGGCCTCTGCCGAATGCAATGCAGTGTCCTGGCCTCAGAGTCCCCCTGGGACATTATGTGTCAAGTTTGATCGGCCATGGGCTTCTGGCACAAGTAGTTCTGTTTTATGTTACCTGAGTGAAGGCTAATCAAAGTAAACATAAAGAGCTGGTAAGGAGCAATGAGAGGAGAGGATCCAAATAACCTCATCCATGAAGAACAGAGCACAGGCAGTCCTACTGGAGAAGAAGTTCAGGGTGTCTAGCAGAGGCCACCAAGCTGGCTGGGGCTGGTGCATTTGTCCTTTGTGAGGAGAGGTAGAGCGTGCTAGGCTTAATTCAGCCTGGAGAAGAGGCAGGGAAAGAAATAACAGCCTGCTGGTGCCCACAGGACCAATCCGGGCTCTTCACAATGGTGTATGACACAAAGAAAAAGAGAGCATAAATTGAAATAAGGTCTGATAGGACATAAGATTTTTTTTCAATGGACAGTTGAAGGCACAAGAATTTTTTACCTACAAAGGTAGTACAGTCTCCATCCTCTCAGATTTTCAAGGCCAGACCACATAAAAATCTGAGCAAACTGGTTGCCTTGTTGCTGACCCTAGGATCTGGGCAGGGACATGGGAGAGACTTGAAGTCCAGGATATTTAACGGCTCTGTCACTATGAGCAGAATTGGGAATCAAGATGGTAAAGGCCTGTATAAATCCAAAAACCTACACACATGCCTAAGAGAATCCATCAGTATTAGACAAGAGTAGAATCAACACTTAGGGAAAACAGAACTACCAGGAGGTATCAATGACCTTCAACCTCTACAGGTCATGCAACAGGAAAAGCCAACAACATGAAAACCATCCAATAAAACAGAAAACAATCTGCTAATCAGTGTGTTATTGATCCCTTGTTTTTGTCAAGGTCATTTAATGTTCTAAAAAATGATCTCACACTAAATCTTTACAGAAAAAGTGGGCTAATTTGATTTACAAAGTAAAGTGCTATTAATTATGGAAGACAGTCAATAAAAAAGCTGATTCCTCTAAACACAAGGCAGATCTTATGGCCTGTGATTTATGATGATGATTATAATGGCAAAATATTTGCAGTTCTCACCATCATCTAATTTGGGTTAGCTGCAACAAAAGATTCAGATAAGATGTAATCAAGCATCAATACAAAGAGCATTAGGAGACAAACAACCTTTAGAGCAGTAAAAGTAAACATCTGGATTAAGAGCAGTATGCAAAAACAATAACATGACCCATTGTTCCTTTTCCAATATAGGCACAAAAACCTCTGCTTTTTCAGTATCAGAGCCAGACTTCTGTCTTGCTGCTGCTGTTTCCTTTGAATTACAGTCCCTAAATGTCTAAGTTACGTAACCAGACATCTCAAGGGTGCACAGCATTCATCTAAAAGGATGTACTCATTGCAAATTTTCCCATTCTGGATTATCAGTATGTCAATAAAACCTGGCAGCTTCTCTCACAACTAAGGCAAGCCTTGGATTTTACTAAAAATACCTTACGGGACACAAAAATATTCAAAAATTCAATATTCCTCTTTAGCAAAGGCATATTATTTAACCCTTAAATTAAAGATTAGAAACAGCATATGAGACATTTTCTTTTATAATATTTAACATTAAATAAGTATGTCACAAAGCAGAAATAAAAGATAAGCCTAGAAAGAAGGATGAGAAGAACAAAAATGATTTACAGAAGAAAATAAATTTTAGATTAAAGAGTAGAAAACATGAGAACTTGGAAAATTCATATGCATGTACCACAACCTATGCAGTTTTCCTTTCTCATTGCTTTTAGTCTGCAAAGTGAAAATGAGATAATTCACACTTTTTACAAATAATTGTTTCAACCTGCCAACAAAGAGAGAAATAGTATTGGTTATGCCAGGCCATGTTTTCAAACTTTTTCTCATAGCCACAAGATTTAAAGTATGTTTCAGTCACTGACATAATCAAAGGGCTTCAAAAGCCAACATCCATAGCTTGCTCTTTTAATACATGTGTCTTAATTCAGCCTGGATTTTACAGCCATTTCTTTAACCTAGCTATTTATCCTGCAGGGTTTAGAGAACAGAAAAGCCAATTTTGAAATAACTTGTCAAACTTCAGCCTACCAAAATAATCTTCCTTTACGCACAAACAGCTGTTTGAAGAAAGTATCATTAATGCGTAGTTGCAAGGCGTTGGAAAAATAGTATAAACTAAACCTATGCCTATCTCTAAAAGCTTTCACCATGTTTGCTTTGTTTTCATGTGAAGAACATGGCACTTAATTTTGACAATCTGTCATTTTTCTAGCACGTTCAGGGAGTGGCTGGACAGAGCAGCACTTTTATGTTTTCCATCAAAAACCTTACGATGCAGAACTGCTTGTCTTCTATTAGAGCCCTTGTCAAGCTCAGTGAGCTGTTTAGGCTGAGGGAGGACTATGTCATATTGTTTCAAGCTCACATGTCAGCAAAGAGAGATATAGATCTAGTGGTTTCTATCAGCATTAATGCTTGCTTGTGCATTCATATATAGCAGATATCTTTGTTTGCAAGTTGCAGTTGGATAGTGCTGTAGCGCCAGTATGAACAATCTATAAAAGCCTCCATTTTCAAGGTAGGGAGGGGCTACCTGGCATATCCTCCACCAGCCTGCTCTCCTAGAGCAGCTGTTTGTCCCCATAAAAGCACAAGGACAAACATGGGGTACAATATTGACAAGTCCAAGAACGGTAAGCTGATAGAGAGTTGTCAAGTCACTTGTGGAATGTTATTCATCAGCTCTTATTTTTATGTCACAGAGAAAGTTGTATTTTTCCATAGATTCAATTTTTTTTTTTTTTGCTCTTGAGTAACTATAAGAACATCAGATAATTTCTGAGATCTTTCCCAAAAAATATATCTGCCGTTTGTTTGCAACTTTATAAAGTCTCTCCTTAGGGAAATTACTTTCTAAATCTCTCTCAAGGTCTTAAAATCATTAAAAAAACCCAAAACAAACAAACAAACAAACAAACAAACTACAGTTTACTTTTTCATTAAAAAATACATCCATTAAAAAATCACTGATTACAGCCTGAGCACAAGAGGGACCTAGGACACCCAAAAAGATTCCTCTGTTATTAGCAAGAAATATAAAAGTATGTAATGATTTTGCATTATATATCTAAATAAATACTAAAAGTTATTTTCTGGCAAATATGTAACCTCTTCTGGCTTTCTACCAGAAATAACGTTATTTTGAAATTCATGCATCATTCTTTCTGGTGTTAAACCTCTGCACAAATGATGCTTTAAGCAAATTTAAAAACAGAAAGATGACATAATTTCTCAATTTAAATCTTTGTGAACTAGAGCTCTGAAGTTACCTACCATTCTTTGATGTCTTCTTGAAGTTAAAAATAATCAGTTTAAATTAATTATACAAAATTACAAAAGATATGCCAAAAATGAATTGATGTAACTTACATCACTGAAACTACCATATGTTCCAAGATCTAAGTGACTTCTAACTGCACAATAGTCTGTGCTTACATCAGTAGCATCTCTTGCGTATGAGCTCAATCCCAAACTCAAGCCCAGACCTGCCTTGTTTCTAAACTGTTGCACAAAGACATCTGTGGGAGAGCTCAAGGGAAAGCTGTGGCTGTTTCCTATTTCTGGACTTACAAATAAGTCACCCGGATGACTTCTCGGAAGGGTTGAGATTTGACTAAACTTACAGGAGTACAGAGTAGTAGAAGCATGTGTGCAGGACACAGCCCAGCCCAGCCCATGGCAGGATCTGTGCTCTACAGAGTACATTATGTACACAGTACAGTCTAAGATGGCAAACTATCACTGCCAGAGCACATCAGCTCCCTAGGGCTGGATGGTAAAGCTGTGCACACATCAGGGTTGTCTGATACACCATTTAATCTGTTGTTACATCCTCAAATCATACCAGAAGTCCCTCTCAAACTGGAGCACTACTCAGCTGTGCTCTGCATCCCACAGGCTGGAAACACTTCCCTAACTACCTAGGTATACATCTTCCAAAGAAATGCAGTCACTTTTAAGAGAGCAGTCTTACAGGGATCAGACAGTCCAGGTACTCCCAAGCCTGCAAGTAGGGTTATTTAAAGTTAAGCATAATTTTAAGAACACATTTTCCAAATTCAAAGTGCAACTGATGAGATGGTCACAGCAGCAAAAAATTCTAATTTTTATGGGAACATTTTTGTTGTCATTCTTATTATTCCTACAGCAATGCAAAACCTCTCTCATGGAAAAAGACACCATTATGCCAGAAACACAAAACCAAAAGATGGTCTATGAATCAGAAATGTCTTACATTTAATGGAAATGTAGGGTTTGGTTTTTTCCACATTATTGATCAGGTAAGAGGCTTCTATTCTCTGGAAGGATAAAAGATTTTTGAGAGAATACCAATATTATTTCTTATTTAATGGTGTATTCCAATTTGGAGTAGCAGTATTGCCAACTTTAATATTAAATACCATGCACTGGGGCTCAAAAAGCATGAAACTGGAAAAAAATATGTTTGGGTATTTTATATTTGTCCTTCGCTACTTTGCCTAAGGGAACATTCAAACCATAACTATAAACATTCTCTACCACAACAAAGACAAAACCTCCACATTTGCAAGTAAGCTTTTCTGATAAGGAATTTAGGATTGAGACCAGAAGAATTCAAACATATCAACATTTTATATGAAAAAACTAATACTATTTGCCAATACCATAATTAACAAGCCTGTGTTCAATGAGTCACTTTTAACTCAAGGACAGTCTTGTAAAGTCCTTGGGCAACACTTCCTATTTGCATAGGGAGCTTTTGCAAGGAGCAGGTCAAGGTTCATACAAAAAAACCAGGTAGGAACACCAAGGAGTAAGGGTGAAAACAATAATATTTTGTATTACTTGAGAGGATAGCACTCTCCTCCTATTCGCATTTATTTCACATTTATTTCTCCATTTATTTTCAAATGGTTGGAGACTATTGTCTAATGGAACATGTAGTTTAGAAAAGAGATTTAGGAAGCCAAGGACAAGGAGGCAGAGGAAGATAGAAAAGAAGTTAAGATACGGCATCTGGACAGACTCAAACCACATCTGCAAAGATAAAATGCCAGTCAGGTACTACTTTGATAAAAAAAAACAAAGAGGTTCAAACGATCAAAGATTAGGTATAGACATAGCCAGTCAATACAAAAGCCAATATTAGTTTTCTGTACCTCATGCCTAAGAACACAGTGGAATGTGTTTCATTATTTGCCTAAATTATCCATGAAAAACAATCTACAGTTCTTTAGCATCAACATCCCAGAGAGGGAACACACCTCAGATATCAGCCAAACAACCCAGCATTTTAGCCTAAAATGCTCTATAGCCATGGCTATCCATGTTTGATGTTCCACTCACCCCAGGGGAAGGAGGGAGGGAGGGAGCGAGGGAGGGAGGCAGAAAGAAAGAAAGAAAGAAAGAAAGAAAGAAGGAAGGAAGTTAGTTCTGAGGCCTTTTGCTATATCCAACCTCAAGATTATTTTTGTTTCTTTTTAACATGAGTTTTACAATTAGTTTTAGTACAATTTAGTACAATTGTACTAAAACTTTTACAAAAAGTTTTAGTACAATTATTATTTTGTAGATAGGGTTAATATTTACTAGCAATGATCTATTGTTAAAAACCCAGAATAAAGGAGAGAATTTTGACTTGGTGAAACAGCTTCAAAAAACAGTCAGCTTTTGAAATTACAATACGTGAGATTCTGCCCCATTAGATATTTCTAAATGTTATGATTTGATATACAGTTTCTTAGAGGCAAAAAAGTATCATCAGATTACAGCCAGGACTTACACCAAGGATCTGTTGTTGAAAATACGGAGAGACCCAACAGCTTCACAGCAAATAAAAACAGAAGCATGCTAGGATGTTATGCAGCAGGCACTGCCTGGCATTCATTCAGATCACTGTAGCTGAAAAATAGCTGTGAGCGTCTATGTTCCACTAACACTATGTTAATTATTATCACTGTCTCATCAGTAGTTTGTTTACGACAGCTCTGGGTGACAAGGATACTGAGATGCTCTGTCAAAGCCATCACCTGATGAGATTTTTATTGGCATAAGATCTTTCTTTCCCTTACTCAGCTACATTACAAAAATCACTGTTTCATTAAATGCAAATACTATTGCCAGCCTTTGGCTTTTTATAATAACCCTGATCTGGCACCGCATTAACTGATTTCTTCACTAAGTGAGGATAAGCTGATCTGTATCTTTTCTGAAGAAATTCATGTTACAATAGTAGAACATCAAATGGACATGTTGAAGCATGCTTAATAAATCTTTTATTTCTGATTCTCCCATGCATGAAAGATATAAAATCAGGCACTATGGTCTAACTGAAAGCAAATTCCATAGGAAGGTTAGCACTAAAAGAGAAAGAGAGCAAATGCTTATTTATTCTTCAGTTTTATTACTGAATACCTAGGCATTCAATTTAGATTATTAGTTTTAAGTCTTTGCTTATAAAAATATTCTGGAGCTTTTTCCTACTTTCCTTCCTTAATTGTCCACTCCAACATCCCTTCCAAAACAAAGTATGTTCTAGCAAGGTAAATGTTCCAGAGTCAAATGCATACAGGGGACTAATTCTTTTGTTTCGCTGGATGTTTTGGTAAGTGCCATGGGTTTTACTGAGACCTTTTATACTTACCTAGAATCTATTTAAGCAGATCTTAGACATGCTAATTTTAGAAGGATGAAGACCACACCACATGAGTTACTGGGCACTATATACTTAAGCATTAAGACAAATGTACTAGACTAGATAGTATAAACCTAGTCCTATCTTAGCTTCAATTTTCCTCTTTGGCAGACAAAAATTATGACAGATCTAAAATGATTGGTCCTTCTTCTCCTACAATTTTTTGAAGTTGGAAACTTGATACCTTTAGAAAAAAATTAATTCAATTAGTATTTGAGGTTGTGAATAACAACATGAACAAATGCTGCTTCATTAAATTGTATTGTACTAACCACTGGGCTATTTCCATACTTCATCTTATTATCTTTCACATTTATCTAACAGTTTTTCTTCTGGCAATTTTAATTATCTTTGTTATTAAAGAGTTACATTATGTTATGCCGAACTGGGAACTGGCATTACTATGGGAAAAACATCATGTAACTCTACTTAAGAAACAATTATTTTATAAAATATTCCTCCAACCTGATGATTTTTATTTCTCATTTTGTGATGTCTGTATTCATAGAATCACGTAGGTTGAAAAAGAACTTTAAGTTCATTGAGTCCAATTGTTAACCCAGCACTGCCAAGCCTACCACATCTTTTAGGCATCTCCAGGGATGGTGACTCCCCCAGTTCCCTAGGCAGCCTGTTTCAATATTGGACATCGCTTTCCAAGAAGAATTTTTTCCTAATCCAATCTAAACTTTCCCTGGTGCATCTTGAAGCCATTTCCTGTTGTCCTATGACTTGCAATTTCAGAGAAGAGACTGATCCCAACTGTGTTATGATCTCCTTTCCGGTAGTTTTAGAGAGCAATGAGGTTCCTTCTGAGCCTCCTTTTCTCCAGACCCAACAATCCCAGCTCCTTCAGCCGCTCCTCATAAGCGTTGTGTTCCAGACCCTTCACCAACTTTGCTGCCCTTCTCTGGACATCCTCCAGCACCTCAGTGTCTTTCACGGAGGGGCCCAAAAGTGGATACAGCACTCAAAGCGTGGCCTCACCAGTGCCAAGTACAGGAGGACAATCACTGCCCTGGTCCTGCTGGCCACACTAGTGCTGATACAGTCCAAGATGGCCTTCTTGGCCACCTGTGCATACTGACAGCTCATGTTCAGCTGGCAGTCATCCAAAACCCCCAGGCCTTTTTCCACTGGGCAGCTTTCCAGCCACTTTTCTCCATTCCTGTATCACTGCCTGGGGTTGTTGTGACCCAAGTGCAGGACCCAGCACTTGGCCTTGTTGAACCTCAAACAGTTGGCCTCAGCCCATTGACCCAGCCTGTCCAGAACCCCTACAGAGGCTTCCTACTCTCCAGCAGATCAACACTCCCATCCAGCTCGGTGTTGGCTGCAAATTGACTGAGGGCGCACTTGATCTCCTACTCCAGATCATCATCATTCTGCTACATTACTAATTAGAGATGCAGTTACAGAAAGGAAAAACCACATTGTGATTCTAGTATGAACCTCATCTTAACAATGCTTAGCTATTAAGTTAAATCATCCTATGTCATCATTCAGCCAAGCTTGTATTTTCCTTCCTATCTCTTGGGCTAGCTTTTCAAATGTACATAATGTCAACCCAGTCTATCTGTAGCTGACAGTGTTGCTTATCATCACCCAAAAGTTGACCTCAACAAGACTTTCTATAGTCGAACTGCTTGACAAGCTATCTATAAGATTAAATAATAATATTTTTTGTATCACACAGTTGTTTCCTTTTCCAGTGTTTACCTTTCCAATGATCAAGCCTGATTCACATTAGAAGAAATTCTCATATTAATTACTACAGAAGCCTTATTTTTTGAAAATATACTGTGAATATCAGATCAGTCCTTACTACAAAGTGACAAGTAGATCAGCCAGCATAAACAAAAAGATCATAAAAAGAAGTCTGAAACTACCAGGGTCTGTTTCATGCAACAGATTTTAATATGCCTTAATCATGGAATATCCTTTAAATTCTCATGGACTATTAGCAATATATATGGAAGTTAGTAAGAAATAATAAGTAAATAAAGATATACAAATTCAGAGTAATAATGTTCAAAAATTTGTACTTTAAAGTGGTGACTAAAGATAAGGACCAATTACATCCAAAGGAATAAAAAAAAAAGAGACATTCCAATGAAGCTGAATCTATAACAGAATTACTTGACTTCTCCACATGCATGTTTTTAAACACTGGACTTTGAGACTAACAGTACTCAGGTCAATCATTTACAAAGCAGGATAAGCACCTAATTCCATATATTACTGTTTTTGCTCACATTAGTGATGCTTCAAATTTTGTCTTTATTTAGTTCTAAGTGATTTATCTCCATTTATGATCCAATTAGTTTGTCAACTAATCTAAAAAAAAATAATTCACACCATGGCCTCGAGGACTTTGTCACAGTTTGCTTGGCTTATTTATGGCTAAAATTAATTTAATTTTTTAGTAGTTACTCCAGTGAATGCAAGATCACACCTTAGGAAAACAGTTAATGTAAAAATAGCCAATGAGTTCTTAAAAGAATTCACAAGTGCATGAAACAAGCCTTGATTTTTCACTTTTGCATCCAGAATAAAAAAAAAACAAAACAAAGACAAATAATTTTTTATATTGATAGTCCAGGGAGTGTGCCTATGCTACAATTTGGTACATAACAAAGCTTATTACCATAAATTTTCTCAGCTAGGTTACAAGGCTTTTCTGTTATGAATATGTATTTTTATTTAGTTTACTTTTGCAAATAGTAATGCAGGTTCTAAGACTCTAGATTTTAATGAAATTCATATGACTATGACTTCTAATGAGCTAGAACTAGGAAGGAAGCAAGGAAATGAAAGAAGCAAGAAAGGTTTGAAGATACATTGGGCCAACAACTTGGCCTAGAATTGCTAAAGTTCTGGGATATGTCTTATGAGTTCCAGGCTTCCTCTGCTGATGGAGCCAGAACCTCATGGTTCACTTCCCATGAATTTTCTCCCTTTACTTTGGGATGGATTTGGAAAAGTATCTCCTGAATCCAAAAGTACACTTCTAAAAGGAGAAATTCTGCTTAGCTTTGAACTATGATTAAAGGGTACAAGTCAAATGGACAATGGAGTGAGATTCTGTGTGTGTTTTGGTGTGCTTGTACTGAAAACATACCTTTCCATCATCCTTTAATCTATTTATTACCTACCCAAAGGACTTTCCTAGCCTTTTATGATGTCAAGTTTCAGTAAGGAATGGCTTTTTATGACCCTATTATAAACCCATAAAAATGAAGTTTTAAAATGGAAAAACTAACAGATGTTTATTTCTAGCTTTAAAAGAAGGAGCTTTGGACTCCAGAGTGAACACTGTTTTTATTTAAAAATAGTCAGTCTTCCCAGCTATTTGGCATTTTGTCCTGGAACTCTATATTCTGTTTCCTACAGTTTCTGCAGCTAGATCTATCACTCCTACAGTAATATTATTTGTCCAGGTACACTACAGTCTGCCTTTCCTTTATCAATAAATTCTTATTCTTAGCTCTTGAAAATATGTTCTACATTTAAAATTGTCATTAAAAGTTGGGTTAGGAATGAAATCGGTTACAAAATTTAACACCGAGAAATAAGTATCTATATTTGAGTTTTAAATAAAAATGCAGGAATGAATGACTTAAACCTTAAAAATTGATTTTTAAATGGGTACTAAGAACCAAAGAATTTTTAAACTATATTAATTGATTTGTTATTTTGTAAAAAAACCAAAACAGGACAAGTCCATTGTTAAAAATAGGTCAGTGTTTTCAATGACAATTACATAAAATCATCTGTAGAAATACTAACCCTTCATTGCATTAATGCATAAGTGCCTATAGAAAAAAGATTGAGAGATCATCTAACTCTGAAAGTTAGCAACATCATTAATACCTAGTATATCAAAAATAAAGCAACTATTTCTACATATTACATCATTATTAATTCTTAACTAAATCCTTAATTTGATTGAATTTGCAGGACTTTGCAGGACATTTTCACCACAGTAAACAATGAGCTTGGGCTCTAAACAATGATGAAGTAAACACACATAGCCCTATAAAGCTGGTATTTTGCCTATTAAATCAAGTTCAAAACACATGCCTTGAATTCTGGCTATATAATGCTGAGATGTTTGGTAATAGAGGAGCACCTTTAAGACTTAAAAAGACTTAAAAGACACACAAATGCAAAGTGTAGCATATCTGGTGCATAAAATACAAGGAAAATTGATGGGGTATTACAACACAAGCCCAGCATTACTCATTTGCAGATGTATTTTAAACAGTCATTTCCTATAATCTCTTTGTATTTCCTCCATTGCTTTGCTGGCTTTCCCTATAATGACTAGATTAAAAGGAATGTACTTTGTCAACAGCAAAGCAAATGGGCCTAATTCATTCTGTACAAATGCAAAAACTTCTTACAATTTTGAAAAAGCTTTTTTCTATAGGTTGTTTTTTTGGATACACTGTAAAATGCCTCTATAACAGGAATCTGAAATTATTATGGCTGCTTAAAACAGATTGATTTGGTCTAATCAAAACTGTGGAACTTCACACAGAAAACAATCATAGCTTTACTATTGTACAACCCTGATGTACAGTGTCTGATGTGTCTATTCTGTTAAACTACTATTATTCATAATTTGGGTTTTCTTGTAAAAGGTTTCTTAAAATGGAATCTACCCGATTTTGGTGATGCTCTCTTGAAATTTCTTGTTGCAGGAAAGGAGGAGAACAGGGGTTACTGCAAAACTAACAGAATTCTTTGTTTGATAAACAAATCCTATCCACACCTATCTACTCCACTGTATTAAAAGAAAATGTTATATAAAGGAATATACATACAATGAGGAGAACAAAATATTACAGAAGAGATTATATGAAATACAACCCAAACTTTTTTGATAATCGCTATCATTGTCATCAGAACTCCCCTGAAAGCAGTAAATATTTAAATCTTCACAGTAAGAAATAGAATTTTAAGTTCTCTCACTACATCGGTGCATGTACTAATAATCCTACATATATATATATACACACACACACAAAAGTATATGAATAATTGATATGCATTTCTATAGATCACATATATAGCATATAATAATATCACTGAAACAAATTCTTCAGAGCAGCCACACAATTTATTCAGTTTGGTTCTATCAAAGTAGTTGATGATGTGGGGCACCCTCTTTTGATCAAAGGACAAAAGAAGACAAATTCCTGATGATGACAAATGTCAAAGGAAATAAGGAATAACTTAGGAAATCACTGAAATCTTTCAGTTAGGACATTAAATATATTTAGGAGGAAAAGAGTTATGTTGTAAGATAGTGTCTTATAAAACAGTTAGTAAATCAAATTAGAACTAAACCAAATCAAATTGACAAAATTCTATTTTATATCATAGGATGTTAGGATTATTTCTTCCTTCTTTTTCAGGGAATGTTATTTCCTATTTAATGTACCCATGGATCTACTTATTTTATAAAAGTTAAAGTGCCCCCACATTCAGATAAGTACTTCAAGTTAAATGCACCCTACAGAGACACACTTACGTGCTTGTGTGAGAGGTTCCATGGGTATGCTTGGTACCAAGGAAGCACTGCAAGGAACACCCAGTTCACACACTGATGTACATCTATATAGACACGCAGGACTATAGGCACAGGCACAAACGAGGGCTTAACAAGATAATGAACAAAATTTTAAAAAGGAGAACATATTGCTCGACCACGTTTTTTATTAATCAATTATGACCTGCATAAGGTGAATGATTCATTGATGGAGTTTATTCCTTCCAATGACTTATTAAAACCTAACAAAATTTATAGATTAACTTAAATGGCCTAATACCAAAAATTTCTTGTAGGGGCTTGGGAAATAACCTCCATTGTGCTCTCTCCATCCTAAGATTATCCTGAGGGCACTTTTAGATGCCAATTTCTTGGAAGTAAAACAAACAGTAAGAGAATATGGCATCCTAGGCTGGGCTGAGAGGAAAGAAGAACCAGCAGAACTTTAGTAGCTGAGATAATGGGGAGCATGGGCAATAAAATTAAGAAATACTGAAAATGGTCACTTCCAGCATTGTAATGGGCACGTGGGCATGCACAACAACATAGCTCAGTGAAAGGGATACTGTTAGGAGTCAGAGACAAAACAACATCAGGATAGATGTCATGCACGTTAAGAGAAAGAGATCTGAAACATTAACATCCTGATTTTTTCTATACAATTATCAGTTGCAATTACACATCAAAAGAAACAAATCTACCCCCAGTTGTGATGGATGAACATCTGCACTTTCCAGACGTTCTTTTCCACAGGATTTCTTTGCAATAGTATAGAACAACCAATCAGTCATTTAATGACAGCATTATAACCCATTATGTTCAAGAGTCAATTACTCTAAGACCTTACAGTTTTATCACATACAATATGTCTAAATTGGATGCAATACTGTGGATCAATCAAATTCAAAATTTTATTTGAATCTGACTGTATAAGGCTACAAATGATTTATACTGAGGAGCAGGGACAAGGAAGAAGAGTCAAAATTACCAAACACCAAATAGTTGATGAGCCCTTAAAGAATTAACTACTTTCATTGATACATGGCCTGTACACAAACAAGATAATTGCAGTTTAAAGAAAGTGTCTGGCACTTTTTCCATTTGTAACAAAGCCCAGAAATCAGCAAATACTGATTGGTTAATCGGAAACACAGAGCACAGAGCAGCATGTGGAACTAAGACCATATGTGAAAATGGGATTGTCACAGCAAGGAGACTAAGGGTCACAGGACATACATCTGTAGGAAATCAGTCTTCATTAGTCTGGCTGCTCATGGAACAGTTTGTTAGTATTATGTTCATGTATGGATGTGCAATCATTAATAAAACAGAACTATAAGTTACTTTTCAGAAATGGAATACAATATATGTCTAGTCTGCCCAAGGGATGAAGAAATGCTCATCAGATGTATTATTTACAAATGTTATATTTTGCAGCATCTTGACATTTGCCTGTTTGTAAAGGCTATAGCTGATATATCTTGGAAAATAAAAGAATTTATTTCTGTACTACTGGAAAAGAGGCTATGCTCCATCTGACGATCAAAATAGTTAAAAATTCATTACTGGAAAATAAGATCTTCACTGGCTGTAAGAGAGCATTACTCCATCAAAATCAATAGTGTTGATTGACTGTAACAGGGGAAGTATCAGAAACATACATCAAAACATCTTAATAATTTTCTTTTTTGTTTTTTTTTTGGTTTTTTTTTTAATAGAAAAAAATATATCAAATCAGTTTCACAAATAGTTCTGTGCGTCTTTAATGGGTAAATGTGGAATTCAATCATATTACATGTAAGTAGGCATTACTTAAAACATGGGCCAAAAGACGGGCCAAAGTACAAGCATTTAGGTTTTCATTTGTGGTAGGTAGGTGCTATAAGAAGCACCAGAAGATGGGAAAGGAAACTTGGATATTGAAACAGCATGAAAGAAGCTGGGTTTATGAACACGTGATCAAGTATGAAAAGCCATCTCTTTCAGGCAAGTTAATAGCACAATATAAAATACATGGCAAAATATTCCACAAATTCAGAAACCACAGGTGATATTCTATCATTAGGCTAGTCTAGAATCTAGAAAATTGAAACTGACAATATTTTAAGAAATTAAATTGAATTCACTTATGGTTCTGTTTAATAGCATTTAATAAAAACATGCTTCCTTTCTCTTATCACAAAAAGTTTTCCACTGCCTTCAGTTTTGAGTGTGTCTTCACTTAATAAAATAAAAAAACTTCAGTAAAAGACTCCATCAAATTTCTTCAAGAAAACTCCACTTCTACCATGAGTGAAACGTCTGCATAAATTCAAAGTAACAGGATAGATGGAACCTTGATTTGATGACTTTAAAAATTAAAAAGTTAATTTTTAAACACAGTAATCTGTGATATATGCACGGTATCTTTAAGGTATGTTTATAACAAAGAGGTTTCCTCTTTTATGAAAATTGTTTTGTCTTCTTGATACATACATAACCCTTCTCAGATGAAGAGTTGCTTCTTCCCTCTCTTTTTTAACTATGGATTGGCCATAAATAAATAAACAAATATTTAGATCAGATATGTGCCAGCACTCCAGATACCACTAAGTTACCTGAAGCGCCACTCTTGTTCACATAATCAAGTCAGTTGCTAATGTGGGAAATTTTGCTCTACACCAGCTGGTGTCTTCTTACTATCTTAGACCATGGTCTGCCTTCTGGGTTCACTTGGAAGCGTTTGGATTTTTTATTCTTAGTTTTTTGTTGGTTTGTTTTTTTAATTCCTCATATTGCAGGTACGTAGGGCTGCTGGAGTCTGTGATCACATCTCTATTCTTTCCATTACGCAGCATGATTTTGGGTGTCTCATTATTTATCATTAATTTCTGGTAGCAGGTAGACAAGTATGTAAGAGTTCTGGGGATTTGACGACCCATAAATACTTTTGAGTAATTTTATTGCAACATCATCTTTGACAGCAAAAAATTCAATCTGGTGTCCGAGATGTTTACTTCAGTTCCTATCTTCACAGACAAGAAAAATACAGGGCAAATCTTCTCTTCCACATTTTTACCTCTACTTTCTGTACTGGAAGGTGCAACTAGACTATAATGTTTAATAGCTCTTCATCTACGTCTTCCATCCTTTTGTTTAAATGCTACGTCATTCTGTGGATTGGCAAATCTAAGTCAGGAGGGTTTGAACTACTCCCTCAGGTTATTCTTTCTGTCTATTTTATTAAAAATATGTTTTTGTTACTAGAGTAAAAAGAAATTGAAAGCTAATAGATTTGACTCTTCTATCCACAATAAACCTCTGGATGGATACTTAATGAGAATGTGTATATCTGGGATAATCAAACAAAGCAGATCCCTAACCAACATAGGTTAGTGAGACAGGAAATCCTACATTTCTTACTCAGACACAATTTCCACAAAAACAAAAGTTTTTGTTATACTATAATGTAGTCAACTCACATTCTCTGTCAAAGGTACAAGATGCACATTCTTTCTGACTCAATATGATCAACTCTCTCTTGTCACTTTCATTATCAAAGGTCACACTGCAGCTTCAGTGATTTCTTTAGGATTTCTACTCTATGTTTACAACAATTAGCTTTTTTGTAGCCAAATCAGTAATAAATTCTGTTAATAATGTTATTAGGAAAGTAGGGCAACCCAGATGACAGATTCTTCTGACACCAAAATAGCGTGTATTCTAAATTGCCATTTAAAGTAAATGGGGTAAGATGGTCAATAAGAGTATTTAAAAACAAAACAAAAACACTCAAAACTCAAGCCAAAAAGTACCATACTAAAAGGAAGAAAAAATAAAAAAAGAAAAAAAATTGCCCCTCAAAGCAGGTCCTACAACAGAATATTCACTGTATTTACATGGCTGTTCAAGTACAGCTTAAAATTTTTGCTGAGAAATTAATGACATTTTTAATTCATTATATTTTCATTATATTTTCAAATTAATTTATGACTCTCTGCAAGGCATAAAGAAACAGATTGACTCCCATATATAAAGCAGACTCATTGCAACACTACTGCACAGTGTGCAAATCTAAAGAAATGTTCTTGTCCCTGTGACTGCCTGGGAGCCACTAGGAAGAGTCTTTGCCTGCTTTAGCATCATCTGAAGATGAACTGCTGTGTGGTTAATTGCAATAAATATGTACTTTCTCCCTCTCTAAGAAACATATACTCTGCATTTCAGACTGGGAACTGTGAAGGATGAAGTTGAGCCCGTGCATCTGCTGTTTGCTGAGTGCTGACTCAACTCCCTCATCCTGCTGTCCCACATAATTATTTTGGGGAGTGTGAGTGAAGAGAAAGACCTGGTATTATGCATTGCTGTTTTTCTTCTCCAGACATGTAGTTTACACCATGTCTGGAACTGCTGTCTGTTTATCTCTTAGTTTGCCACGAACACCAAAGAAGCACTCACTTTTACAATGGCATAAAACCGAAACTATGTATAACCTGAATATAAAATTGCACTAAGCAAAACTTGTCAAGTTTCTTATTAAGAAATATTTTTTTATTTACCAAATGTGATTGCACATGCAAGCTTTATTTAACTAGTTTATTATTTTGATTGCATACCTCCAAAATATGTTTTCAACTAACGTAATTGTGTTAATTTGCATCTTGAAAGGGCACCTTTGCAAAACTGAGCATTTTATCAAGGTTATTCCTGCTGAATCAAATGAAATTCACACACAGAGTTGTAATAATTACCTTCAATATTTAGCATTGACTAGGGAAAGAAAAAAAAAGTTCAAATCTTCTTACCATAATACAATTTCAAAATTGAATATATAATGAATTTTCATTGAAATAAATATAAAAATAAATTATTTCTGGCTGTCAGGGAATTCTTGAAAACAAGACCTGAACAAACAAGATGTGATAGAGACAGAACCCTTTCCCTTATTCTAGGGATAGCAGAGAGATAAAGTGTCAGTAACAGATAAATTGTCCTAGTGAACAGTTGATCAAGCGGTGGCTGTTTAATAGAAAGTTTAACAATGTATTGCATAATCCTTGCCTTGATTTTACTCACAGGTGATTTTGTAACCTTTTCCTTAAACCAGTGGCCAAGCCTATATTTGTTGCATTTTTTTCTAAGAGGGTTTTTTTTTTTGCAAGTGAATACATAAAGGCTTCCTTTGTTTCAATGGAAATGTGCTTAATGCAATTTTTTGTTTGTTTTTCAAATTAGGACATACTGCATCAAGGTAAACTGATTTTTCATCAGTAAAATTCAAATTTTAGATCATATAACTTTAAATTACTAGAAAATAGAATAAACAGTTAATTCAAGTGGCTTTTTAACCTGCGCAACTCTAAAAGACTTCTGATTAGTGACTGCAGCCAACTAACCCACTATCCACAATCTCGTTCCCCCTGAGCTTCAGGCACTCATGAAAAGAGCAAACATCACATAGTGTGTATGATCCCTTTTTAGGTCTTGTTCATACATATGCCCCTGTGTAAGAGAACCACAGCACTTACACTCCTTTTTGGGTCTCTAGACTCTACAGAACTGAGGTAGGAGAAGAATGTCGTATAGGGGGTAATACTGGAATATCACCTCATTTGTTGGCTTCTACAAATGAGAGATGAGGCTTGCTTAAACTAGAAATAATATTGTAGGCACTCATCCAATAATATGCAGATTAAATAATCTGTTATACAAAAAACTGGAATTAAATATCCAGATTAACAGCATTGAAAGATCCCTTTGGATATATTCACAGGTGACTAGTTTAATTATGTGGAATCTCATACATTAATTACATTATTCCAAACCTGATGAGTTGTGTCCCAATAATGCTGATACAGTTAAGATTAAAAAAATGGGGATGTAACAGCCTGCCTTGTTATCACTGTGTAAGTTGTCACAGCTTTGCAGTGAACTGTGACTGAGATGTATTAGCAGGTCAGAAGGGCAAAGCTTTTCAATTTTTAAAAATTCTAGAAAATGGATGACATTCAAAGAAAAGCTTACTCTTAGCAGGGAACCAAACAAAGTGGTATTATTTTATATATGTATTCTTAAAGAGGGGTAAAAGGAAATAAAAAAATGCAGACACTGTTATTAAAAGGCTCTACTTCATGCCAGGCTTCTTCTATATGTTTATTGTGTACAATTTACTGCTTAAAACCCCTATAAAGCTCACACAATGATTTGGATAAAACCAGAAAGAAAACTGCTATGTCTTTTTCTTCCTGGAGTGGCAGAGGTTGGGCCAGAGGTGAGATTTCAATGAATTACACATGTAAGTGCCTATCAATTATTGATAACAGTACAGTTAGATGCATTATTTTATCTCAAATTAGAGCCATGCAATTGGGTATTCACAGGAGCTCTCTCAAGCAGCTTTATGCAAGTGTTGGCAGCTGAATGAGGTTGGACCTGACTACATCTTCTTTAAAGAAACAGATAATTAAGTATCTCCCAATCATCTGTCCTCTCCTTTTGTTTCCCCTCCTTTTCAAAAGGTTAACACTTGAATCCTTTAAAAATCTGAGTAATAAGAAAAAGAGTGTGATGACCTGCTAAACTTTCTAACCTTTATTACTCTCGAAGACATTTTTAACATTTAATGTTCCACAATATTTTGCTAATGTTCAATATTTTTCCATTTAGGAGAGCCCAGTCTACTTGCCCCCTGTGGCAAGATGAAGACTGGGGTTAGTAACATAGTCAATAAACACTGCAATAATTAGTAAGATCAGTAAGTTTCTTGCAAAAGGGTTAAGGGAAAAAGCTCACTACATATTTCTACTTCAAAAAATCTTTTCTCAAATTACATCACATTTTCCGCTATTGCATATGTTTCTAGCATACATAAAAAGGATGACATATCCTTTGACAGTCAGTGCCTTGGGCTGAATTCCAGAGGGTATCAGTTTGGTCCTAGAGTCCCTGGAAAACCTTTGTCTATCTTTGTATACCTGTTTCACTAGCCTTGAAGACTTCATCAGAGCTCCTATATATTAATGGACTGTGAGAGAGCAATTATAAACACACATAGAACTAACAATGTAAATATAATTGAAATTTAAATTCTCTTCCTTAATTTTGCAAATCTTTCTAGGGTGTTAAAGCACAAATTATTATTTTAAAAACAAAGCCAGGCCTCTTAAGACAACACTAAAACTAGAGAGAAGGCAGGACATCATGGATCTGTAAGCATCCCCTCTTTTAATTTGGAGTTGAAGCTAGATCTCTATAAACCATCTACTTTCAACATGGCAGTATTGCCTATGTAAGGAAGGCCAGTACACAGAGTTGTAACAGGATTTCTACACTTATTTGCTCCTATAGGTCCTTCTTTTAAATTGTGAAAATCTTGCCATATATAGAAAGGCTTTCAGCCTGCAAGTTGATGAGAGACCATCATGCTTCTTCATGATGTAATATTTGAGTTGCGATATTTTATGGGTGGCCTTGTGTTAAGAATCCATTGGACAGGATTTGACATGATAATCCTACTGTCTTTATGCTGTTTGCTTACCTATAAAAGTTAAAAGTCGTAAGAGAAAAGTTTGTCATGCACCTCATCAGGCTCTGGATTCTGGAAACCAAGGATGAAAACACATCCTCAGAACACCCCACCTGTATCACCTTTACCCACAATGTAAAACAAAGGACTTGTACCTAATGACTGCTACCTTGAAGACTTGTATAGTTCTGAGATATTTTGAAAAATTCCATTTTTTTCTGGAGGCATTATGAACATGTCTTGTTCAACCAAAAATATCTACAATTGTTATGTAAAATGTCATTCAAAGCAGCTATTTACCATCACGATTGTTGTGAATCATCTATTTATGAAGGGAGAAGTATTGTCAATTGTTTCTAAATTGTTGGCCTATAGGCTTATAGAGCTAGTATTGATAAATTTCTGGGTAAGAGTACTGGTTAATCTTTGTCATATGATTTACTTTACACAATAAGAAAGACTTGTTAATATCTGACGAAGACAAAAAAAACTTAACAATATTAAAAATATATTTTATAAATACCTTCATGACTGAGTCTATAAAATTAATCTACTGCTGTTAAATCAGTCAGTATTGCATTCCATTTTGTAAATGACTGAGTATTTTTCCTTTTCTGTATGTATATTTAGCACGCTACAGAAAATATTCTTTCACTTCTTTGACAATGGTAATAAAAAGAACCTAATTACTTTTTACTTGTCCCTAAAACATGTCCCCACAACAACCTGAAGTTGATTAGGCCAGTATATCAAATATACATATGGAACTATGCACGCAAAGTAAGGCTTACTGGAATGTATGTACAAATTAGATGATTGCAATATTTAGTAACTCAGAGAACCTTTGTTAATGTAAAACTTTTTATTCTGCATTCAGTTATTTGAAATTGAAGTGATTTCTAGCCAGAACATGCTGGGTTTTTAGTGTTTAAATCAGCCCTCCTTTATCAACACACTGATCATAACTGCTGTAATGAAACATCTCAGGCCCTGAAAGTTTGAACACACTGATGAAATACTAAGAAAACAGTTTTTACTCTTTAGTGTAAGATTAATTTCAAGGCTGTTGCAAACAAATACAAAATACCAAACAATATACTTTCCCCTGTTCCCTAGAATAAGACTTCATTGAACTACAGAAAAAAAAAATCTCAATCTTATTAAAAGTGATGAAATTGGAACACTTAAAGACACTTTAAATGATCTTAGACTGTATACTTTCCTCCTTGGGTTAGGCCAGGAAGTTAGTTTTAAGAAGAACTGAATATTACACAAATCCTAAGCAAAGGAAATTGGCTTCAATGTTTTAAAATGTAAGGTCAGTGGATATTGCACTGATTCAATGTGATAGACACAAGACCTGATTGTTTAGATGCGAACCACTCATTTCACATTCATTGCTATTTCTCCACTGTCTTTATTGGAGTCTAGGGTCATCAAAAAAATCACTCTGTGTGCACTCTACCTCAATAGTAACCGCATTTAGTTTTGCTTAAAATAGAGAATTAATCACTGCCAGTATATATATTTTTTTTTCTCTGACAGTGCTTAAAGTTTGCAGTGAAATTAGAAAATGATTGTTAATTTACACATACAAGATAATTTTATGTGACTTAAGAAAGATTAAATGGAACAATCAGGAGTGACAGTGGAAGAAATTAAATCAGGATATGAATGAGAGCTGTTTTATACTGTAGGTGTTCCTGCAAAACCTAATGCTAATACTTAAACTCACCAGTTAATCACTTCCCATACTCTTTTTCAAATATTAACCTTTTAAAAAGTTGAATTAGCTTAAGAATAACTTGATATATTATTAGGACTCATTTAAAAAGTCCATACTGAAAAAGAATGGTTCTCTTTTTAAATAGTTTTTAATTATTATGAGGCTTATATGAAGAGGAAAATATATTTTAACAAGCATCCACACAAGTGGTCTGATTATGTTATTCTAATCTGCAAACCTAATTATCACCTTCTTATGGAGTACAAGGAACAGCTTTAGAAGAAAATTAATGTATCCTATCAGTGGGACAGTTTGTCATTTTATTAAATAATCATCTTCTTCGCAAATAAAATTGTTAGAAGCTTCATTGTATTAAGGAAAAAATAAAACCCCTCACACCATTACATATTAAAATTAACTTCCCACCGTTTCTTTAATGGTCTATTAAGCCTTCACTGTGGTGGATTATGAAGTACAAATGAGGATATCAACTGTTTCTAAAACGGTAAGAAACAAATATGTTCTATGTGCATTTTTTATTAAGGTGATCTATAACTTAGCAAACATTTAAACTATTTTCACTAGTTTCTAATGTAGAAAGTGTATGTTAAACCAAGAGTAGATAATGTAATTTATTTTTTCTCTTTTTGATCTCAATCATAAGCTGTGGGACAAAACTAACATCTCTCCATGTGTAGCTCTTCTTCTGTAAAACTGACAATTAATATTCTATATTGCAACCTAGAAGACAAAACCAAGCCAAACATAATCTGAAGTGCTGCCAAGGATGCCCCTGGAATAAGTCTTTAGACTGACCTATGCCACAAAAAGTAGAAATCTTGACAGAAATACTTAATACATCATTATTTAAAATATCGTTCTACCTAAGACTGAAATTTGATCTCCATATTTTCAAAGACTTTTTGTAAAGTAATTGCAGAAGGTCAAAGCTTGTAAACACATACAGGAATCCATCTTGTAAACCAATACAGGGTCATATTTTCTGCCCTGTAATGAAGAAATCCTATTGGGTTCACCAGTTACTAAAGACTTTCTTTCACTGGTCACTGCAGTAAAAAAAATATGGTGTAAGTTGTCACCTTTGGGTTTCTTCCCCTCTCAGGATACATATTATGACTTCCATGTAGAGCTAACCTGGATTATTTTGAGCTATCTTTGATTAGGCTGTATTATGTAGTGAAACCAAAAAAACCCCTACACATAATGAAGCCAATTTTAATGGAATTTTCATCTAGAAAGAGTTGTTAGCTAACAGATGGAATATCAGCTTAAAGCTACATATAAAAACATGCTTAGCTACCCTTTATTAACCATTTCTGGTGAGTCAATGTACATCACCTGGGACTTAGAGACACAGTTTGTGTATACCGTATTTGCATTAAAGGCATAAATTAATATCCAAATCTCAGGCAACTGCTCTTACCTTTGCAACTCTAGCCACAGTTTTCATTGTTACCTGCCGGAGTTGTCAGCCTGGTAGCAGGACAGCGTAGTCATCATCCAAGTCCCTTGGATGAGCCTATACTGTCCAGGTGCTCTGTTTCTCTTAAATTAACATTCACCATTTAACACACAAAGAAACAGAACCCCAAGCTGCCTGTCACAAGACAACTTGTACTTTACTTAAGCAGCACAGAGGGAGAAGGTGAGTCTTAATCAGGGGTTTGCAGCTGGGACTGTCTCATTTCAAGCAAGCACTGCAGCTCTCAGTCTCAGCAGCAACTGCAAGAGAGGCAAAGTTCCCTTTCTGCCATGAAGGCAGGTTCTGATTTTTTTCACATCAGGGAAACTATTTCCTGCTCAGCACTATCTCCGAGGAAGCTTTACTAACTACATATTTTTTCCTTCTTCCAGAAAGCAGGATACTTTGCTCTCATGGGCAATATAGAATTTCATAAGGTTAAGATCTATAAAGATACTGATTTTCCTTAAGTATTATCTGATACAGTTAAGAGTTCACCTCCTGTGGCTTGTGGGTAAGATATATCCAGCCATAAAAATTGTTCAATATACGGTGATATTATACATGGACATTACCAGTAGCCTGTAAAATAAGACAACCAGTCTGAAATATTGGAGGTTACTTAATTTAAATGTACAAGACAGTACCTGAGTTAATGAAACAAGCCATGAAGTCATTGTTTTATAGTAAACTCTATGTCTCTGCATTTTTTGACTTAAAACTGTGAAGAGCAAAAGCATGTCTTGTGACAAAAGGTGAAAAATATAAAAGCTTAGACAGATCAGGATTTCAGTGATACACTGTCTGACATTTCCAGGCAACAGGTCTGTGCTTACTCCCAAATCTAAATTCTTGGACAAAAGAATAAGATAATATTCACAGTTAGGTATATCAAAGTGCTTTCAAAAATACCCCCATAAAAGTAATTAATTCTAGAAAAATTGGATAGCAGTTACTTAGTCTGCAGTGGCATTGATACTTTGCTTCATGCTTCTGAACACACTTTCGTGAGGATAATCACTTCCCTAAATCTTAACGTCATTTTCCCATTTTTTTAGCATGCATTGGGCTTTTATTTCCATATACTTTCAAAAGGAATTGCACCTCCAGAAGCTCTCACAGACTTCTCGCTGTGCATCAAAATCTTGGCACAGAAACTGAATATATCCTTTTCCAAGCTACAGGTTTTAGTGTGCTACCAGTTCACTGCATTAAATGGCTATACTTATGGTTTTATTACTTAACTTTACATTGGCAAAGAGTATTCAGGTAGAAGCAGATACCACCTTATTTCACAGAGAATAAAAGAAGAAGATAGACAATATACAATACGGGACTCAGACAAAATTAATAAATAGACAAAACAAAGCAACACTTAAGACTTCACGTATGAGACATGGCTGAAAAGCACTTTCCTCTTTCTCTGCCAGCAACTCCCTTTCCCTTTTTATTAAAATACTAAACCATGAGCATTAAGCAGCTCTTCATTTAGCTTTATAATAAAAATTGAAATCCTTCTTAACCAAGAGTATAGTTTTGTTGAAATCTGTATCCTTGATTATTTTATAAGGTGAAGGAACAAAGTTAAGTCAAGAAAGGTAAGGAAAAAAAGGAGTCAAATCAGAAAGAGAAGCAAGAGAAGTCCTAAGATGCCAGCGGAAGGAAAAGATGAGTCTGCCTTATAGCAAGAACAAATTTGTAAGTTAAAATTTAATCTCAAAGACTTCCTTCACTTGAGACAGCTAAAATACCTTTTGTAAGGACTAAGAAGCTGGTATAATATAGGAGACTAGGGAACACTAGCTTGTGATCCAGTGTACTCAACCGGTGCACACATTTTATCCAATACTTCTGCCACATCTCCATTTTGTAATGGAGCATGCTTCCAGGATGGCAGAGCTGGTGCCAAGTCAGATGGCTCCCAAAGTACAAGCCAAACAGCCATAGTGGTATTGCC
The DNA here is from genome assembly GCA_013399195.1 of Dicrurus megarhynchus. Taxonomy (NCBI): domain Eukaryota; kingdom Metazoa; phylum Chordata; class Aves; order Passeriformes; family Dicruridae; genus Dicrurus; species Dicrurus megarhynchus. The sequence continues at coordinate 1,461,116 of VXAD01005369.1, forward strand.
TTGTCCTTTAGTAGTTTAAATCTACTCTAAACATCAGAAGAACATGTGGTCTTGTGTTTCATGCAGCTCAGAAGTAGTTCATTACACAGGCCAGCTGTGACTGTCCATGAATCATTTTGAGAAACTGTCAGAATCAGTGAAGGTTCAGAGTAGCCCTGATGGGCATCTTCTTTCTGTACCTCTAAGCAGTTCTGTCTTTGGCAGTGTTTGCTGTGTCTAATATGTCTCTCTGACAGGGCGTGTTCTGCACCATGCCTATATTCCCTCATTCTACAATTTTAGTGGCATTGGGCATTGTAAGTTGTTAAGGAAACTACTCAGTCTGACCATTCATGAGACTCTCTGGCAGTCACATTCCCAACACCAGATACTGCCACTGCTGGGACCAATGCCCCTTCAGAGAGGGCAGCTCCAGTGAGCTGACAGGTGCTGCTTCACTCCACACCCCATTCACACACCGTTAGACCACGTTTCCTCACCAGTTCAGCTCTAGGTTTCCCACAGCAGAGTTTCAGATGTCTCATTCTGTAATGCAATTTATTCAAGGTGCAGTAACAGAGAGGCAAGCCAAGCTGGCTCCTCCGAGGAGGGACCCCCAACAAAGGACCCCTGGGCTTTTATACCCTCACAGTCCAAGCACATGCAAATTTCTTCCTCCTGAGTCTTTGTCTCCTGCTGTGGCTCCCCGTGTCCATCCACCTGGCTAGCACCACAGGTCTTGACACCCTTTGTCATAAAAAGGGTTGCCAGTTCATGGCTTATTGTCTCCTGCTGCTGCTATCCCTATTCTAGATTTAACAAAAGCAGCTAGGAATCTCTCATTCTGGCACACAGATACTTGCATACGGCACATAAACCATCGCCTTTGCAGCAGAGGTGTCCAGGTTCCATGATACTTATTTTGCTTGTGTGGCTGAAGTAGTTTATAAATATTGTTAATAATTTAAGCAATATAGTAAAAACTTAGTATTTCACCAGACTTTAAATAATACAAAACTGCCTCTTCACCTGGCAACCTCATGACAGAGTCAAATTCCCACCTGTTTACTTGTTCTCTGTGTTTCTGCTGTAGTTGTGAACTATGACATTTGAATTTGCATTGTAGTCCTGCTCCTATTTTGTTGTTCAGTGACTAAAACACTATCCGAGTAAGAGAGTGTATCTGATTATTCCTTGTCAGAAGAGGGACTTGAACTCCAAACTCCCTCTTCCTGGCTGACTGCCCTCACTATGATGCCAGTGTAAGAACAGCCCCATGGCTGCAGTGCCCTGGCTGTTGTGCAGCTTTCCTACTGCAAGGTTTTTTTTGGATAAGCCATATTTAGTTAGGTCAATTCACTCAGGTTTAATTTGAAAAGCCCACAACAATTTTTCAATTAAATTTATGATCCCAAATCACTTTCACTGAAGATTTACACTACAATTCTCTATGAAATCAAAGCAGCTAAACATATTGAAGATTTCATTCAGTGTGAATAGTCAGCTGCCTCGTATCAGCAAGCAGAACATATTTCTTTGATTAACACTTTTTTCTTTCTTTGAACATCAACAAAATCTTGATAAAAACCCTAGATTGACAACTTAACACAGCCTTCAAGGCTTTACTATCAAAATCCAAATCAGTTAAGGAGCTTCTGCTACTTCTGCTGTTACTATAGTTATTAATATATCACCACAACTAAAAGAAAAAATCCAAGTATTTTAGCTCATAAAAAAAAAAAATCAATGCTGCCCTTGTTTTTTATATATTGTGAGCACAGATACACTAACCACAGAGAAAGTTCTCCAGTTGGCCATTATACTCCCAAATCACAAGTTACTGTTCCAAAGAGCATTCAATGCCTTTAGACATCTTCATAATTGGCTCAGAAATAGCATGCTGCAAGAAAGGTTAACAGACCTTGCTGTCCCTCATATGGACAAATCTTTATTAAAAACAGTGTAACTGAAAGGTTCTCAAGAATCAGGAAACCATATTACTTGCAGCTGTTCCCTAAGTCTAATTTGAACAAAAAAAAAAAAAAAAAGAAAAAGGCAAAACAAACAACTTCTTCCTCTGACTATTAAATTAAAATCCTAGGTAGCTTTTACTACGTCTACCTATGTCATGTGGATTCAAATGATACTCTGGTCCTGAACTTTAGCTCATCAGGAAAAAAAACCAAACAACCTAAGTTCAATATTATTTTTAAAATTAATATTAATTTATTAACCTAAGGAACAGTATTAATTCTTGCCATAACTAAGTTGACTTACAGGGATTGAAATTGGATAGAACTGAAAACTTTCCAAGCTTAATAAATTCCAAGCAACAGTTTTTATATATAACAGTTTTTATGTCCAGTGATTTTCTCCTTTTCCTGTTGTGGTCCATTTTATGCCATGGCATGCAAACATAGAAACATCAAGCTCATTCTCCCAATCCCTGATCAGTAATGAATTCAGAATTCTTTAACTCCCGATCTTTAAAATTTTGATAAACAATACCAAAATTACACTGTTCCCTACACGTTTCTTTGCCCATCTTGTATCCCGTCTCGGTAGTTTCCCCATAAAGGACTCCTGGATATTTCGAGCTGGAAGGAGCCAGGGGTATACTGATCTCTTAGCCTACAATCTGGCACATGCCTCGTTGATCTGGACCCTTTTACCCAAACCAGAGCTGAACATTAGAGAGCACTTGAGACAGATAATATATATACAGTGTGTATTTCCTGAAGGGCAAAGAGAGGGCTAATTGAACATGAACTATTTTTGTTTGAGCAATCTGGAAAAATTTTTTAAATACCCACAATTTCTCTGTGGGATGAAGGGAAAAGCTGAGAGCAGGATCCTAATGCCCTGCACGATGGTGAGACAGAAAATGACCGTCCATTAATCTTCTACTTCATAAGCAGATGTAGATCAATAGTTGCCAATCATTCAGCAATAGCATTGTAAGAGAAGCCAGAGAGGAATTCCTTCAGTGCCATGACGGCACACAGAAATATCCCAAAATGAGTAAGCCTGTCTTAGAAATGGCAAGAATGTAAGAAACTATATGACTTAGTCTTAAAGGCATAAATGACCAAAAGAGTATTCCCAAAACACATCAGAACTTCTGTTAGGCAGACTATGAAATATCATGAGGGAAAGATGGACAATGTAACTCTAAACCACGTTTATCTCTTAGATAAACTTGGTTTCAATAGTAGTGTCACATATCAGAATAAGCAACAGCCATTTCCTTTAAATCACCAAGTCAGCCAATACATTTCTCTGGTGATGTTTTTTGCTTTGTGGTTTTTTCTAAAAATGTATTTCAAAATTTGTTTCACAAACACACACACTCACAAAGATACTGAAAAAAATAATATTTTGGCTATCATTACGTAACACAAAATAAAAAAAAATATATAAAAAGAAAACCCAAATATGAAAGAATAGAAAATACACATTTGGTTATATCAATGCTAAAGACGTCTTCAATACTAAGACTAATACTTCTCAATTTTTGATTACATACTTGTGTCCTTATCAGGTGAAATAAAAAGAAGCAGTAGTCTGTATTATTTTACAATTAAAACCAAACTCCAAAATTATTCTGAAGGCAATGTTAGGAACAATGCAGCTATAACGAAGGTACTATTGTGCAGCTGCATCTATCATTCAATCTTCATAGAAATGCATTATGTGACTTGCTCTGTGACATTAAAAACAAATATTTTCAAAATATTTTCTTTGGAAAAATAAATCCTATGTTAATAAAATGAAGCTTTAAATTGGAAGAGAATAAGAACTTTAACTGAGAGAGATCTGATTGATTGATCTTCTTTTCTAAGATACACAAATTATACTTTACTGCATACAAGAAGTTTGGAAATACCTCTAGCTTCGCACATTTCATAGAAAGGGCTATGAAACCTATTGCAATAAAAATAAGGAACTTGGAATCAGATCAGAAAACAGTCAGAATACTTACATGAAAACACACAGACATGAGCCAGGCAAACTACATTCAAATGGGATAACGAGGGAAATGGAAATGTTATCTGAAATGACAGAGGTGTTGACACAGGTTCTTCATTTGATACATTAAGTACTTAAAATTGCTTCAGCTATATAATTAACAAAGATAAGAACTTTGCCTACTTAATCAGGAAGTGACACACTGGTTGAAAGCATTACTTTTCAGGAAATCTATTAAAAATTAATTCTGGACAGTAATACTAAGATGGGTTAGGGGGACTGGCTAAATTCTTCAAAATTTTCTTCCCAATTACCTAACTTTGTCTAATATGACGCAAACCAATTCGCAATTTCAGAGTGTAGAGTTGGAACCTGGAGTGTATTACTCACAAGATTCAGGATCTGAAGCAAATCTAGGACCCAATTTCTTGTGAGTTAAAGAACAAGGCAAGGAAAATCACATGCTGTATATTGTGTCAGTCTTTGCTGTACTAAAGGAGTATTTGGGTTCTCCTCATTATCTATGTGTACTGTAGTAGGGGCTTAATTACCGGAATTAAAGGATTAAAAAAAAAAGCTCCATAAAGCACCCACAGTTCAGAGTAAAGGTTTTCATTGTTCTGATTCAATTTTAATTTCTTTGTAATAAAGAGTAATGTGTTTATGTTTATTAAATAGGAAGTGTAAAAATCATCCTAAAAATCATCCACAACTAATTTTGTTGCTTTTGATGGATTGGATACTGTCAATCATATTATATATATACGTGCGTTGTGGCCACTTAGCAATGTTGACTGGATTTTGAAAGAAGGTTTTGTTGGGTTTGTGACATATATTAGAAAGGGCTGCTGCTTAACTGTTTATAAAACCCAGCATCTGTTGTAAACATGAATTATAGCCACATCAAACTTACGTAAAGATTTGCCAGTTGCTCCTGAGATTTGAAAATTAATTCATTCAAAATGAAGCTTGAAGCTGCAAATCCACATTAGTGTTCATTAATTCTGATTATAATCCCTCTCAAAATAAAAGCAGTATTTGATAAAACCCAATTTTATTACAAAGTGCTCTATTTAGTGTGTTCACGAAAAAACAAGGAAAATAACCTTAGTGATTTGTATAGAAATACTTGACTATACTTCATCAACATGGAACAAAGAGCAAGCTGTAGTTTAGCAGTTTTGTTACAGTGTTTTTCATATCTACTATAGACTCCTCTCACATCTGAATTTACTACAAATTAAAGAAGTTAGAAAACTTCTTCTATCATTGTGTTATTCACTGTTATTTCAACTGGTGGGACTATACTGTGGAAGAGACCAAGATTTAATTCCTATAGAATTACATTTGCCTTTAACGCATTGTAATAAAAGGCACTAGTTTTAATTAATTAAGGAATGTGTAAAACATCCACTAGGCACTTCAATACATAGAAAAGGTTCAGTGACCTGCTCTGAGTAACAAAACATCATCTGCAATAAATTTCTTAACCAGCCTGATGCCAGTTGAAGAAAATTAGATTCTATTGACCTTGGGCTGTAGCATATGGATAGACCTTTTGTGAATCAACAGTTTGTTACTTCCACAATGCATGCTGGGCCAATCCCTCTGTATGATTCTGCACCATAAACAGTTCTGTCTCCTGGAAATGCAACGATTTTAACCCTTTAATATTAACCCCAATACACTTTATTTGACAATTCCTAAAGGAAGTATTTCTTTAAAAAATGGGTATCACTACGTATCTTATAAACATAAAACTTTCTTTAAAGGAAAAAAAAGACAACATTCCCATATCTTGTCACCAGTAAGAGTATATAGGTTAGTAATTTGTCTTTAAAAGTGCAGAATGGTGATCCCCCCTCAATGGAAATGCTCAATGAATGAGTAGCCCTCACCACTCTAACGGTACAAAGCCTGATCCCAGTTTAGTCCTGCAGCAGTGAATTCGATAGCTGCAGACCCTGAGAATACAAACATAAATTCACTGCCCTGCTTCTGGTCTGATACAGCACACTGCTTGCAGAGATGCACTTTGAAATCCATGGGGATGCCCAGGACTTAAGGATTCCTGCTTAACATACATTTTATACAGCACACTGCCTCTAGTCCTCATGAGTCTGAACCTAAGGTTCCCCAACCACACCAGCCTCCCAGACAGCTGCTATAGAATATTGTTTAGGAGAGTAAGAAGTCTCTCAAACAGAGGGCCTTAGTCCACTAGCACTTTCTAGAGAAATGATAAAAACATGAAATCTTGCATCAGAGAGAAATGCAGATACTGCAGATGCAAACTACTGTGATTTTGCTCTCTAGACAGCAGACATAGGTAGGCTAAACCAGCTTTATGCTCCAACTATCTTCTTTTGTCCCAACTCAAGCACACATTATGTGCTTCGGGCATTATTTCTAAAGGTGGGCTACTACATGTTTGAAGTCTGACAAAAAGAACATGCTAGTTGGTTTTATTTCTTTCTCTCTATAAACATTATAACCAAGAGTTAGGCAGAGTAGTAGTCTAACTACAAGTCATCTCTTGCCTGTGGAAAAATATTTTGTGCTCTACTGCAAATATTTTCACCTTGCATTGCTACTTCTGATGACTACAGTTGCAGCAATGCTGCCTGAGTTCAGAGGTACTGTTCCCTGGAGTCTTATCCTTTTTTGAAAAGGAACCTGTGGGTTCAATGGGACAGGTAACAGATGTCTGCAATCTGGTCTCTCTGTGGGGCCAGTGTCTTCTTTTTAAGCATTTTCATATCAGTCACAACTAGGAAGGGAGGAGAGGTTGAAGGAGAGGCTGAAATGCCTGTAATTACAGTTAGGAATTTTGTGTTGATGCTTAGTATATTTACTGAAAATGTGGGGTTGTAATTCAATCCAAGTGACTCCATCACCCAAACTGAAAAACTGGAAGAATAATGAAAATATCAAAATAGTTTCTTCTTTTCAAAATGAAACATTTTGACTGTTCAATTCAAAGCTAAAATAAGTCAACTTTAAAACAAAGGCTGAGCACATTTGAGGGTAGACCATTTAATTCACCCCATCACAACTGATTTTGCTCTTAAACTTATTTTTTTCACTTTCAGTCACAAAACTTGAACTTGCCTTTAACTCCAATATTCAAGTGGAATAATTGTTCTGGTTTCTTTGCTGCCAGGCAGGACTAGACATCCCTTAATACAGCTTTTAAATACAGTAACAGGGTATGCATGACAGGATTTTTTTCCTTTTTTTGGATGTTAGTAAAGATATGATGCTATAACATTGTATAGTGCAGTACTCAAGTCAGGACACACAGAATAACTCGCTAATTTATGTGCCATTCTCCTACCTTTTCTTACTGTGGCCTTTCATTATTCTCCTGGAGAACACTTAAGGTAAATTAGTAATTTCTGTTTCTTAGAGATTAAATGCATAGATATCAGCACAAAATAAAAGCATAATTAAACGAGTTGAGAGGGAGTCTCAAAAGTATACGGTCAGGAATACGACATAAATCAAGCTATTAGGAACTTTTTCTGCTTTAGGTTTTCTTCATAAAAAATGGAAATAGAGTGATGTTTGGAAACTTCAAAGACAACGTACTTAAGACTGTAAATGGAATTTATAAATTCTACTTTAGTTTACTGAGACTAAGAAGTATCTTTTACGCTACGGGATGCCAAAGAGTCAAATTAGTATGCCTAATTGAACTGAATATGGTTTTAGAAAAGCTAACATCAACTTGAATTATTTTTTTGTTGAACATATTCTTTGTTTCCTTGTGTATATTCCAGTCACATAACTCATACATCTGTTATTCCCAGCATCAAGCCTATGATGTTTACACAGATCTCCCTGTAGGGCATTTTGGCCTAACTGAATCATTATTTCAACAGAATGTCCTGGTTTAATGATACTTTCACTTGAAATACTGCCTTTTGCAAGTTTTATCCCCACTGGCACTAACTCAGCCCTTCCACACTTACATCGGAAAATTTGACCCTACTCTTAAGCAGGAGATGCTGGGAAGGAAACTGATTTCCCAAACACAGGGTTTTGAGCACTTCAGACCTGTAGAGTGGGTAATGTGACAGCTGAGATTTTGAGGTTTACAAACACATTTAAAACTTAATGCAACGTCAATCCCGGTTTCTGATAATGTGTGCTAATGATCAAAAGATATAATTGAAATGGCATATTAAGATTCATTATTTTGACAGAGCTCGGGATGCCACTACTGTGTTCTCACTTCCATTCTTTACTATTTAACCATCCAGAATTCCTCTCTTCCAGACTTGGGTTTAGGAACAAGTAATGTATATTTTAAAATCACTGGTAGACATTTATGCTGAGCCTTATTTGGAAAACTATATGGAGCCATTCCATATCACAGCTTACAAGTATAACATTTTCAAGATATTAAGGCATGTACAAAGTATTTTTTAATTGGAAATTAAGCTTCTGAACACAGAAGACCCTTTTGAAAAAGGAACTTGATTTCAATTTCTTAAGAAAAGGTGCTTCATTGCAAAGGAAACAATTGATAGTGCGGATTTTTAGTGCATGAATATTTACACATACTTAAACTTAGATTCTCCAAAGACTTATATGTCCAACTATCTCTAGACAATTTAGGAATCTACACCTAAATTTATTTTTTTTTATTTTTAGTAAGTCAGTAATACTAAGTGTTTGTGTCCAAAATCTGTGAACACCACGGAATTTAATAATGTCACAGTTCCCAAGAATTAGTGACCTAGTTCCAAAGAATGCCACAAAATTGGCTAGCAGTCATTTAAAAAAGCCATTCTAAGCCTTGCAATATTCTCTCACCTTCATTTTGAGAAGATAAGCAAATGCAAGAAGATTTTGCTTCCACACAAGTAGAATGTGTCAGGATGTGTTTTCCTATTAGTACACCCTATTTACACATGAACCTTGGGATCAGAGTGGCAAGGAATGTCCTCAGGAATCTGAGGATCATTACCAGGATTTAATGTAAAAGATTCTCTAACTCCAGACTTAACTAACTTACTTCACTGAAGCAAATGCCTGTGGATTCCAAAAGACCTCTGCACACAATACAAACTTAAAGTTTCTCTTCAGTAAGGAAAATTTTTGTATGTTCATTTTTCAGAGTAGAACCTCAGTGCAACAACCTGCTCTGAATGAAAGCTGTGAAAGTTAAAATGTTGGAAAATTGGGCAAGAGGAAACTAACATAAAAGCAAAAAATTATTTTTTTTTAAATCACAAGAGATATGCCCATATGACAGTGTAGGATTTTCAAATGAGTAATGTAGGGTTTTCAAAGGAGCAGGTGCTGTTAACTACAGAGCCCACTATGAATCAGACTTGAGTTGGACTTGCTGAGCCTAAACAATTTGGATTGCATAGAAAATTCTGCATTCTGTTGAATTAAGTTCTGCGGCTTAGCAGACAACTAAAAAAGGGGTTTCTTTTCATACACTCCAGGAAAATGCTGCTGCAACATATTATGGACTTATTTTGACACGCAAGTAAGTGGTAGTCAAAAGAAGTATTTGTGAATTAACATCATCTGGAAAATTCTATTGAACAGAAATAGAAATCCACATTTTTTTTATCACTAAACAAAAGAAAACACATTTTAAATTATCAGTTTGGATTATATTTTGCTCAAGTCTTTATAGTGTTTTTTAGAAAGGCATAACCTTTCTGAATAATCTTTAAAGACCTAGAGAATCATTGCTTTTTTTGAGTTCTTTGAATATCACGGTACCAAAGTACGTAGGGACTAGGACTATATATTTTTGTAATTAATTTCCTTAACATAATGTTAGAAATATCAGGTTCCTTAAAATATAGATGAATTTCAAGGTGAGTCTGCTAGCAGATGTTATTAATGGCATATGATTTATTGTGACATGAAATCTGATCTGAAACTCATGTTATTAGCCGAGCTTTTTATAAATTATAATTGCCAACTGCTGAAAATATGCAGAAAGACCACTGATAAACTAGCTTTACCTTCAGGGCCTAGAATATCATCGTTTGCTAAACGTCCAATATCTCTAGACCTGCTGGTAGGGTACAGTACACAGGGATCCATAGATCAGGCTTGAGTTCAGATCTTATCCTACTATAATTCTGTCAGAATGAGAAGCATCAGAGCTAGGAAAAGGAGGTCAGAGAAAACAAATACGTACTGTGTGACTTAAAAAGAAATATACACTTGGGTTCATAGTATGCCATTGTATAGATGCTAAACAGATTGAGTGTTTCAGAAAAAAAGCCCCCATTCTGACTATTAGCTATAAAATATATACTTTTAATGTAAAAACAGTAAGGAAGTTAATATTCAAACGTATCTGAACATCATTCTGTACAGCTCTTAGATGAGGACACAAACAGCATATTTTATCATCCTAAAGTCTATGAAGATTTGCATCTACAGAAGACTTTCCAGGTCACCCTCATGGAAAACTAAACAGGCTATGGTTGGGTTTACAGTGACAAAACATTTGTGTTAGTAATCACTTCTAGACATTCTCTGTTTATTCCAAATAAGGTTGTATCTTACTTTTCTCTCCCCATGTGTCTTTAAATGTTAATTAAAGTTTCTGAAATGATGCTTTTACCCACAACAACTTACTTGCTAAATTACCTAAATAAGAAGAAACAAACATAAACATTGCATTATGAATGTTATCTACTCAACAAACCAGATATTGAATTTACAGTAAATGTAATACGTTTTTAATCTCCAGAAAAGCTTTGCAATAGCACTGAAGATTAAAAAAGCAACACAAGAAACAGATGCAAAGTCTCACTCCTGACTTTTTTTATAGAAACGAAGTTGCCTAATGATAAAAGCAGTTATGTGTAAAATGGCATTCACTTGCCCTTACTAAGAGCAAGGCAAGGTGTGGAAGAGCCCCCTGTCAATGTACCACTGTGAGTGTGGGAATGAAACATAAGGATCATCATCTGCAGCTGTCTAAGAAGTGTTCTTCAGTGCCTAATGGCAAAGTGTCAATTTAGGGATCCTCACAAACACAATGCATCATCTTGTCCATGCTAGTCTTACAAGGCAAACATTTCACCTGTGAGAACAGTTTGTTTATAATGCTATTCATTTCAGTTGAAATACCAGATATGAAAAAGTTACACTACAAGCAGTCTGGAAGCACATGCTTAATATAAAATGAACCAATTTCCTCTCTTTTATAAGAATCAATATTTTAAAGGAAGTGCAAAACTTAACCCCTCACAGAACATATCTTAATAACATGGAAAAATATTTTAATACGCATATATTTTCAGATTCTTACCTACTGTTGAACTTCTCTGGATGTTTTTCTCTCATGATATGGAATCTGTGGGCAATTGAAGCATCCTAACAGGTTGAAAAAAAAAAAAAAAGCACCATTAATGTATTGTGACAGGAAAATTGCAAAACAGAAGACCAAACCTGTAAACAATGCATATCATCTGTAAGGTGCTTTGTGAACTGTCATTTCCTACAAGAGCAATACTCTTATCACTTAGAAAGCTTACAGGTACATTGTTCCCAGAATGGGATATATCTTAACTTAATAATTTATCATTCTTCTTGCAGTTCCATTACTTCTTTTTGCAAATCAGACATGTTGGATTTGTGTCGTGAAAATGTCTTCACATTTTATACAGCAAATAACATCCAGGTATAGTGAAGGTTTACTATAAGACCACTGACACAGTTCTGTCTTGTAGAAACACCAAATAAGCTATATGAAATCCATTTCTTTAGTAAAAGTGAATGGCAGATTCAGCAAAGTTACTTTATATGCATACAAGTTGATATCTGCATATGGCATTCAATAGTAAATTATGCTAATAATATAATTGAATAACATGTATGTAAAATGAAATAGCTGAATGATGTAAGTGTATAGAGAGAATCAACCCATTGTGCTGGTGGGAGTTGTTGAAAATAGAATAGTTGGAACTAATGTGCTAGAATCAGTTTTCAAAGTATTTTTTGTATGTCCTTTGCAAGTATGAAGATAATTTTTTCCTCAGTCCAGATCATGTAATATTTATTTCTCATACTAATCATTAAAACTTTAAAAACTGGTAATTAATCTTTCATTTTTTATGTATGTACTAAATGAGTTGTGAGAGTATGAAATCTGCCAAGTCTTGAGTCTTGCAGGGGACAGTAAACACAGAGAAATCCATTTGGATCATGTCTTTGTAATTATGTCTTAAAATTCTGGATATATATTAATATAAATATCAGAAGAGTTAGTTCATTTAGTAAGAAATTTAAATTAATTCCAGTTTCCATGCAAATAGCATTTGAGAAAAACTACAAATAAAACTCACTATAACCAACTGTCATATATATATATGAACCTCCCCACCCATTATTTACCAATTTAAAAGATTATGAAACTATGAAGGATAAAACTTTGAAAGAAATACTAAATTCAGTATAAGCCTATATCTAGCAACATTTTAAATGATTTTCAAACAATGAGAATTAGAATTTGGATGCGAAAAACCCCAAATAAAATAATTAAATCATTTATTAATATTCCAAACATGACTAAAACTTCTGTTAAAAATAATTTTAATTTAAACCAATCAATGTTAATCTAAATCACAAATAAGCTAGCATTTAATGCAAATATAAAGGTACCCGCCCACTAATATAAACCATGGCTGCAACACTTTGTGTTTTAAAAAGTTTTTTATTTACTAGAACTTAAGCAGGGCACACACCACAGAACTGACTGGTCCAACCTTCAAGGTTTGGTTTACTAACTCGTGTGCTTTGAAAAGATAAATGTATGAACTTCAATACCATTAAAGTCAAAGGTAAAATTTTTCAGATAGATTGATAAAATACAAATAAAATGTTACAATTATGAATAAAAAGCAATACGTAGTTCATTAAATATTACACATACTATCTACATAAGGATGTCACACAGTATAGAATTTTTAGGCAAAACTTGTGATCACTGATCAAATTAAATCAGTTAGTAGCAACATTCAACGTATTGACTCCATCAAGGTACTCGATTTTTTTAATGATCTTGTTATGTAGTTTCAAAAGATGTACATAGTTTGCTACTTTAAGCACATCACATAATTAGTAATGTATTTTTCTATTATATTTAAGAATAGAATTGTCATTCAATATTTCACTGTTCTCCAAGGAAATGAAAGCAAAATTCCCAAGTGAATAGTGTTAGTAAAAAAATATCTTATTGTTCTGTTCTGCCATCCAAACTGTCATCTGAAACTTTCAGTGCTGTATCCTCAAACTGCACTCATTGTTAATTTAAATTTATTTTTATGTGCAATTTTATAAGGCAAATATCCACAAGTATCCAGGTGATCCCACAGTTCTTGGAGACGGATGAAATAAAGCTGACGGTAAACCCTGAGACATCACACCTCTAAACAAAGCCTGCCAGCTGAACTAAAATAATAACTCTGTTAACTTTGGAAAGACCCATCATTCATACTTTATCCCGCATTAGATGCGCTGGCATTAGAAAAGTATATTTGTTAGCCAGTTTCATATGAAAAAGAAATGAAGGGACTATTGTTGTAGTTAACTGTTCATTTTCTACACACTGAAGCATAAGACAGACCCAAGACAAAATGAATAAAGGAGTAGCAGCATTTTTGACAGAAACTAGGAAACACTAATCAAGGACTAACTGTCTAATGAATGAAATGAAAAGGCTAATGTGCTTACTCATGCATAACAAACGCAAGGCACAAACAAGCTAGGGATCAATGCCCACTGCAGATGGCAAACAGGCAGTTGTTTCCATGCAAGGTTGATTTGATCAAAATTTTCCCCTCCCTGAACACTTTCTGACTCCAAAATGAATCAACTAATTTAATGAGCAGAGAGGTAAAAAAAGTAATACACACAGCTAATTTTGACAGGCACAACACAAGACAGGCACACATCAGGCCAATTTCACTAGAAAAAAATGCTGAAGAGCTACTTTTATTGATGGAAACTGTAAACCAGAAGAGCAACTACACACAGATAAGCTCAAAAGTAGGGGAGCTGCTAAGGCTTCCTTCAGCTTATACAGTCCAACTATTCTTTAAAATCCTTAATTGAATGCAAAGTAGAATCCTTAGATTCCCTACCACAGGGACCTCTTCCCAACCATAACTCCATGCTGCAAGAAAATCTGAAACCAGCCCATGATGGCTGTCCATTAACAAAACAATCCTCTGCTTTAGCAGGAAAAAAAGATAAGAGAGAAAAAACCAAAACCGAAAACAAACAGACAAACAAAAAATCCACCCAAGAAACTATGCTGAGTTTTCTGTTTTTCAAATGTCTATTCTTTTACTTTTTAAGACAGTAGCATATAAACTGGTAGAAGTAAATTAAAAGCAATGGGAAGAATTGAAAGTAATAGTAACTTGAGATTGAGTAGGAATGTAAGTACTGTCTCTTAAGAGTTGCTGGAATTACCAGATGCCATCCCTGAATCCTGAGGAACAACCATTAGAAGTTTCCTGGGTGAGGAGAGCAGAGAATCCTTCATTGTGAGTTTTTTGGCTACATTTGAAACAGGATTAATTTCAGCAGACTTCATTCAGCCATTTCAAACAGAGGCATCTAGCTGAACCTGTTTAGACATACAGCTGTTGTTGGATCAATGGAGAATTTTTTTCTTTTTTATGTCAAAAGCTGTATTAAAATCACTTAATTAACTATACAGAAACAGAGCAATATTCACATGTATGGTAAATCAAATACGGTTTGCAAAATATGATGACCTTTCCTGGTACATGATATTGTGAATGGCCAGTAAAATATGAGAAATAACTTTTGCATTTTACTATAAAACTGTTGTGAAAGAAAAAATCCAGGACTCAGTAAAGCAAACTCACATGCTTCATGATATTACCTAGCAAAGTGAACAGGATTTTTAAAGAAAGATAATTTGACAGTCAGATACTGGTCTATAATTAATATAATCTCTGGAAATTACTTTCTAATTTTTATTAGTAAACTGATTTGCATTCTGGCATGAAATACAATTTTCCAGCATTATTATATCTGAATCTGAGTATTTTCCAGTTTTACAAGTAACACACCATAAGTACATACCTAAACATACCCAAAATTTGTGAAATTTTTATTATTAATAATAATAATCTGAGGACAAACAATATTGTCAAACCTGTTACAAGATGAAAGGAGGAGGAAAGTCTTATGGCATCGCTCTAATATGAAACCATCACCTTTCCCTTCATCCACATTTCAGCCACAGAGCTCATTTTATACCTATAATTGTAATAAATTTCACCAAACCATTCAAGAATTGAGATTCTTCCCAGGAGCAGTTTTGCATCAGAATCAATGCTGGGCACAGTAATGCTGAATACAGACCATCTACAGCAGAACTAAGCAGCCAATTAGGCAGTTTTGTGTTTCTGAGTCTATTGTATGAATGCTTGAGTTGTATGGTACTATTCTAAAATTCCGCATTTCTTTTTTAAGATATACAATATTTTTAGTCATTAACATGTCATGACAACAGCCTACATGATAATTTTTCTTAACTAAACTCATAGTACCGATATAATCTGAAAGAAATGACCACACCCCATGTGCTCTTTTGTATGCCTTTCTTGTTTAGATGGTTTCCACTCACTACTGTAGCATTTAGAAACAAGAGATGAAAGAATGAGTATTTGAAGAACAGAAAATGCAGTTTATCCCAGTTTAAATTCTACAAAATTGTACACACTCTTATAAAATGTACCTTTTCATGACACAAATATTCAACCAGGACATATATGTGATGAACATGCAGACACACACACATATATGCACCCTAACATTTGAACGTGTTCAGGCTCTGAAGCAGCTGGGCTATCCTTATACCTCACTCAGGTTTGTTTTAAATCCTGACAGTGAAGATAAGATAGAGAACAGACAGAGCATATCTGAATCTACTCCTAGGAAATGGAAAAAATATTTTAATTGAACTAGGACATTTCTCAAAGTGACCTGCCAAGAAGAAAAGAAGCTTAAGTTGCTACACCTCTTTAATACCTTATGATTGACTTACACACATATATATTCATCTTTTTAATGGGTATTAGCATTACCGGAAAGCAATCTGAAGCAGTCTTTTCAGAGGAGTAACCTTATACATTGTGAATAACCTTATAGAAAGATTAATGCATTTAATATATGTCTATCTATAAGTTTGCTGTGATTAAAATTTCCATTAAATAATAATTTTTATGCTGGTGAACAAACAAATGACCAGTGTGCATCTTCTTTGGATGCAAATGGTCTGATTATTTTTTTTTTCCTAAGATGCTTCTTTAATTAAGGCTTAATGGATCGACAAGGCTAGGAAGCTTAAGGGATAATTCAGCAACCTGTAATCTTTGGATCAGAATGCAAATCTAACCTGAACAACCAGTTAGCTCACATCAGTTATTAATGTGGTATAGTACAGACGTACAAAAATATTATTGAAAATAGATGAAGAAAGTTTGCTGTGGTGGCTTAAAATTAATTTCTAGATAATTATTTTCTAGAAATTATTTTCTAGATGAACAAACATCCTCACAATTATGCATTCTACTTTCTGTACGTATATACAAAAAACATAGGTACACGCTTCATTTTAGTATTTCCCACCCCATAATAACAACCTCAGATAAACAAATAATATTGAACCATTGAATGACCAAGTCTAGAAAAAGGCAGTCAAGAAGCTTCAGGTTCTGCCTTGCTTGAATCAAGTTGCCAGTTCACATTTGACTCCCAGGTTTTTGATTAAATTACTTAATTAACCTGAGAGAGAAAGAGATTTAAAAAAAATTCATTAATACATTGGTTTTTGGTGAAACATTAGTTACTATAATTGTATTAGTTTCTGCTGATATTTTGAGCCATTTTGAGTATAGATGAGAAAGATGGTAGTTTGAAAACATCAGAGCAAGAAGAGATTACAAGCACTTCTTAAAACAGCTTTACTAAAAGATACTGATAATTCACTTTCTTAAGAAAAAAATCTGGGAACAAAAAATCTGAGAAATTTGCATTCCTGGCTTTTCAAGAAGAACACAGCAACTGTGAAGATAAAGCTATTTATCTGTGATATTCTCCGACGGTCAAGTTTAAATACATTTCAGCAGTACATGTATTGCTAAGTCAAGTGACAGTTCATACTTTAAATACTCATTTAAATAGGCAATGTCTCAAAACCCAGAACATCAGTAACACAGTATTTATAAATGACAGACAAAAGACCAGAGGATGGTATATCTGGAAATGGTAACAAAAAATTTGAAACAGACCTTCAAAGGTCAGCATATTTCATCTCCCTTTTTATTTGAAGTCAAAATTCTGTTGAGTTTCTGACACTTTATTCTACACAGACACAAAACGGAATCCATTTTGCAGGAAAAGATGTGTTTGTGCAAAAAAACTCGGCCACCCCAATCTTCTGCCTGTGTATAACTCCATAAATTGTGGGCACGTACAGCAATTGATTCCTTGGTATTTACTATTGATCAGTTTATACAGGGTGACCACAAGTTCCAGCCGTGTAGGGACCAGTCCTATAAGATAAGCCTTTGTACCAGTATCTCAAGGACTTTCTTTGAGAAGCTATTTTGGGTTTTAGAAACTGATACTACATTCCTATGCATCTATATTTTAAAGTCATTAATCAAGTGCAAGACTGGGAGGTAAGACAGGCTGTTATCAGACCAGATGTGTCACGTGCCCCATGACTCAATGCAATGCAGAGGACATGTACCCTGTAAGATGATCTCTGCTGAGGATACACTGTGCTACATTTTCCTTTCTTTATATTTGGTCACCCTAAATTTACTGTAACTAGAGAAGGGTTCTTCTAGGTCCATGCTAAGTGTTTATGTGGTCACTAAAAAGAGAAGGAGAAAAGTGATCACATGGCAATTAGCCAACATAGCCATATAGACAGTGTATTAAATATCTTGTATACTAAAAAGATCTCTGTGGTAAACCTGTAGTAGCACTTCTGATAACTGCTGATCAAGAACTATGTTGAAATAGTCCCAAATTATCCTGCAAAATGAGTTTGAGCAGAACACAATCAAGGACATAGCTTAGGCTGAAAGTCAATATAAGCAACACAATGCAATGCAATTGGTTGTTGCTTTATACGTTCTTCAGACACACAGAAATGGCTCACAGGTGTCTTCAATAAAAAGCATAGAAACAAAGTTTACACTAAAAGCCTGTCTAGCATGAAAGGAGTGCCTAGACTTTTATGCCCAGTACTTTTGCAGTTCTTAGGAGAGAGAAGTGAGTAATCTGCTCAACTACTAAGATTTTTTTTTGTGAAATACTAATTAGTGTCATCACATCCAAACTTAGAGAAAAAAGCAAATTTGGGATAAGGAGTAACTGCTTGTGTAGTGTCTTGAAAAATTACACTCAATTTAAATATGATTTTTCAAACACTCTCATAATAAAAAAATCCAAAACACCCCCCCAAAACCCTCAAACATAAATCCGTTTGAGTATTTTTATTTTGAGCATGATGAAGTTTGCATTAGAGCAATATTCTTGAGGGCTGAATGTAGGCCCTTAATTTAGGTGCCTAAACTGTCAGGGTGATTTCCCTATCCTTCCAGTATGCTAAAGAGTTAAAAGAAAGCTCTTCGGAAAGACTCTCCCAAAAGGCATGTCGACATGTTTCTGCTCTGAATTGCTATTTCAAGGTCTTTTGTTATTAATCATACAAGAAACTGAGCACACCTAGCTTCTTAATTTTATGAAGGTATGCCTGAAATGCAACAGTTTGAGCAGTCCTCTGAAATCCTCGATGGGGTTCAAGCCAAATTTTGTATCACCACCCATTTTATACACTCATTTGTTTGATAGGGATCAAATAATAAATGTTCACCTGACTTCTCCCTAGCAACTTCCCATAACTTGTTAGTCGAAGCCTTGGCAACAGGGTCTTATAATTTTAATACATATTTATGCTATTCATTTGTTTCCATAGCAGATATTTATTTTTATAAGAAATATGCAAACCACTAAAACATCTCTCATTGATTTATACTCTGAAAGAATATTTTTCTCTTAATTGAAAAAGGTCACTGTTTTCCTCGTTCATTATATTTTCTATTTGAAATTTAAATTTTTGCATTACAATATTATTTATTGTCTTTCCTATTGGACAAACAAATATTAATTTATAAAAAAAACCCTAACATACTCATAAATTAGGGCTAGATGTTGGATTATTTATCTACAGATGTTCACTCTCTCTCTCTGCAGATTTACAACAAACTTTTTCAGATCCTCTCCCTTACATCTTTCATACAGCCTGTTTGTTCTGTCTCATGGATCCACAAGCAACTTTCTTAACTTTTGTTCAGTATCAGCATTTGTTCTTGTGTAGCATCAATCAAAATATTTTCTGAATCCTTCTTAATTTTCTTGCTAAGGTGTATAAGGTTTCTAATTCCCACCTTTGTGGAGGTTCCTTCAAGCTTGCTCCCTTCTTTCTCCTCTACCAACATGGGCCACATCCTTGTACCAGTAAGCATCTGAGATTCAGTTCAGACCCTAAGGGTCTGTCAAAGTGTGAGGTAGCAGTGGGAAGGCTAGAATAGCAAAAATGGCAGAATACTGAGACAAACTGAGACAAACCTATTTAACAGTAAGTCTGAAAATAACTGTCCAACTAAGAAGCCTCTAAGAATGAGCTAAATTCACGTGAGCTGGTCATGACAAGTTTACTCTCCCTCTGAGTATCTGAAAAGGTACTGTAGAAATAAAATGAAATTAAACTGTTCATAACAATATTAGATGGAAGAGATCACACCCTAGCAGATCATCTTGATCACATACTGGTTTTACTGCTACTGTTTACCAAATTTGTAACCTAAAAGGTGAATGTGTACTTGTTTTCATACACAGTGTAAGTGATCAGATTCCTTTCTGGAGTGCAAAACCCAGTCACATGCTACAGGTCAATGACCAATATTTTCATGAAAAGCAAGGGGTTAATATTCTCTGAAATATGTCTGCTAACCCAATAACTTAATACAATTAGTTCATATGAACAGTGTTTGGTATAATTTCTCTCAAGTTAAATAAAGCCCAGGCTTTGCAGTAACAGCTACTTGAAAAGTGAAATAGACTAAAAAATGGAATTATATGCCATCTTACTGAGCTTTAGGGACTGATATTCTCTATGAATAATAGGGACCTGCATTAAAAAACAACTTAAACATGCTATGGCTTGGTGAATGAAAAGCCTTTCCTGGACTTAATATTTGGATATATGGAAAAGTGTTAAAATATGACCAAACATAAACATGTGTTTGTGGAAGATGAATTCAAATTTTACAAAATTAATTCACATATATTTTCTTTCCAAAACAAATCAAGCTTTTTCTATAGCTGCTTTGAATAAGTAATTTAGATATGCAAAACATTTTACAGTGATGAACCACCCAGAGAATGACATACAAAGGTTATGCAGTAACTATTTTTGTAGACTCTGGACACTGAAAGTCTTAGAGGTTAAATATATTTATTTACTACACAGAGAGGTTTAATTATGTGCTATAAAGGGAATAAGTCACAGGTTATTATCAGAATATTGATACTTAGGGACATCAAAAACCTTATTTATTGTACTAAAGACACTAATAATTGAGAACTGTAAACTATTTTTTAATAAAATCAACATGGAGTTAAAAATAGTTTCCACTGAAAAGGGAAAAACACCCAGCAACTTTAGAAGCTATCACTTATCACTTATCATTTAAACATAAACACTTGGTTTATGTTTAACTGTTTAAGCAATCTCACAGCAAAATAAAAAATACTGTTCTTGATGTGGCCAGAAACTCAGGAAACTGCACTAAAGCACTTTGTTATGATTTAACATGTACAGAATTTTGAACCTAAGAAATAAAAATGTCCAAATTGCTTTCAAAATGCTGAATTAATCCTTCACAGAGGGTCAAAGAAATGCTTTTGCTGCCTTTTCACATCCCAAGGATCCAAATTTGCAGAAGACTAGTGAAAAAGTCTAGAGTAGTGTAGTGAAACTGAGAAATTCCTTAAATTTTCTAGCAAAAAAATTCCCTCTCCCAGGAGTGCACTTGCATAATGCTGTTTGCCTAACCATCTGGACAGACTCAGTGCGTCATGGTTGTTTAGCAACTTAGGGCTTTCATGGTAGCTTTGAATATATTATACCAGTATCCTATTCTCAGCTTCAAATTGTTTGGGAGGATTCTATATCTGCATAAAAACTCTTTGCATAAGACCCATTTACTCAGGATTTCCAACACATATGAGGTTTTCTAGAAGGCTAAGTTGTTTACACTAGATACTAGGGTACAATTCCCCAAATTAGTGATCTGCTTTATGAAGCTACTCCCCAAATGATCAAACTAAGGGTGTAGACAGCTGCAGTGCAGACAGAGGCAGGACGAGCAGAGTGAGTTCAGGAGACAACTAAAGCATACGGTCAAAGTTGGGGTCACTGCAAACAACATGAATGGGGAGGTTTCTCTGAACTCTAGATCAGACAGTTATGCTATAAATACATTTTACAGATGGAGAACCCCATCATTTTTGACAATAAATCAATTTGCTTCATGAGAAAGAAGATCTTAAAAAAAAAACTTTAGTCTCAATGAAAGCATAGTCAAATCACCTTTCAATTTTTTACCTTAAAAAACAACAACACAGTAGGCTGAAGGCTGCTCCTAGATTTTTATAAATTTGCAAATCAAAGAGCACCTGTTTGTAAAGTGCTGCTTTGCTCACCTACTTAAATAATGTAATCAATACTAAATGACAAGCCAGAATTCCCAAATTTGCTGCACAGTAAGCAGACACTTGTCTTGCTGATGTTTGTAATAAGTAATCCTTATAATGTTAGCCAAGACAAATGTTGTTAATATTAACTTTTACTCAAGCATAAATATCACATCCATATGACATCAGATATTATCTCAGAGTAAGATTACTTTAATGTCTGCAACTCTTTTGTATAATACTAGCATTAATAAGGTCGATGTAAATCAGTTAAACCCTACTTTTACTACTGGGCTTTTTTTTTTTGGCTAATGAACAATCAAAACCTACAAAAACATATGCAATTTAAAGATCAGTGCAAACAAAATGTTTCCAGACATTTACAAAAGCCTGGAACCGGAATAATTCTTTCATTTAGTTTCAATTACATACATTGTATTCAAAGCTATTTCCTAGCCAGAAGAAATATACTATTGAGACACTGTTTTAAGGACAATGGATATAAAACACATTTAGGAATCACAATCACAGAATATTCTGAATTGGAAGGGACCCACAAGGATCATCAAGTCCAGCTCTTAAGTGAATGACCCATACAGGAATTGAACCAACAACCTTGGCATTATTAGCACCACGCTCCAAGCAACAGCTAATCCCAGTTTCTTTCTGATAAAATGAAAATTGCCCTTCAAACTGCCATTACTTTCCAAATAAATTAATCTATGTCAACACTCCTCAGAGAGGCATTTCATAATGGCCTTCATGTATACATTATCTGTGACAACAATTCTGTTTCTGGAATAATAAGCAATTTTTTTCCTTAGATTTCTTTTAGTAAAAATACTTACACTGTTCAAAATTATTAAAGTATCATCTACATCAATTTCAGTGTTATTGCACAAATTGTAAGTTATGCTTTCAGAATTATGGGTGGAATTTTTAAAAGGCTTCAATTTTTATAGTCTTTTGAAAGGACATAGAAATCTATAAAAAAAACAAGATTACAATTTCAGCATTTAAAATCTACACAAAATAATTCAAACAAATGTTATGACATTTAAGATAATGAAACCCTTCATTTATGCCAATGTGTCCTACTTCACATGTAAGGAGTCAGAACAGATGTCCAAATATTGTAATGCCAGAGAAAAGTTAGGGCCTATCTTGATTAATACTCTCAGAGCAGTCCGTGGTGTCTCTTTAAAACTGGCATGAGTTACTTCAAAATATCTATTCAAAATCCATTCTAGGAAACAGAGCTAGACAAAGTGTTCCCAAGACAAAAGGAAAACAATAAAGCTCTGTATAAGCCTTTTAGCAATGTAAGCTGCATATTATCGACAGACCATTCACTGCAATCAACAAATGATTAATTGCAAATTTGTTGCTAAATTGACCACGAAAAAGACAAGCTTCAGGGTACTGTTAAAGAGGAAAAACTTATGTTAAAAATGATTGGAGACTTTTTGTAGTGAATTAATTCTAATCAATACTCTTGTTGACTGCACAGTGGAATAATGACTTCCTTAAATAGTCTATGTACCCATTATTGTAGACATTCAAATTAATATTTAACCTAATGCCTTCTTTTTTCTCCTTTTGAAACAGCATTTTTCTAATTTCACCTTTAAGAACAACAGTCTACTATAAACAAATTTTTTGCAATGTCTAATATCAATCATCTTGGGAAGCATAACATACAGGCAAAAAAAATTTAGCATACAAAAGTAATTAAGTTTATTAGAGTATTTACATGAAGAAGTTATTTTAAAATACAATTGGCACGGATGAAACAATAGGTACCTTTAAAAATATCTGCTTTACAAACTTCTGAACAGCTAAGCAATGATTTTGCTTGGAACAAAAGCACGATTTCAGAGTTTTGTGGCTGTGCCTTTTTCCCCCTTTTGTGGATGCAGTCATAACTAAAATTTAACCTTTTAATGATAAAGATAATTTCATTCCTGTGATGGTCAAAGTACTGGCACAAAATAAATATGAGTTAGTGGCAGGGGGGTATTTTTGTCATACCAACGGTCTCTTGAAAAGTGCTTTTCTTCTTGCATTTGACCAGAAGTCTGGTTCTCAAACTTTTGTTCAAGACAACAAATTTCCATTAATTTACAAACACTGCTATTGACAAAGTAATAATTTAATTATTTAAATATATTCACAACTAACGCCCAAATTAAAGTTTTGACAATGAATGGACTGAATAATATGTTTAAATGTATCTCATTAACAAAAACTTTACAGAAATCAAGTTTCTTATAAATGTGGCTTAGGTTGAACTGCACAGCTGTACTATTATATTCTTTTATATTTTTTAGGTGTTGAGTGGAGTTGCTTTTTTTTTTGTTTTGTTTAGGGTTTTGGTTGGTTGGGTTGTCTTTGTATGATGGGGGAAGACTTTTTTTTCAGGCACTAGAAATCTTTCTTCTAGTCCTCAACTACTCCTGTAGTGTATATTAAACAAAAAAATCCAAACAAACAAACAAAACATCTATATCTATATATCTTTCTATCCGAAGGAAAAAAATTGAAAATAATGACATTTCTCTGACTCTAAAGCAAATGATAAGCTTATCTAAAAAGCACAAACAGACTATCCAAGGATACAGTTCAGAGCTGAAAGTGAAGCTATTGACAAACTGACACCAGTTTTTAAATGTCTATGCAGGCCTCATTAAGTTTTCTGCTTTAAAGATCTCTAAAATATTGTTTTCTTTGAGGTACTTAAATGACATAAAGAATCCACAATACTTAGCTTTCAGTCTTAGACACAGAGTAGAACCCAAACCCCAATCTATACCCAAACCTCTATATAATCAGTTACTACTTGACTCAAAATCCCATGTTTTATGATTCAACTATATCCGGCCATACCACTCTGTCCTCTTCACTGGAGCATTTCAGGAAAGTTCCTCCACTCACTCGGCAGCCAGAGACCTGCAAGGAGGTACTTACATCTATTCTTTAAGAGAGCTTATCAGAGCTTATACAGTAACTCCACCTAGTCCAGCGTCCTGTTTTCTGTTGGGGTTAAAAGTGGATTCTTAATGCAAAATTTAGAAAGGTGAGCGTGAAGTGGTACTTACTCAGTATACTCTCTCAGTCCCCCGCCAATTTCTTTCTGCTAAAAAGACTGGGCTGATGGAAAACTGAATTTCAACAAAAGCAAATGCAAAGACTTGCATCTGAGTGGAATAAGGCTACCGTACAAGCTGGTGATGAGTGTCAAGTAGATACAGTGGTCCTTGTGAAGTATAATATGAACATGAGTCACCAGTGTGCCCTTACAGCAAAGAAAGCAAACAGCATCCTGTGCTCCATCAGAAAGAGTATATCCACCATCCATGCACATGGCAGTGACCCTCCCTCTCTGTTCACCACTTGGGATACCACATTTGGAGCACTATTTGGTCTTGGGCTTCCCAGTACTGGGACTTACAGACCATGTCTGTAAGTACCTGAAGGGAAGATGCCAAGATGATGGATCCAGGCTCTTCCTGGTGATGCCAAGCAATACGACAAGAGGCAATGAGCAGAAACTGATGCACAAGAAGTTCCACCTGAATATGACAAAGAACTTCTTTACCGTGAAGGTGACCTTGCACTGGAACAGACAGGCCAGGGAGGGTATGAAGTCTCCCTCATTGGAGATATTCAAAGCCATCTGGACACAATCTTGTGCCATGTGTTCTGGGTTGGACCAGATGACCCACTATTGTTCCTTCCAACCTGACCAATTCTGCGATTCTGTGATACTGAAATATCTTCAACAGAGGGACAGCAGGCTGCTCAGGGGCTGAAGCACATACCACTTGAGCAGTATCTGAGGAAACTTGTTCAGCCTCACAAAAAGCTGATGACAGGAGACTTTACTGCTGTCTACAGCTACCTGATGCAGAAAAGACAGATGGACTCTTGTAAGAGGTGCACAGGATAGGATGAAAGGCAACAAGAGACAAGTCAAACACTGCCCAGATCCCAGGTTGTGGGATCTCCATTCTTGGAGGTGTTCAAGCTTCAGTTAGAGAAGTCTCTAAGGAAAGTGATCTGATCAGACTTGCTACAAGTAGGACATTCATCGAGAAGATCTCCAGATGATCCTTCTAAATTGAAATATTCTCTGAGAGCCAGAGGTCTCTGCTGAATAGTTCTTACCAAATGTCCCTCCCATGAATTTCATGGTCTCTTGATCCAATGAACTGCAAGCATCTTTGGAGTTCTGCAGTTGATTTACATGCTGTACAGAGAAATACTTTTTCTGTTTGCCTTGAAACTGCAGTCTAGTAACTTCATTTGGTGCCAGTCAGTTTTTGCATTGGAAGAACAGCAAACATAACTTGACCACCAACCCTCTCCTTCTAACTCATGATTAGTTAATCACCTGTTTTCTATACCAACGGATTTTAGCCTACATAACTGATGGAAGCAGGCAAGGAACAGAGCAGACTGATATGGGGACTAACAATGACGTAATAAATTCAGAAAGTCCTCCTTGTCCATTCTGCATGGATTACTTTTACCGTACATGGAAAAATAATTTTAATATGAAGTAGGAATAACATTTCTTGACTAACAAGATGAATCTTTACCCATTCTGGTTTCACAGGGATATTTCCCTAAGTTTCAAGTATATAATAATTTCCTCTTTGTTTGCTTGAATATAATAGATTCATTAATAAATGTTTGCTTTAGACACAAGCTGAGGAAAATAGCTCCTGGGACCATTTAGAATAGGATAGAACTAAACAGTTAGAAGGCATCTACAATGGTCTCCTAGTCCAACTGTGTGAACCCTTCAGGGCTGACCAAAAGTTAAAGCATATCATTATGGGCCTTGTCCAAATTCCTCTTAAACACTGACAAGCATAGGGATTCATCCATCTCTCTCTTTAGGAAGCCTGTTCCAGGGTTTGACTGCTCTTTCCTTAAACAAATGTTTCTTCATGTTCAGTCTAACACTCTTGTGACTCAGCTTTTTACCACTTCCATGCATCCTATAATGGGATATAATGGAGAAGAGATCAGCACCTCTCTCTCCAATTCCACTCCATCAAGAAGCAACAGAGAGGAATGAAGTCAATCCTTGGTCTCTTTTTTGCAAATCTAGACAAAGGCAGTATCCTTACCTGATCTTCACAGGACATGTCTTCCAGCCCTTGCACCAGCTTTGCTGCCCTACTCTGGATGCATGCAAGTACCAAAACATTCTTCTTAAATCGCGGGGCCCAAAACTGCACATACTACTCAAGCGAGTCTGCACCTATCTAAAAGCAGTTCTCTAGTTTAACAGGTCTTCCTTTATTCCCTTCTTGTAGATTACCATGTGCTTCTCTTGTATTTTTGGCTTTTTTTTCTTTTTTTTTCGCAGAAGATTATTGTGTGCCGTATGTATAAACCAGTGTTAAGGTTTTTGTACTACTCTATGCTTCAAAAATATCCACAGCTAGCAGTAAAACCATTCCTCGGTGATATTGTCTCTAGCATCTAAATACTATGAATTACAACAGGTTTTGGGTGTTTTTCACAAACCTGTATTGTCAAAGAGCAGCAGACTTTTTTCAGTGCTAACAGTAAGAAAAGCAAATAATGTGTTCTCAAAACATTAATACAGAAGACAACAAAATATTGCTTTCTTAACTAAGAAATGAAGAATTATAGTATAGGGCTGTGTTTATAGCCAAAAGTGCAAATTTTCTGTCCAGTTTTCATTAAAGAGATATGAACAGCTATAACATGGCATGAAAAAACCCCAACATCTGTATGACAAAATAGCCTCCATTTTGTATAATAATGCTTTTAAACTTTGACTTACACTGTATCTTCATAAAGAATCTTTTTTGTAGGTTTTTTTTTCATTCAGTTGTTTTTTTGGTCCTTTGTAATTCTGATATGTAAACCAAAAAAACTGACATGCTATGTGAATTGAGTAGCCTCTTTGGATTCCAGCTGGCTTGGCTGCATGCCTTTCTAATGGTAATGAAGTCACACAGCTGCTAGGACAATCAGCTGGAGTTCAGATCATCACTAGCAAAATAGATATCCACTGACTGGCTTCTTATCAGGACCCATTAAAGTTCAGTGTTAACAAACTGTAGGGTTATGTAGGTTTACATGGTTACAGCAAAGTGCCTTTTAAAAATGAACTTGTTGGAGCTGAAAGAAATCTCTCCTTTTTCCGCCTATAAATGTTACTTTGTGCTGGTCAACTCAAGAAATGTTCAACCCTACTCCCAGTGAAGGGAAAGGAAAATTCCCATTCATTTGCATGGAAGTAAAACAAATCGGTTCCCAATGTTTCAGGGATTTTTGAAGAATACTGCTATTCAAATTACTTCAGAATGCCTCAGCTAAAGGGTTACTCAGTATTCAGCTATGTCCAATTTTCAACTTAAAATGCAGTGCACACTAGACCTGTGAGAATTTACCAGCTTTTACTTTGCCCATCAAATTGCTAGCATGTTTATGCCACATAAAAGAGTGAAGTTTCACCATTCCTACAAAAAGAAAATTTCCTACTATGAAAAAACAAGTAGATGTAAAATCTTGATTTTTACCCTAATGGTACTACTGCAGTACACAGGTATGTCCTGCCAGTTCTGTAGTTCATTCTGGGATCACAGTGCAGCCCGACAAGGACAGCTGGGGGGATGCTGGTACCACCACAAAGCTTCAGTGTGAACACAATAGATTTCAGTATTAACCATCTTTCCTACAGATAAATGGGAAAGTACCAAATGCATCAACTCTTACAAAATCATTACTGGTATCTTTTTCACCTCTACAGTTCTTGTAATCTGTTTTTACTGAACAAAATTTGAATTACTAACCCTTATTATAACACAGAACACGCAATGCTGCTTGCTTGACATACTAAAATGGGATAAAACGTTGTATCGATGTGGTGTGAATGCACAGTAACAGACCTTCTAAAGCGTTCTCCACATTCTTCAAAACTGATAGAGTCCTTAGACAACATTTCAGCTGCTATGAGTAATGGAACCAAATGGTTTGAATCATGGGAACAAATATCAACTGCTCTGTGAGTGAAACTTTCAGTGAGAAATAACAGCAGTTGAACAACAACCTCTTTTAAATTAATGAGAAAAGAAATTTTTTACAGATATGCAGGTGGTTAGGATTCTGGTCATCAACTTTATGCATCACCTCACAACACAGGAGCTGCACAATATAAAATGTGTAACGAACTTAAAAGTACCTTGCAAGTTCTTCTATATAAGGACTTTATCTTATCTTTATCTTATCTTTATAGTGGTTTGTGCAAACAAGAAAATACCCACCCAAATTGCAAGCAAACTACATCCTGTACTCCAAACAGCTGTGACTTTTGATCTCTTAGCTTTCCTTTTTGAGGTTTACCCAGCTCTTTCCCATTGGGTTTTCTCCAGGAATCAAAACCTAGTCAGTAACTAAGATGAAGGGCTTTGGCAACATTTCCAGATTATAATCAGCAAAATATCATATCTCCCACTAACCAATATATGGAAACTCACCCACGTAAATGATATCATCCTGATTCAACTAAGCATGCTCAAACTGAGCAGTGACATTCATGCACAGGGAGAAGTCCACAGAAGGAAAAAACCAATACTCCTACAGTTAATTATACTCAAAGACAAACAGGCCAATAATTGCTTTACACTTGCACATACTCTGAATCCTACATGTTACCTCTTGTTAGAAACAAAAACATTATTTTAGTTTTGATTTTAAAATTATTTTAGTGGCTATGAAAACTGGCAGGATGACAGCATTTTTTACATAAAGTCCTATATTTATCCACCAAGCTTAGGTTTCCTTGCCAATATCCTTTGGCTCTTACCTACAGGAGCTGCTTCTGCTGGCAAGCAGTAAGTTCACTTCCATGGTTCACAGTTGAGGCTGTCAACAAATGTGCCAATTGTATAACATGGATATCTATTCAATAGAGAGGACTCAGCAGAATTATTCCATAGGTTGTATAAATGTCACTTGGTAATAACTTTTAGTTACTGTATATCTCAGCTGAATTAATCCTGTAACCTGTTACTTCTCTCAGAAACTTATTCCAGAAATCAACCAACCGACCACAAGTGGCCACTGTCAGATGACTTGCCTTGGTCCACTAGCAAGCAAACTTAAATATAATTTACAACTCTATACTTACATCAGTGCAAATATTCCTATTAACTTCTGTGAGCTTTTGATTAGCTCTTGCCAAGTGGTAATGAATGAATATTTTTCAGATGGAAAACAAGGAGAAACACATTCAACTCAACTGAAATGTACTTTGTCTTCACTTCTAAGGGTTCAGAAAAGGTAGCTCCAGCAGTAAAAAAGAGTTAGGATGAACACACAGACTTTTCTGTTTCTAATCACTGCAGTACACAGGTATGTCCACAGGATATAACAAAGTGTTAAATCGGTGTCCAAAAGAGAGAGACTTCGTACAAAATAGGAACTACTAGCAGTGTTTTGCAGTGTAACCATCTAGAGCAATTGCTCTTGGCACAGGTCTAACCAATTTGTGAGCAGGCAAAATGCCATCTGAACAGATGGCATGAGGTACACAGCCAAATAGCCATGTATGTGCATCGGCTGTGGGTAGTAATGGCACGATTCCCAGCCATGAAGGTCTAAACAGTTGTCCATCCTGATCTTAAAAGCTCATGTTTATAGAGAATTGTCATCAATAATCCAGCTTTGTACTAAATTATCCTTGAAATAAAAAATGTTCCTGGAGATGAAAATGACAGTTGAGTTTAAGGAGAACTCCTCTGTTCATTTCTTTGTTGCTTCATTTAACAACTTTTAAAAAAGGAAAAAAAAAAGCACAGTGATGAAAACAGGCTTCAGTTTCCCAGACCCATTTTACTTGTTGCTTGCTACTGTCGTAATAGTGTGCAGCAAAGATCTTGATCTGAGGAGCAGAGAATTAGCTTTGGGTAAGGGAACTTGGGTAAGGGAATGCCTGTGCTGCAAAACCGCACACAGATTGTATCAACACCCTCCTCCTTTTTCTTGTTCCCAGATAATATAATTGGCCCAAAAAATAAAAGAACAAAATGTTTTTCTGCTGTGGAGGTTCACAGGACTTACTCAAAGCATCATGAACACGCCCATGGCTAGGAACAGTCAACTGTACCTGGAGCTTTACAAACCTTATCTTTCCATAATCATGGAACTACAAAACAGCTCTAATTTGTCTTTGCCTGGAATTTTTACAAACAATGTACCTCAGCTACATCTGAAAATCCAAAGCAATGATTTTGCCTAAGCAAATTTCACTTAAATTCTTCAGTCCTCTAGTGCAGCTAATAATTATTAACCAGCTATTTTTATCCAACAGAATTAATTAATTTTCTGCTTACAAACTGCCCAAGACAGATTAAGTTATCTTTGTGATCATTAGTTATTTGAAATGATTTTACACGTAATTTCAGTGATTGGTTCTTACCCTTAAATTTCCACAGATTTTCATTATGTATGTTTAGTACTGAGCTCAGTTTGTTAATTGTACACAAAAGTTACAATGATAATATTTCTGCCCTGTCAGAATGAACTGAAATTCTACAATCAAGATTTTGATAGAAACATCTGCAATTTCAAGTTCTAAATGAAAATTCTGACAAATAAATTCTGTTTTTCTTAAAAATGCTCCCTGCAAGTAAATGTACATCCATGCAACATAAACATTACTTTGTTATTTTATCATTTTTATCTTTCTAAATGATGGGGAAAAAAACTCCAAAGAGACACTCAGTTCTGTAAGCAGAATTGACTATCTGAAAAAAAATAAAACATGCTTACTTATTTTTTAAAATATGATACATACTAAACTTTATTCTTATGATACATACGAAATGTTATTTTCAAACAACAATATTTGATTCTATATTAGCATCAATCCAATGGTCCAAGATTTTTTTGCTCACCTACCATGCAACAGTATCAATTTTTAGAAAAATGTTGCCAGCTGCAATTTAATTAGCTGTACTAAATGATCCATCCTTACAAATTCAGTGGTACAGAAAAGTGGATTCTCTGCAGATAACCTGGGCTGATTCAATAGTCTACCTACCAGTGCTCAACAGAATGCACAAAAGACTATCAGCTATGGTCTTCTAAGACATGTCTTGATGGATGCCTTTTGCATATGCCAAATAACCTGGCAAGTAAGAAGACAAATTTGGTGCCCTTGGAACAAAACAAAGAACAACAGCAAAAGGTCTACTACAGATTTCAATAGGTTCAGGAAATGGCCTGTAAACATATTACAGATTCCAGATTATCAGGATTTATATATAAGGTATCACAGAGAATTGTAGGAATATTTGAGGTGGAAAAGCTGTGTTACCTTTAGCAGTTGCCTACTGTTAGGCTTGTCCAAGGAACTGACCAAAAGTGAGCAGTTTGCTTGAAATGGAAAACAAAATTCAGGGGGAAAAAAAGGAGCATATAATCCGAAACAAAGCTGTGATTGTCAAGGACCTGCTAAAATAGCTCTTTGCTTTTTCAGTATGTCTTGAACATATTGAACATTTCAACCTTACAGAGAGAACCTGTCAAATCTTAAAAGGATCTAGCAGTACAACTACATGTAAAATAGGCTAGCAGAGATGAAGTTTACATGAGCAAAACATATTTTTGCCCCAAGAGCTGAAAGTTTCAAGTAGCTTCCAGCAAATTATAAATGTACCGTTATTTAAACCTCTTCTTCACACTGTAACTTGAAAAGTAAGTTTGGCTCAGGAAGTGGCATCAAAACCACAATTATTGCCTGGATTGCTAAACTGATCATGCATACAAAGGAGAATAAATTACATATATATGCAGATGACAGGGATGTTGCATGTTAAGCAGAGGGATAAATATTTGGTGATGGCATCCATCTGCCCTCTCTAATACTTACCATAGCTGGGCAAGTAAAAGCCTTTCACACTTCCTGTTAGTCTAGGGCAGCTGTAACAACAGCAGATAGCGTAAATGGTTCAGGAATCCAAACGAAGGCCCATTTCTCCTAAACTTGCCCTATTTAGACCTGGAAGCCATGACAGATTTGACATTATGAGATGACAATGGAATGTTTATTCTATGCAGGAGGATACTGAAAAAACATATTCATGAATGACATCCATCTTTTCAGGCTAACCAATTAAGAGCTGCAAACAACAGCACTGATTAAAATGGGAAAGAGAAAAATTCAGACTGAGGACCCACAAGAAACCTCCAAATGACAGCTACTTATATATGACGAAAAGACCAAAAATTTTGGGCAAAATGCTAGGACTATTCGAAAAGACACAGACATTTTGGACATCAAGTGTTGAAGAACAGGAACTATGAAGATGTCAAGAAAGAACTTAAAAAGACATTGCTCAAGATGGCAAGAGCTGGAAGGTTGAACAAACTAAAGTGACAATCCAAAGCACATTTTATCAGAGATTATTATGCCAATGAGGTACTCAAAAAAAGGGATTAAAAAATAGTGTGGATGATTGAATATAAAGAAAGCGTTCGTCAAGCAGCAGAACTCAGGAGAACTCTTTTTTTACTGATACGTCTGTCTGTTATGTTTACATACCAGTCTGTTATACTTACACATCTCTACCTCCCAAGACAACTTTGATGGACAAGAAACTGTGCCATCTTCTAGCTGTTTCTAAACTAAATGTATTATAGTTAATGCACTATTGCTATGAAGTAGACTGACAGCTGAATTCTGTCTGCTTTTCTTTCAAAAGCAGCCTCTCTCCTACACCAGCTACCAATTTTCATAAATTCTGGGGAACTTCACATGTCTTTAACTTCTCTTAGGAATCAGCCTGATGCTGACATCAATATACAATATGCTCATGGTACACTTTATTTCACTGAGATCACGTCTAAAATTAATGAAACTGCAAAGATGGCTGAGGACAGAAAACAAGGAAGAAGCGCAGGAGTTGTTTCTCAGAGGAGTATCTCTTGAGCTTATCCACAGGTAGAGAATGATGTATGGCACTATTCTTTTCCAGTGGTGAATCTAAACGTGGATAAAAATATAAGTAATTGGAAATGAAGACCCAAGAACAAATCCAGTCTTCCTATAATAACAAGGGACCCTTCTAACTTTCACATTTCAGTACGGCACTGGGCAAAACCACATTCCTACCAAGTCTTGAAACTAAAGCAGTAGCTTCCACAAGAAGTGGATCATAAATTTCTGTGCTGAAACCTAAGACACACTTACAGTGAAGGGCAGGGTGTTTTATGCTCATTTAGCACTTTTCGGGGAGTTAAAAAGTACTAGTGTGTCTTTGTGACCTTGCTCAAGTCACTTACAAAGAAACTGTCAACTAAAAAAAGTAATTCATATACTTCTGCCTCAAAATGACTTAGCTCCTGTTATTACGATTTGTCTGGTATTAGTATGCATAAATCTACTACCATTACGACATAAATGAAAAATAATGTTCTCCATTTTCCATTTTGCTAATATAGTTAACTTCGGAAGTCTCTTCCTGTACTTTAGTATTTACATGTGTAATTTCTGTTCTTAAGCATGAGTGTGTTAAGACAGCAATGGAGGATAGTAAAATGAATAAATACCTAAAAAAAATGAAAACCATTTATCTTTCACAATCCTTAAAAATTACAGCAGGAGATTTAAGTAGAGGCATAATGATTGAGACCACATTAACATCAGTATTTCAAATTGCCCAGATTTGGATTTAACTGCACACTCTTTCTGTTCTGAATCTAACTGGATCTAACAAGGGGACAATTACATACCTCAAAGAGGTATAATAGGACAATGTTAAATGATTTAACATCACAGAGGGAAAGGTAAGAAAAAATACTATTCTGTTACAATCCCTACATACAGACAATAAGGTTTATGTAGTCTGAAGAGCAGGACATCATCTCATCTCTATTACAAAGAGACTTATTTTATTTATGCCAACTGGGCAACTTTACAACATTTACTATTTGGTTCACACCAAGAAAGCAGTGTATCAACTCCAGTTCACTGATGGAAAGAAAATGTGACAGTACATTGCAACCTCAATCCTCAAGTGATTAGAAAAGTAAAAATAATCTTAAAAAAGGATATCTTGCAGGACTGTAAGTCACACTTTTCTAGGGACCTTGGTGAATACTGAGAAAAATGTGCATGTGAGATGGATCCGAATTGTAATCCAGTATTTGAATCAGCCTAAAATATAAATGGAGAAGTCCTCCACACCACAGCCAGGCATAATATGGTTTTTATAATATTCTTCACTGACACTGCTCAGACTCACTTTGAAAACATATGTGCAAAGCATGGCAATAAAAGGGTTATTCAAGTACCTTAAGCATCTGCTTTTGTGATTAGTATTTGAAAGGAGATGAGTGCTTCACTTGCAAGGCACAAAATGACATGGATTATAACAGGTACTGTTAATGACAGTATATGAATGTTTAATAATGCAGAGTGATTAAGACTGGGACTGTACTTTATTATTCTATCTTCTACATATGTCAGAATGGCTTGAATACCTTTTGGCATGATATTTAATTAAAAGTAAAAGTTAATTTTTCTCATTCACTTCAGGTATAAGAGTTATTACTTATTATTATGCTGGGTTTCCTACAATGACTTTCTTTCTTTAATTGATTGGTTACAGTGGGAATTAATACAACTTTATTTTGAGTTCTTTGTTTTGTCTACAAAAATGTAAAATATCATATTAATTGATTGAACATTGTTTAATATATTTATATTAAAGGAGGGCTTTTTTTTCACCACAGAGTTGCTAGACAAAGAACTAGATTTGCAAAAATTCACACGTGATACATACATTTTTCAAGGGATGTGGCCCTCATAAAATGACTTTAAGACCTTTCATCCCATAAATCTTTCCTTAAGCTTCTTTGAAAAATCACACAAGATGCATCTCATCCTTTGAATTAAAAAAAACAGAAACAAAAATCCAAAACACAAACCACTCCAAAACCAGATCTGGAACTAAATATTTTGTCCATGAATTTCATGCCCAACAAAACTGACAGTAGCAAAGCTGCAAAAGGGCCCATCTTAATATATTTTTAATCAATTCTCCAACTAATCCCATCTTGTCATTTTCATACAATAGTCTTGCTAAAAACCCAAATATAAGCAGAGAGAAAAAAAATTTGATTTCAAGTCACTCTTTGAACTGAGGAAGATTGACACAGACTGGTACATCAGCCTTCTGTATTTCTAGAAGTCCCTAGTAGAACAGCAATTTCTAGAGACAGTACAATTAGATACATAACCTTAAATAGAAAGTATTTCTGCAGGAAGCCAATATAACAATTAAAAATAATACAGTTATTCTGGACCATCACCTAATGTCACCTGTGTTTCTTCAAACAAATTCACTATAGAACAAGATTTCCTGGAGATTTAGGTACTTTTAAATTCTTGTTCTCAGGCCCTGGGTTCTGTAAAATGGGACTACAATTTTCTTATATTAAACCTCACTGTGAAATTATATTAATTTGCAAGCATTTCTACTGCAAAGAGAGTCATATACAAGTCTATAAATAAACCACACTGTAAATCCCATTTATTCAGTGAATACTTGCCTACACTAGATTGCAACTCTGCTTCAAAAAATATGTTTGGAGGCTTCAGGAATAAAAGCCCATATGTTTATCTCCTCTATAAGAATGTGAAAAGAGGGATAAATTAGTTTAAGACATCCAAAATAGTCCAAAGACTGATTTAAATGATGTACAGTCCCCTGGTCTATGTAGCTGAAGGTGATGTAGAATGGGTAGACTCAGGTAAGGAAAAAACAAGCTACAAATCCTTGCCAGACATGTGCATCATTTTAATTTGAAATGTATCTGCAACTTATCACCTGCTATTTTTGAGGCTTAAGCAAAATGTCTTTCCTAGGTATTGTGACAGCCTCTATCTGCACTTCCATTTATATACATATATATATATANTTCTCTGATACTCTCTGCTTCCATCTATTCACTTATTCCTGCTGTCTCCTCAAGCTCTCCCCCTGCACCCAGATTTCTCTGAGTGATGAGATGGGCAAGGCAGCCAATTCAGCCTTTAGGAACACTGTGCAGAAATACAGGAGTGAAAAATTATGAGGAAGGACTAACAAAGCAAGAAAACTAAGGGAAGGTTCATTTGCTTTCCACCATTCATGACATTTTTGATTTTGTAGGTCTGTTTCTAGCACTGAGTCAAATTTCACACGGCTGAGCAGAGATTATAAACCTTTGCTGAAAGTCACCTTGCCTAGCTGAGTAGTGCTACTGAATTTAAAATTGCTACTGAGTTACCTTAATCATTTGGTTCTTCATCTGCTGTTCAAATAAGCATGGCATCTTCATGAAGATGCTCGTTCTTAGCACTTTTCTTTTCCTCTAAAAATAAATTTACCGTAATACCAATAGATTTGCACACAGAGTTCCAGCAAGGCTATATTTTATACTTCCAAGCAAAAGGAAAAGAAATGAAGATGAGTCGAAGTTCTTACAGTCCTTGGAACATTTAGATATGTGAGTTATTATTTTACAGACCCACTAGTAATTCATCTCCAGTTGAAATTTTAATGCAGCACAACATAGGACTATAAAGAAATGGAATTCTCTTACATTACTGTTTTCATAAAGAAACCGGTTGGTAAAGTTATAATTTTCATTACAGTTTAATGTTGTTTTTTCATTTGTCCACAACAGACCAACCAGTTTCTGATACCTGACCTCATGCAAACCCATACAACTAAAACATATCCTGTCAACACCTCTACATTTTCAGTAATTATACGCATCTCTAGTGATATTTTTATAAAATTCACATTAATGAAGACAGAAATATGAACTTCAAAGAGGAGAAGAAAGATACGTAGCTACACTTCTTAAAAGCTTGATAATACAAGAAAAGGTTTGTTTTTACCATAATGTTTCCTTTCTACTTTAAAATCTGAAGCAGATGAAAAAATCCAGATCAATAAGGTTAGAATAATAATACTTAATAGAAAGCAGTACCCAGACAGCCCCCAGGGACAAATATTACTTTTCTTTCAACACTGTGTCTCTAGACATGGCTAAACTCTTCTAGCAGACCTGTGAAAAATCAAATAGTGATATAGACTTTCTATCTGGATCACCAATCTGTCTTTCCACCACCTACCCAGTCCCCCAAAGGAAAAAAATAAAGCACCAAATAACTGCCCATCACCAATTTGAGGAGTCTCTACAAGCCAATTTATGTAAAATTTTAATAGTACATCTTTTAATTGAGATGTCACTTTATTTGCCCACTGTACATTTGTAGGAAATGAAGGCATGAGTGAAATAAGGAAGTGGACACAGCTGCATATTTGCTGTATTTTTTCATCTGCTAATGTTTTAAGTAGCTGATTTACAAAAGTAAAGGTTTAATGCCTATGTCATCTGCTAAAAAGGAGCATGAATTAAAAAGGATTAAAAAATAAAAAAAAAAAAAACAATACAACCCCCCCCCCAACAGTTTTCATAAGTGTTAAACACTCCACAAAATATTTAGAACAGATCAGTAAATAGACACTACACATAAATTTCAACTGAAAAATCAGGTCTAATGATAGTAACTATAATTGTCCAAAAAAACTAAGAACTGCAGGCACTTAGGCACTACAGCATCACGAAGTTTATGTTTCTGTAAGTTGTCTGTTATCCTTCAGACTACAACTACAGAGAATGAAAATATCTTGTTTAGTTTGCTTTGCTTCTTCTGTCTATAACTCACACCTACCCTGGTTCTCAAGGCATCCTTGTCTTGTGGAACCCGATGTGCGCAGCTCTAAGCAGACAGTTATGCATTCAACTATTTCACCCAATCGGAACACTCCAATTTCCAAAAGCATTTTATAATCAGATTATACCATGTTGACATTTATTTACAAATTATAGTGTTTCCATGTATCATAACCCTCATAATCATGAACAGCTTTAGAAGAATTCTCTGTGGAAGACAGCTTTGATAGAAAATCGTTTCTGTACTCCCAGTTAATTACTGATTTTTTTCCACCAATTACAAATTTGAACTCAATCCCACAGATTTATAATTTACAATCAGTAGCCAGTGCATACAAATTACTCTTGCTTCTCTTTTAAACATGACTAAAAGTTCAATTTATTAAATGCTAAATCATATGAATTATCCACATTAAATGCTGTGTAGTTAAACCTTCTCCGGCTACTGGACATCACAGAATAGTTATTTATTTTAACTAATCAATCTTAAAAGATACTAAAGGCTTTTCTATACTCAGCATGTGTTTGCACTCTAACCTACTAGATTAGTATTGCCAATTTAGCCTCTTAATCAATTTAAATATATATATTTAAAAGCACTAAGATAAATAATACAAGTAAAACAAAAATTGTAGATTGAAAAAGGATGATTAACCTGCTACAAAAACCCCTCAGCCAGCAAGGAAGAGAGAAACATTAATTTAGACTTCCTGCTATAGTAATTCAGTCATAGTAGACTGACTCATAGTAGACTAAGGTTACAAAATTTACCTCAGTTACAAGGAAACTGCACTTCTGTGCAATTTATTTCACTCCTTTACTCCTAACCCTTCAGCTGTAGGAGAGTGGGCTCCATACTGAATTATTTGAAAATAAGTAAATAGGGACAAACCATCATTTCTTGCAGCTATGCTCACAGAGACAGAGCACACACAGAAGGATGTTCCCCAAGTTCACCAGTGCTAGTGACTCTAGAACTCACGTGTTTTCCTGAAAGCCTCTTCAGCAGAGGTTATGAAAGCCTACATCAGCAGAGGCTACAAATATTATCGATGGAGTCTCTTTTTTGATTAATACATCAGGGAATTAAGCTATAACAAAAAAAAAATGACCAGGCAGAACTGACTTCATAACATCCAGCTTAGGAAAACTACATAAACAGCACTTTGGGAGTTTGTTTTTTTGCCAACTAATGCGCTATAAGATATAATGAATGGAGAAATTTTTAAAATTCTTGATTAGGTTAATAGAGTGATTTCAAGCAATTGCAAAGGGAAGAAACATGAGACAACATATAGAGGAAGTCTCTTTACATTTCACCAAAGAAGTACTGCAAGAGAAAATAAGAATAAAATTAACTTAAGCTCTGCATATTACAGATTTGCCCTCTAAGCTATAAGGAAATAGATGGCTACCTTATCTAGAAGATAAAAAGAAACATCCAGTTCTATAACTTCAACCTGTCTGACTTAGATTAAAATAAGTATAGGGCTAATGATTAAAGGAAAAGTTGTTACAAACATAAACCATTGTTTATCTGCATTCTTTTTATAATGAAGACTGTCCTAAAAATATCTGAGTAACAAATTCAGAGCGGCAAATCTTTTCAGTAATTATCTTACTGCAATGCTTTCCTCACCCTGCCTGGAGAAAAGTTGTTCACTTTTCTACTTCAGGCTATCACTAGTAGTATGGTAGAAGGTGCTATTGAGAATCAAATTAAGACTGGTAGTAAAAATATTCATATCCAGTTGATAACTTCATCAATTTTTCTGATCCTTACAAAGAAATTCCCTCTACTTAGGTTTCTGTTTTCAATTACACTAGTTGTGATTGCAACAAAAGACATGAACACTTCGCAGTTTAGTGTACCACAAGAACAACTTTAAGGAGAGAATTCTTTGACTTGTGAAGTAAAATGATAGCTTGTAAAAGCCTTCACAGTGGTAAAAGTACTCTGAAAAAAAGTAGCTATAAATTTTAGTAAATATAAAGCAGCTGTGAAGCTACTGTAGTGAAAACAATCTTTATGCATATTAGGTACATGTCGGATATGCATTTCCAGAAGAACTCTTTTACTCTAAGGTATATGTATGCAATCCTTAACAAAAAAAACCCCAAACCAAACCAAAAGAAAAAAATCAAACAAAAAAGCCCAAAACAAACAAAAAACCCACAAGCAAACCAAAAGAGTAATGTTGTAACATTTAAAAAATCTCTCAAAAGCATTTTCTAAAGATTTTGCTGTATCTTTTTGACTACACAAGTGTTTAAAGTGTACAAAGTTTGAAGCTACCCTGCTGTCTATGTTTGGTTTTTTGAATATACAGCATTTAATACTGGTAAAATTAATGATAAAAAAACCCCTATGCATTAAGTGAATAGTACTTTTATCCCTACAATCATAACAAAAATAAATTGTGTTAGTGAAATTTAGTGAAATTCTGTTCTTGACATGAATTAGTTATACAATACATCTCTTATCATACATTCACACTTTTTTTTCTTAAAAATGCTTGAAATAAACATTTTTCAACTCATCATTATAAAAGAGAGATTTAATCCTGAGACTGCACTCAATAAACAAACACATTATGGTCTAAATAGCCTTACATTCACATACTCAATGGTAAGAATTCAGGAAAGTGATTGTGTACATAACTTCCACATACAAACAAATAATCAAGACTGTAAAATATGTACTACTGCTAAAAAGAGATATAGAATCTCCTGAAACACTGATAATATTTGTTACGGCTGTTTCCTTTTACTCTTTATGCTATTTGGTTCTTTTCCCCTCCTTCTCTATCAGGATTTCACTGCCACAGGAAACCACCAGAAATATAAATGAGTCTGTAAGTAGTCAAAATACTACCTCAGATGTGTTTACTAAATGGTGTTTGTTGTTTCTGTTTGATTTTTTTATTTTTATTTTTTAATAAAACAATAATAATAATAATGGGAGCACTAATGGATT
This sequence comes from Dicrurus megarhynchus, assembly GCA_013399195.1. Taxonomy (NCBI): domain Eukaryota; kingdom Metazoa; phylum Chordata; class Aves; order Passeriformes; family Dicruridae; genus Dicrurus; species Dicrurus megarhynchus. The sequence continues at coordinate 1,502,628 of VXAD01005369.1, forward strand.
CCTTGACCAATCCTTTTACCTAAAATCTCTGTGTGGACTCTTATTAAAGTCTACAGGAACACTCTCTATGACTTTAATAGGGTAAAGTGCATTACAGCATTTAGTAAGTATTAGACTCCTTGTCTCACAGGGGGACTTAGTACACTGAGCAGTGCCCTAAGTTTTCCTAGAGCTTTTTTTCTTCGTAACTCTGCTACATTTTGCTCAGCTTCATCTCTATTCACCCAATCTGACTGTTTGTATTTTAGCCTCCTCCTATCACCAAATCTCCGAAATATTGGAACAAGACTCTTTAATGTGGTGAATTTCAGGAGGCAAACTAGGGGCTGGCTTGAGTTTGAAGCCTCCTCCATAACCATGACACAAAACTGGCTTCAGATGGTTCAGTCCCAGTCTGCTAAAAATATCCCCAGTAAACTGACAGATGCCCCTGCAGTTTTATTCTCTTACGCCTGTGTTTATTTTCAAGTTATCTGATGTCATGCCACTGAAAAAATGGAATCTGCAAGGTACAAATATGTCAAATAGAGGAAAATTACAAACATAGTAAACTTGATGATCTGTATAGATGAAGCTGAAGTGATCTACACCTGAAGCAGGTAGCATGGAACAGTGGGAAGGGGGTAGACTCCTCGCTCACACTGGAAGCACTACCAACAGCCAAAGCACAACAAGCTAGAGTATCTTGGACTCAACTCACAGCCAAGTGAAGACCCAACAGGACAGTATTTTCTTTTTGTTCTCTGGGTGATGGAAAACACAGTTTCATAACTCAAACCAACAAGACATCTTAACTGGATAAAGCAAAAAAATCAAACCAAACTCCAAACCTTTCTATCACACACTGGCAGGTAACACACCTTTCTCCAGTGAAACAGAACTTCTACTTCTTGAGCTGTGAAAAACTGTAACTGGAGAGAGAGCACTGGCAAACCAATGACAGGTAGAAGTGATGTTTCTCAGTAATTCACAGTGTACAAGAAACTTGGAGGGAAAGGCAAGTTTAAAGTCACTTTTGTGTTGTTATTCTGTTACTTTCTTCTTTGCTATGTAGAGGAAGTCAGCACTAAAATTCATTGCTGATACTTGCAGGACAGGTTTAGACTAAAACAACCAATTCTTTCTCCTATCATCACCCTGACTTTTTAATTTGATCTTCTGAAACACTGTGTAAAGTTCTTCTCATTTCCCCTTGAAACTAGACAGAGCTCAGCTACCAACACACAATTACACAAATTAAATTCAGTAGTTCAGCATCCCTGATCACAGACCAGAACTACTTCTAATATTAATATTCCAACATTAAACAGTTCTTTTTTGAACGACTGTCTTCCGTTTACTAACCATTATTAGTGTCAGTCTCATATACAGTCATTTTCTCATTGACATCATCGTATCTTGCTGCCATGGTTTCCAAACAGCAATGGTTTAGCTGCTAAATGACAGAACCATAAATTTTGCAGGTATGTATTCCTCCAAATACAAAACCCTGAGCAAAGCAGCTTGACATGGACACCCTAGAGTCCCCAGGCTCCTGAACCTAACTGTGCAGAGATTAATTCTAAAAGATTAATTCTATTTGGTTAGAAATTTTGGTGCAAACAGAGAAAGCAGTATTACTTGCCCTACAAAAATTCTGCCTTCAGCAGCCAAAAATACTGTGATTGCCTCCCAAAAGTTCTTCCTGTTGCCCTGTGCCAGGCCACAGTTATTTATTATTTGTATTAACACAGCATTTAAGAATTGTTGTCATGATCTCAAGGGCAAAGAAGAGCTATACAAATACAGAATAAAAGGTCAGTCCTTGTCATGACTGTCCTGAATTGGAGGCATGACAAGCTTTATCCAAAACATCACTTCCTTTGGATTTATTAGCTCTGATTAAATCTGGCATTTGATATTTATTTACATCACAGTTCACACTAAATACTACATAAGCTTAAATATGAAAGAGTATTCTAGCAAAAAAGGAGCAAGTGCTTGATTTAAAAATTCAGAAGTCATTACAAGAATGAAATATAACATAATAAATAACAACAACACATATTTCAAGACTATTTTTAGTAATAAAGATATTTCCAACTGCTATATCATCTTGTCTGGCTAAAGAAACTATTCCACCCCTAATTCCATGAACTAGTAGGCCTTAAGGGGTTACATTTACCTTCTTTATTCCTTTGTTTAAGGGTTACATACCCATTTTCCTCTCAGTCTGGCTTATACTGCTATTCAATGTAGATGTGTCAAGAAAGGTATATTTCACTTCCATCCTTTGACTATTTCTTCTGGCTTAACATTCCAGCTCACTACAATATTTTCAAGAGTGTTACAAGTCACAGAGTACAGGTCTACCACAGATGTATAAGTAATGGACTGTAAAAAGTTATCACTGCTAACACATCTTCTCAAATTCACAATATTTGGTTTATCTTCATAGAGACCAGTGACAGCTTATTAAATACAGAGTTCCAAACTTGGCATTCAGAGTGCTCTCACCCTTCCCTCACAGCACTTGTCAGTTTTGGGCTCTTGCCATCACCACTATACTATAGAAAATCAGTAAATCAGAATTCATTATATGATTCAATCAGTTTTCCAAGTACCTAATTTACCCAAGAAGAATTTCATGGCCTCTAAAATGATTTTCATAATCCTTTTTAGCCCACGTTTCCCTTTCTACTTCTTGTGTAATAAAACAGAACCTTTCAAAATAAACCTAGATACGTAGCTCAGGTATATAACGCGTTCCCCAATCCTGCCAATGAAACACAAAACTTTTAATTTTACACATGAAACCTTTAGGAAAACTTATGGGCAGTGTATTACGTGAGATCAGCTGTGATTATCTGCCCTCTCTTTCAGCAGAAATCACTCAAAAATATTACTGAGAATACACTTGCAATTTCATAAGATGGATGAATATTTCTTCATATTTCATACTTTTATATTCTTCCCTTTACATCAGCACATACATCCCATGATCACAGTTAATCACATGCAGACTCACTCAGCTGCTGTTCAGTGCACTTAATAAATAAATAAATGCTTATTTACCTCAACAAGGGATGTATTGCATTTGGTGGCTGTCTTTTTGACTTTTCTTCCTAATACCAGCTAATACCAGCCAGTTCTACACTAATGTGAACCAGTGAGGCACCAGTTCTGCACTTTGATAATTATCCTTTTCTGCTTCTCAATTGCTATGCATGTCCTTACTGCTAAAGTTCAAGTTGGTGTCAAACCACTGTACACGATACAGCCAAATCAGAAAAATGTGGGTATTTTTTGATCATTTGGTCTGTGATTTGTTGTATTCCAGCATCAGTAGCTACAGAAATGCTTTAAGGTTACCCTGAAATATTAAACATACATTTATATATATATATATAAGGTCTAGTCATTTGAGCTTTCATGCATACGGCTGAGCCTCTTTTTCCCCCATTATTTGAATCTCCTGAGGTTATGGGAACTAACCTGACAGTGTTTAAAAGCAGCTCATGTCAGTCAATCAGTTTATCTCGAGAGACAGCTGTGAAACTTGATTTGGATTCAACAAATATTGTTTGCCATGTGGATAGATGCCTAAAAATCAGCTAGAATAGGCTACTTAATTAAAGCCATATGTTCCCATCAGTTACGCACTGCACACGGAAGCAGCTGGTCACAAGTTATACAACTTACATGCAAAGTGCTAGTAAACCCTTTATGTGGGAAATTAATGTCTAGATGGCATTCTGACAGTGCTGGCTAGTACCCTTTGATACTTGGATGTACATCATTCAGGTTCAGTGTTGTGCTATACTTAGATGCTTGCCAAAATATTACTTAAAACTTGATCCAGTGCAAGAATAAAACAGTAAGTCTCAGAATTTTGGGGGTTTTATTTTGTAATGCAATATGGAAAACCCACAAATTAATATTAAAATAGCACCAACAGCTAGAAATACCTGCAGGGGTTTACTCCGTAGTTAGACTGATGACCAGAACAACTGGAATTTAAACATTTTTCAAGGAGTCTATGGGACTGTGTGTTTTTATCAGACCTATGGAATCTGTAAGACCTTGATCATGGGTCTCAAAATTTCACAATCAAATCCCAGAGAAAAACCACTAACTGAGGACTGTGGTAGTGATTTATGCCTCGGTAGTAACTGCTAATTAGTTAATGCTATAATTCTTATCGGCAGGCACTTGCCAATGGTAATAGTAATGAAAAAAATGTATAGTTTTACTTGCAGTGGGGCTCTTTGTAATTCAGTCAGTATGTAAGATGTCTTATGTCACTGCAAATTTAAAAGCATGGTTAAAAGAACTTTGGCCAGGTAAAGGGACAAGCCTTTAGTTTATTAGAAAATCTGGGTGGAAAAAAAGTTCCCCTGTTTTTTCTAGGAAATATTGACTTCATCTGTCTGGCTTTGCAAGAGCTAAATATAGGTACACCATAGAAAGCAGAACTGTGCTAATACGGGTTTTGAGTTTGTTTTCCCTTTTAACAAAATATGTACAATCTGGCTCAAACAAGTATTGTGAAAAACCCTTAAAAACCAAACGAAGTTCTGTATGATCCTCAAAGGAATGTCTGCAAGCAGTAGCTTATAAAGAGTTCAACATTGCAAATCCACAGGCAAATTTCATGATGAAATCATAAGGTATTTTACCCCTTGTGGCATAAAAATGCCAGTTTCCAGAGAGGCTGCAGTTTGACCCATACTTGAGACAACAAACCTCGGTTCTCATTTCTATCATGCTTTTGGGCCACTCACTTTCAAGAATGGCAATGACTGCACAAAACAGAACATAAGGTTTCAACCAATTGGCTAGAAAAGCAAACCTGAAGAGGAATGTATTGACTCTCTTTGATGGGGCCATAAGCTGAAAACATTCCAGTCCTTTAGCCTACATATGGTATAAATAATATTGCACAATGAGGCTATTCTTGGCACATGGGATAATGATGCTATGTATTTATCTAAGAGAAGATAAACTTTCATTCCTCTTCTGAACCAGGACAAACTATGGTACAACTTCATCATCAGCTTTTACACATATGAAGACTGTGCCTTCATAGCCAAATGTTTGTGATATTAAATTTTCTGAATACCAGAAAGGTTAAGATATGCATTGCTTTGGGCACAGCACTGGGAATAAAAGGGCTATTAACCATTAACCCCATTAACCATTTCACTAAATATGCACTGACATGAGACATCTTTATAAAGTGACTGAATTACAAAGAGCCTCATTGCAAGTAAACTATAGTCTGCTTTTATTTTTTCATTGCAATTACCATGCATTCTGCATCCATTTGAAACACTCGCTGCCAGTTTGACCTTGGAGTCTAGCTGTTAAGTACTTCAACTAACAATACCAATTTTTGCTTCTGCTTCTGAGAGCTAAATCAAGAACAGAAAGGTAAGACTCCTAAATCCATGTGGTGCTTGTAACTGGTTAGCTGTTCAATGTACATGTTTTTATACATCCAAGTTAGCAGGAAACACAAATTTTTGTAGACATCTAGGGGGGTTTTCTATTCCACCCACCAGGAGTAAATGTCTATATATTTTCAAGGAGAATATAAGGCCCAGTATACAATCTTCTAGCTTGACCTGACCAGCAAAGCTATGTAAAACATTCTGGAGCTAGAGATTCCTCAGGAACACTTTCATAACTGTTTGCAGTCTGCATATGAAACTTATGCAAATTAGTGGCAGGCAGGGGCTTCCAGAAAGTCACCTCTTGGGGAATTAATTATTGATTTCCCAGTCTCCTTCTACCACCCAAATACAATAATTTTGTGTTATTTTACATGTTTTACATTTATAAACCTTTTTTTTTTTTTAGTCTAACTTGAAAAAACATCTTTAACTGCAAGGCTTAGTTGTTCTTGGCAGCTGACCATAAATTATCAGAACAAGGCAACCAATAAATATACATGTTAAAACTCAATGACTGTAGCCATCAAAACAGTCATTGGAATATTTATACTCTGTGAAACAAGGGAATTATAGAAGCTGTCACTCTTTTTGACAGAGAAAAGACACCATACACGCTGTTTAACTTCAAATATAGTTAAAAAGAAATGGTACACAAAAGGATACAGATCCACACAGTTTAAGCAATGAGCCAAGGGTGAGGAAGACCTTGTAATTAATCTATGCTGCTTTTCAAATGTATTTCACATATGTACATGTTCTTTTTCTTCTCCATTTTCAATTATTTTTTTCTGTGAACTACAAAATTATTCTTGCCATTAACCCCACTTCTAAATTGTCATACAAATCAATTGGGTCTTTTAAATTCAGTAGCCTTTAAATAGCTTCAGTGAAGCATCATATGGCACATATCAACTGCAATCACTTTTTGAGATTTTAAACAGAAGACAGAGTAAAGGCTGAGGAGATTGACTGAGATGATGTGATGAAGGAAGACATTTAAAGAACAGAATGTTTTTTAGGTGAAGTATTTGCGTTGACAATACTGTGGGAACATTATGAACCACCCTATGAAGAAATATGTAATATGGTTCAAATCAAGCAGGCCAGCTTGTTAAACATCAAACTGCTATATATTTTAGCTTTGCAAGAAATGGGAAATTTGCCCACTGCCTCTCCACACATTTTCCTTTACATAAAAAATTCTTTCTCATGATAATAGGCAGATAAGAAGTCCACAGTATTACATATCAAATAAAAGCGTGCTTAATAAGTACTGTGGTCATTGAGACACTATAATACTGTTATATATACTTTATACTGTGATACCCTTAAATCTTATTATGCTCTTTGCATTATTTTGCTGCTCTGTTGCTTTCAAAAAATTATGCTTATTTTCATTTATATATCTACTCACTTGAAATTTCTTTTGTTATACACATACAGCACTATAGCATTATGTACAGGAGAGCAGCAAATGACCGTAGACAGGCAGAGGAAGTGGGAAGTTGAGAGGAGCTCTGGCAAGCTGGAATGGGAAGGACTAACTCCAGCAACCCCAGCAACAGCCTCCCTGTGTGCTGCTACTTCCCCTCCTTCCTTCCTTTAGAATGAGAATCCCCGGTATAATTGAAGTATGTGGGAAAGGTCCCACTGACCAAGAATTTACTGCTTACATATAGTTTATTATGATTCCTGTCTAAATAGGAAATAACATTGAACACTGCCATTCTTAACACTATTTCTTCCTGAGCTATATAATTTTTTTTCCAGAAATGGTACCGTCTTGATTTGAAAATTCAGGTGATGAAAGTAAGCAGATTATTATCACCCTGACTTATTTCCTTTTGTTTTAAGTTTCAGTGGCTCATGTCCAACCTTGATTTGTCTAGTTTTGGCTCGTATCTTGAAGAACATTGCTATCTTAACAGACTGCTGACTACCATGTATTTTCTTCCCATTAAGGTACATTTAGACTGATCAAGTTGTCTCTTCACTGTCTTTTGCAATAAAGCTCTTAAACCTTCTGAACCACTCTTGTCACACTTTTCTGAACTTCCTTGAATCTTTCAACATCCTTTTTGAAATATGGATGTCACAGCTGGACAAATTTACCAAGACTGCATCCAAAGTGTGTTATGTTTACCCAGTCTTCCCCTTAGAAGAAACTCAAGGATCATATTTGCCCTTCCAGAAAGAACTTACATTTAAGTGACTACTGAACATAGAAAATTAGTGCCTCTGTGTTGCTGCTTTGTGGTATGCAATCTTCTACCTGTAAGTCCTGTGCTTCATTCCTAGCTATCTGAAAGGGTTAAAACAGAAACCCCCTAAGATTGGTTAATAAGATTAGCTATTATTACCCAGAAATGAGAAGAGAGGAAAGGCTGAGGTTGATCTAGAAAACATGCTTGTTAAATAATTTATTCCTGAAATTTGCCCTTGCTATTTCCAATATTTGGTATCTGAGAAGCCCTGCTAACCTTTCTGACAGGCTGAAATGTACACTAATCAATGAGAGTGAATTTGATCTCCAAGAATATATTCTGTGCCCTAGTATTAAGTTAATCACAGTTTTGCGCAATGAAACAGAGTTTGTGTGAAACCATTATTTCAGTTCTAAAATTTTGTATTTTGCAGTCTGATAATCTGAAATAATTTTCAGAGGTATTCCAGAATCAGCCTGGTCTGGAAATTAGCATACTGGATCAAAAAGAAAATGTGTGGGACTCTGTGATCTGTTGAGAAAGAATGTGAAAAGAGATACTAAGGGATTACAGATGTGAAATCTGCTGATTTATCTAAATTAATTTAGACAAAATTGATGCACTCATTTGTGTGGTTGCTTTTAAAGTGGTTAAAGAGTGGTCAAAATTGATTTAGTTTAATTGGGTTAAGCTAAAACTGTTTTAGCCACTTTTAAACAGCTTCAATGTCCACACAAAGCAGTTGAACCTACTTAGCTAAATGGAATTAGAAACTGATTTTGTAAAGCAGGAACAATTCCTATCACACAGATAAGTAACAGAGTGAAAGAGAGTGGTGAAGATGAGGTTGTAATAAATGGGCATTACAGGATAAATGAATGAACCTTAAGGAGGGAAAAAGTGAAGGGCTGAATACAAATGAAGATATTAATAAACAGATATATGGGGAAAGTAGAAAAGAAGGCCGAACACACATGGGGAAGGGAAGAGCGGTTTGACTTTAAACTTCCTAGAGAACAAACAAGGACAGAAATAGTTAAGACAAAGTAAAGATTTTTATAAACCATACTTCTAAGAACAGCCACCTATGTCTTGGTCTGGCAAAGCTGCTATTGATTTTTTCCTGAGTAGAGACTGAGCTTCTAATTTGGCTCTAAGAGTGGAAATTTGTTCATTCTTGCCATGTACCCTCTCAACGAACTATTGTAAGAAAACATGGTTGTTATGATCTTTTGCTAAGATGCCAGGTGGTAGCACTTAAAACCTCTTGCTACGGGAGTAGAAAAGGGATTTATTTTCATTATTCATGAGAGCCATTTTTAAGGGATAACTAGTAACATGAATGTAGTTGCAAATCAAGTGTACTTACTTCTGAGGTTACAAAATGAAATGAGGTGAGATAGTTACTTAAATTTTGACATTTAGTTATGAAATGCAGGTATAATGGGGCAACAAAAAGGTACAAGAACCCAATTTCATTAGCCCCATGACTTTCTAATGTTTTGTTTGCATAAACACATGTTGGTGCCATATAGGCAAATCTGATATCTAATATTGTGCACACAAAGATTAAGTGCTGCTTTACATGGTGTCGCCCTGATTTCTGCAGTGCTTAGATGTTTTTAATTCTGTGATAGAAGTTCTCACACACTCTTCTGTAAACACAGCTATGTTTGCCTAACTGTCCTTATTGTTTTCATTCTTTCTCCTGGGCGGAGATGTTTGATGGATATTTCCTTTGACCAGTGTGACTGAGGGGTGGTAATACCCACCATCCAATCCACAGTGATTGTTAAGAAGGTACATAACTGTCTGAATAAAGAGGCCTCCTCCTTCTTGGTCTTTCACCTGCCGTGAGTGTGTGTGTGTAACTGTCTTTCCTCGTGTCCGTGTGCGACAACATGGTAAACTTCACTTTTACATCTGGTCTGACAATTCAGAAGTACTGATCCCCATCATTATCTGCTGTTCATGTAATTTTTTAGCACAGACATATTTTTTCCCCTGAAATTCTGGAAAATAAAGGAAAAAACCCAAAACAAACCAACCCAAAAAAACCCCAAACAAAAACAAAACCAACAAAAAACCCACAAAAAACCCAACCAAAAAAAACCCCACCAAAAGCAATAACCCACAACAACGTGAAAAGAATTTGGCAGTGGTAAAATGAAATTTGAAATTTTCAGAATTAAATATTAAAATTAGATAGATAAATCTGACTAGACAGAAGAGGCCCAGAGCTTTTCAGAATTCCTGAAAATAAAAATTTCCTCTTGATACTCTGGTAGCCTATCTCAATCAAACAGATAAATCTAGACTGAGTAACAATAAGACTGAAAACAGTATTTTCACACACAAAATAAATTTTTCATATTTTCATACATAAAATACAACCACAACTCATTTGCTATCTCTCCATTTTACCTACAAAAGCATTATAACCTAGAAAATCTGAAATCCCAAATATAATATTACTTCTTTACTCATCAAGAAGTAATTTAAGGAATTTTCTTCAGATTTTGAAGACATTGTGAGAGTAGAAGGATTATATGGCTGTACATTATGTAACAAAGTAACTTAAGCTTTAGGTCAAAATTCATAATTATATGGCATTCCCAAATACGTGGAGTTGGCATAACCTAAGAAAGAACCATATTAAGCATTTTGTCAGTTAAGCTATAAACACAGGGAAAAAAAAGGTGCAATGAAGAAAAAAAGTCTGTTGCTGTAACTGATCACCCCTAAGCTATCTCTGACGTGATCTGGTATGTGCACACAGAACAACATCATCACATGAAGAAGGCTGCTCTGCTTCTGGGATCATGCTCATGCAGCATGATGTGTATCTTTACGCATGTAATGGAAAATCCACAGAACAGATTACTTGCAGACGAACAAAAGTACAAGAAGAGCATCACTATTTTATTTGTGCTTAATAGTAGAAATTCAAAACAGGCAAAGAAAGTTAAGGGACACCCCATGAATGCCCTATCCCTGGAAGTGTTCAAGGTCAAGTTCAGTGGACCTTGGGCAACTTGATTTTTTCACAGGCTTTTGCCCTCTTGAAGCTACAACAAAGCGTAAGAGACTGTGATTTTGGCTAGTAAAACAAAGCATTTTAACAAAAACCAAAGGTTTAAAACAGGAATTTTAAGGATCTGTCTACTTGTCTGCACATTTCTTTGGTAGCTTACATAAATGTTACTTTTTTTTTTTTTTAATATGAGAACAGAAATCACCATAAACTCACACATTAAGGAGATCATATGTTGAGCAAGGGAGAAAATGTCAGTCTTTTTCCATGCATTTTCTCTGGGTGATGGATGAAGTTATATTGCAAGATTCAGCTTCAAACATTAACTCACACAATTAGCCAGAAATAATTAGGCAGTCAGGTGAGAGAGTATTAGTCGTCATTCACTGAGATTTTTCATCTTATGACCTGTACAGATTTTCATAAGGTGAAGGCCAAAATGGACTACAGCATTTTTATTTGACTAGCATTTATGAATTCATGTATCATTATATAAATATTACCTTTGATTGAGATCTCATTAAAGGTCTCTCTGTCTCATATCAAAATGTCAATAACACTCCTAAGGAGGGAAATGTCATTTAACTAAGGCTGTGCTTATTAATATATTAAGTTCAAAAATGATCATAGAAAATTACTTTTTTCTTATTAGACTCCCATTGTTATTTTTTTAATTCAATTTTTTTTTTCTTTTTATAAGAGTTATTTTGTGAAGAAAGCAGAAAACAATCATTATTTGAACTGATATTTATCTTCCTGAGGAACTATCATAGAACCCTCCTGCCACAGTGATTCTTTTTGGCTTAACACAGCACTTTTTGTAGACACTGGCATAGCCTTTCTTCCTCTCAGTTTCATAACATACTCAGTGCAGAACAAAATAAATATCACCACCATAGTGAAACTCTCATTGAAATCAAGAGAGGCAACTAGAAACCCAGAGTGCAAAGGCATTTTCACTATTACTCAGCTTCTACCCCAGCATCAATGCTTGTGACTGGGTATATTCACTTCCCTGAAGATTCTTCAGCCACTGCTGCTTCAAAAGTAGGGATGCTTCCTTCCTTGTAATCCTAGCAGAAGGGAATGTGGTTGGATATTTCAGGCAGGTGATAAAGCAGTTTCATGTGTCAGGTTACAGACAATATTTTCAAACATGGAGACACGTCAGAGAACAGCTGACATCACCCCCTTTGACATGGAGTCTCCCCAAGGGGGAAGAATGGCAAGAGAAATTCTTTCAGCCACCAGCTATGGGATTTTACAAATGCAAGGCAGTAGATCTTTTTCCTGCCACTCTCTCTGGGAATCAAAATACTGCAGTAATTTAGACAAGCCCTATATATACCAGGGCATCAGAACTGGACTCCCAGGCTATGTGTTTTACAGAGTTTGCGGGTTTTTTCCCCATTTGGCCAAGATTGGCAAGGCTGGATCCATAGAATCTGTGCGTGTTGCTATTCCTAAGTACTAGCTGCATAGAAGTCCAGAAATCCCAATTTACATCTGCTTCTTCAGAGAATACCGAGACTTGTGCTACTTAGCTCCTTTAACATTCTGGATTACCTGATCTGTTTGAATGCAAGGATACTTCTAAAGAAAGAAGTAATGCAATAACATGCAATGCAGGTTAATTATTTTTAAAATATGGGATAAACATGGCAAAAAATTCTTAAGATAAGCTCCAGACAGCAATGGCTAATTAACCAGGTAAATGGCTAATACCATGAGCAGCTCTGAAGTGACTGGTGCCAATTCGGATGCCTCTCTCTAATCATAGAATCATCTAAGTTGGAAAAGACCTCTAAGATCATCAAGTCCCATTCACTGCCATATTCACTCTTAAGTCATGCCCCTAAAAGTATCACAACCATACATTTTTTAACACTTCCAGGCATGGTGATTCCACCACTTCCCTGGGCAGCCTTTTCCAATGCCTGACTTTACACATTAAAGAAATTTTCCCTACTATCCAAACTAAACCTAATGTGGTGCAACATGAGTTATAAAGTATAACATCACAAGTTACAGAGCACAACGAAAAGGGAAACATGAAAAGCCAGAGCAGAAAAGTAAGGAGAGCATATGTGAACACCCTACCCAATCCAGCAGCTGAGGAGCTCTTCCTTCGTCACTGTAGGGACTGCAATGGCTGCATGAACAGTGCTTCCATTGCAGCAGTACTAAATGTAAAGCCAAGGACAGTCCTCCAGACAGAAACCTCATTACCAGGATGGTGCCACAGGCTGCCTTGGAAAGGTGCTCTGTCTACTCTACACAGTTATTGAAGAGTGTGCATGTGCCATGGTGGTGCTGAAGTAAGGTATGGCAGCAAGTGGGTGCACACTGTACCACAGCACACTGTGGTGTCCATGGGCCTCCAGAGATCTGGATGGGAATCATCACCTGTGGTGAGACTGCTTAGCAGGATGCACTACAAAGCATTGACTCTCACTCTTGTGTGCCACATCAGTCCATTCAGCCTTGGTGATATCACCAGTAACATAAAATGACAGCATAAGAGCAACAATTTTGACCCACTCTTTGGCATTTTATAAGCTTAAGTAGTCTTGGGATTGTCATGGAAATAAAGAATATGCTGTGTAATACTCTCAGAGCTCCAGTTCAAGTGAAGAAACTGTAAAATCACAAACAGTGAATAGAGAGTTCCTTGGCTGTGTCTGTAGAGGCTCTTTAGTACAAATTGTTCCAGTAAGGACATGGAATAACTTATGTTCAGTAATTTGCTTCTAGTTCCACCTGGTTCAGATGGTAACATAAGACTAAGTGTTTCTTGGCTAAATCCACCCACTTTCAGTTTAGTTAAATCATGTTCCTTTTGGGACTTTGCCATCAAAATGTAGAAAACATTCAGATCTAGAGATATAAAGAATATTTTTGTACCACAGGAATATCAATTAAGCTATCAACTCTCTAGATATGTAAATAATGCTAAATGACAGACAACTCTAGATCTCTGAGATTTTTATATATTTCCCCCCGGATAACAAATACCATAAATTCAATAGTGCACATAATTTAAATGTCTGATATACTATTACTATTTTAATGTATTTTGGGACACGAGATCTTCTCATACATATATATGCAAGTCTCCCCAAACTGTAAACTGCTTCCTAAACAGCATTTATTGAATATCTTACAGATGAATCTCTATCTGGCCTCAAGACCGACTGCAGTTACATACCATACATATGATTGTATTGTGGAAGACAAAGTAACAATTCCCTGTGCCTATTTAACATCCAATTCACACATCAAATTTCTCCTTTAAATATGTAGAGGTGCCCACCTTAAATCTAAGGTTTCTATGTTTATTTGTTCTCTTTACCCCTCTGTGTCCAGAATGCCTTTCTTACTCTTTTTTGACTTATCCTTCTACCTCATAGCACCAAGATCACAAAAGTTCTAACTACATAAAACACACTAAAATAGCATCATATCCTATACATTATGCACCCAGAGGATCAGTATCTCAGATGAATTTCCTAGTACTAACAGCAATTTTGCTTGTAATCAACAGGTGGACTGTTCTTTTAAACTAAGACAATCAGAATTAGAAGAGGAAGAAATTTCCAATAGCTATCATGTTCCTAATTTCCTAATCAATAAGTAATTCTAAGCAATCAATTAAGAACTTATTTCTTAAGTGTATATAATTAAATACCTATAAATTTAACTTGAACTAAAATGCTTATAAAATGGATCTCTCTCTTTGTTACCTGTAATAGATTGGCTTTTATACTGTGTTCTCAGAAATAACTGGACTTCATGTCCTCAATGGGCACTTGAGTCAGCATGATTATGGTTTCTTTGGTCCCTTCTCAGCTACACACAGGCAGTCTGAAAAGACTCAGTAGGGCTCTGGCAGACCTGTGAAAGTAAAGTTCTGAGACAGGATCTTTAATGGCATGGCAAAAAGGTAAATCATGTTGTCAGGGAGAAGTTGGTAAAGCAACTAATTTACATAAACTTGTTTACATATATCAGGATTCACTCTCACATGAAAACAGAATGATTACAATTTAAATCTGAGCTATTTTTCATATAGTTCTACATGTGTACACAGAGACATATGTCTTGCATCTTAGCCAGGTGAAGGTATCAGGGTACACACAGCCCACCTTATGTTCCGTACAGCTTGCATATCTCATAAACCTTTCCCAGATTCAATTTACTTCCATTGCCACACTCACATGTCTTAAAAATCTTTGCCTTTTTAAATCAAGCAATTTCCTCAGTTCTTCTTCCTACTTTTAAGCTCCAAATTAATCTTATGACCGACCTTAAAGCTTATTCATCTTACTCCTGACTTCAATATAAAGTCTTGTTGGCTTCTACCTTTCCTTGATACATTTCTGTCATCACTAACAAGCAGATCTCTACAAAATCTAGACAAGGACTAAAATTTCGATGTCATTTGAATATAGATGCTTCTCAGTGTGTGTGAAAAAAACCCCACATCATATTTTTCTGACATCCTTGACATTTCTTTTAAGAACAAGTAGGAATAACAGCATTAACAAGATGAACATTCATCACAATTATATTATGATAATATGAACAAAATACTATAATGAACTCTTAATTATTACTTAGTATATTACAAATTTCATATGGAGAAAATAACAACTTACATATATAATGAATAATACTGTAGTAGGACTAATATAGTTGTAAGTTAATTACACACTATGTAGCTGATTTAGTTGCATTTAGCTAAGGAGCTGTTCCGTGCTCATTGCAGATTAATTATGTCTTTAGGCATATATTCTCATTTATAACCGTCACTTGCAATCGTAGCTGTTGGCGAGGCTGCTCTGTAGACCCTTCCTTTAAGAAAACAAATGCACCACACCCCCAAAACAACAAAAGCAACAAAAAAAACCCAGAAAAATTCCTGAACAAGACTCAAAATCTCTGCTAGCTAGGGTATGCAATGACAAAACACCAGAGGACTGCAAGTTTCATTTTACTGCATTTCTTCCCCCCAAAAAATCTTTTGTAGTATCTACTTAGCAAGGTTATGCCTCATTGCATTTTATTTAATACCTAGCTTTCCCAAATTCGACGTACATGAAATTTAGCATCTTCTCAATTCTAGAAATTGTTCTATTTTACGAATCCCCTGCAAATTAAAGAGAAGGATATAGGTAACTACCTCTCCCTATGATTTTTCTCAAAGTTTTTACTGACTACAGGAAACAAGTCACTTTCTAGCCTTTGATTCTGTGCCAGAAGAATAATTTTATGACAGGAATGGGTAGTAAGTACTAGCAAGTGCATGAGATACTCATAAATCTAAACCAAGGGAGCCTTTCTTAGTGCAAGGTATTCAACCTTGTTCGCACCACATCATGAAAAGTTAAATGACTCTCAAATACCTAAAATGACAGAAGAAAAAGATCTACATGGGAAACAAGAATGGTAAGCCAAAGTTAGATGCACCATACACCTATTTGACTTTTTCAGGTTCATTGTGAAACTGTAGAAAAGCAATTAAATTTTTAAGCAAATTTATTAATCATTCCTACTTCGTGTGATTCTCTTTGAAGCAAAGACTGGTGCATGTCAGTCAGGTATCTTTGGAAGATAACATACTTAGTGTGGCCAGTGTGCTCCTTCCACATTATGGGGACACACAGGCTAAACCGATGACCAGTCATTTAGGTCACTTTAGGACAAGCATGTTTAGGACAGTTCATAGCAGGGGAACAGACTACATCCAGTTTGAATTAAGACTCCCAAACTACATGTTTTGCAGACAGAAGGGACTCAGCATCAATTGCTACACTCCTACTGAGCAAAATTACTTGCTACTTTAAATATAGCCCACAGAACTGTATTTTTCACTGAACCTGACAAAACCTACAGTGAATTCAGCACAAACCTAGGTATTCTTACTGCACTGTAAGGGAAATCATACACACACAAATCTTAATAAACTTACTTGATATATGTAAATACTTTCAGAAAGTTCCAGCACATACTGGCATAAATTCACACTTTAGCATTAAAATAAAAATAAATAAATGACCAACCAAACAGGAATAAAAATCTAAATTTTTTGAATTTCTTTATACTTACGAGAAATATAAGAAATGGTACCTCTGGAAATCATCTTTTTTGTACTGATTAGTGAAGATTTTTATAATGATTTCAAGATTAGTAAGACTCATTACACAGTAGAGTAAGTTACAAAACTTTAGTTCTCTGGACAAACTACTTCCCACATCCCATGCAGTGCAGTACAAATCTGATGCTAGGGTACACCAATGCACATTATGGATGGTAGAAAAATATGATGGAAAGAGGGATTTAGAAGGTAAACTAAATCCACACTGCTAAAGAGAAACTACCTAACAGGAAACAACACCAGCAGTGTTGCAGTATGGATATCACCAACTCTAAGACTAAGTATATCTTAGTTACGGAATTCGCATTGTCCCGGTTTTAGAGACAAAATTTTTAGGAGGAGACGCTCTGGAGTGAGCACCTCCTCCCAAGGGAAAGGGGCCTCCCCCTTTCCTCCACCAAATGGGGGAAAATTAACAAAAGCAATGAAAGTGGAAGAAAAAAAAACTGAACTATTTATTAACACAAAACACAACCGGGAGAACAAAAAAGGGAGAAAAAGGAAAGGATGCCCGGGAGGAGCCGGTAAGTGGTCACCCCCCACCCCCAGTCTCCGGGAAGGGGAGTCCACACAGCAGGCTGCTGGAGAAGGGCAGATGGAAACCTTTTCCCGCTTCTTCAGCCCCGATTCTCCTCCTCACAGCAGGCGATGCTCGTGTCTTCCTCGGGGTTCGGACCGGCGGGGCCACCCCGCAGGCCCCCCGGGCAGGAGATAAGGGAAGGAAAGCAGGGAGGTCAGGGGAAGAAAGAGGGGAAAATAAACAAAACCTTTCCTAAGCCTCGGGAACAACCAAAGCCCCAGCAGAGAGAGGGAGCAGCGCAGCGGTGCCGGGGCGCTCCCTGCCCCCAGCCCGGCTCCCGCCGCTCCCCCCGGGCCGTGGGGCGGAGCCGTTGAACTGCGCTGCACCTGGGGCCTCGCGGCTCCAGCCCCGCGCCCCGGGCCCGCCCCAAAGATACAGGGACTGGGGCACTGAGCGGGCGGCTGTGGAATAAAGGAGCCTCATAACAGCACCCCAGGACAGCATTCTCCATGTCCAACATTGCAGCACATTAGTGAGAGGAAACCTTCAAAGAACCTCCTATAGCTCCTTATTTATGAATTATTCTACAGATCCCGCTTTCTGAGGCATGCAGTATATGCTTGTGGCTTTCTGCCACATGAAAAAAACAACCACCTGCAACAAAAAACCCTACATCATCATATTTGCCATATACTATATCCATAATTTCTGCAGAATAATTTCAATTATTTCAACAATAAAGCTGAAAAGAGTAAAGAAGATTCAAACATGCAAGTAGCAAAACCTGTAAGAATAACTAATTTGCAAAAATTAGCAATGTGAGGAAATTAAAGAAGATGAACTATCAACAACTCCTCAAAATAACAGTATTTCAAATCTGGGATTAAAGTGTTCTGAATATGCTCCTTCTGAAAGAGACCAGAGTTCTCCCCACAGATACAGCAACCAGTTTTACAGATTTGGCTACTTGACCGGGAGTATGACACACCCAATATCAATACGGATCTTTTAATATTACATTTGCATTCACACATGGATGAATTGTACATCTTCTTAACCCTTTTTGCAGAAAAAAAAAAGTGATTTGTATTACAAAGCAATAATACTGTTTACTATGAAGTGTTCTTTCCCTCCTTGGCACAGAAATAATGCAATATATCACAGCATTCCATTAGCACATTCAAAGTGATGATTAGGATTCACAAAATCACTTAGGCATGTGTTTATGTTCATATTAGTTCAGCAAACCAATAAACATGATTTTTAGTTATGTATACCAAAAATCCCACTTGAATAATTTATTAGCTTCCACCAAATGCCCAGAATTCAACATGTGCATATGTCCAGTCATATTAGTGAAAATGCAAAAAATGATTAAAAAATTACCCAAGTGTTTAAGTGCTTCATTAGATCAGGAAAGTTTAAACACATACTTAAATGTCACATTGTATCAGCATTAAGATGTGCATGAACTTAAATTCTGCACTGAATCAGCAAACGTCCTTAGGATATTTTCCTATGCAGAAAAAAAAAATTCCTTCTCACCACCATGAACAGCAAAATGCTATGAAGCTTTAAAATTTCAAAATATGGGCCAGCATAAAACTAAAATTCATTCACAGCTGTAATTATTATATACAATAATAAACACCTTTTTTTGTAGTAGTAGTAATAAATATACTCTAAAATAACAAAATAATAAAATAACATAGAAAATAAAATATGATGGGATCCCATAGTCAGTTAGAGAAACAACTGTTCTTAAGACTGGTGCTTGAGACTAAAAACTCTGATAGTCAAAGTTTCTGTTTATGCTAATGAAAGTCCTTTCTCAAGAAAACAAAAAATATGGCTTCTATGCAAGATTTTTCTAACTTTTTTTCCCCAGTCTTGCAAAAAAAAAAAGAAAAAAAAATTAAGAAGATATAATGGAAGTGTAGGTTGATGACGTAAGAGTATAGTCATGGGGAAGCAGACCCATAACAAGTTCAAATTTATGATTATGAGAATTAAGAAGTCATATTTTTCCCTACTGGCAGAATAAGAGGCTCTTAGTGAGTGGTTAAGGCTGAAGAATATTAAATCATGAGCACCCAAATATCTATTTGATAGTGCATTTGGATGGTAACATATTAGGTGTCATAAAAGTACACTTGTCTTTGTTGTAGACCTTTACTACTTTATGGTATTAATTCTTCAGAGAACACATCCTGATTGTAGTATTACTTATTAGTATTAATGAAATTCCCCCTCTATATGATAACTATTTGGTTTTTTTATTAATCCAGTATATAATACTGACTTGTTTCTCAAAGAACTTACAGAACATTTCCAGGCACATTCAGATATCTTTACTGCCTTAACTAAAAGCACTTGCAAAAAATATTTTTGTTGTAGATCATCCAAGTGAGAATATCACCATATTGCAATGAAATCAATTACCACATGTTGTAAAGACTGAATGAAAGACTGAGGTGATCTACTTCCGTAAGTTCTGTTTCAGCATTAAAATTTTGTACCTATTGATTTTAGAAAAGAAGTCTCTCAGAGTAATGTAAGTTTCTCAATTTCCATGTACAAGTTAATCAAATGGACAAAAACAACAGATGGAACAGGAATCTGGATATCCCAGTTCTCTTCCAGGTTACTGTCTTAATTGCTGTCCTAGAGCATTCCACTCCTTTTTATCCCTCCAATATGTTCTTGTGTATGTGTTTGCACATGTATTCAAAATTTTAGCTGAAGGAAGGCTGGAAGATTCTTATCTAAATTCTTTATCAGTAAGAAGACAGACAAGATGTTTTCCATATCTTAAGTACCTCATGCAAATGAAATAGTGTGAATAAGATCAGCTGTAGCTTTAAGCTTCCAAAGGAACTTGATTCTACTGACAATGACTCTTTAGGGTATGTAGATAAAAGAGCACCAATAGCAAAGATCCCAAGTAGGCTTACCCTAAAGCATGCCTTCAGGCGATCAGTCTAGACAAGGGAGAAGCAATTCTGGATCTACAAAGAATGTAAGCCTCTAAGGGAATCTGCTGCTTTCCTAAGGGACAGCAACCCTTGCAGTCTTCCTGGCCAGAACACTAGGCAATCACTTAAGTGTGAACAGAGAATCTGTATGTTCTTTACACATATAACAGCTACATGACTTGGTCAAAAATAAAAGTTCATCGTTTTAATGAAATCTGGCCCAAGAAGAAGAAAATAGAGAAGAAAATCAGAGTTACCTAATCAGTCATTCATACAGAACATTTCTAGTTAAACACAAGGATATACAATGATTGCTAATACAATCTTTAGAATTGCCTTCTGTAAATACCAGTAAGTACCATGTCATTTGGTTTATTCTTACACCTTACACTGCCCTAACACCAGTGAGAACTGCTTTCATTTTAAAATGGTAATTCACTGTTTTAACATAGGGAAGGTTGCACTGTGCCACACTTTATCTAGTAAAATTTTCCTTAAAATCTAGCTCAGTAATATTTCTTTCTACACAAACTTGTACTAAAAGACAATGCAGATGTTTGCAAGTTCAGTTTATGAGGCTCCAACAGTCTACTTACAGAACTGCAAGGGGCTTAGCAGCATATGCTCTGCAATACCCTATGCAGTTACAAAAATTCAAGTGACAAACAGCACTGATAACATTTTATCTCCTATTAACATCAGATAAATGTATGATTTATTTAAAAGGTAAAAAAAAAAAAAGAAAAAAAAACAGAAAGAAAATGTTTATGGTTAAAGATCTTCAGTACTGATTCACGTTGACCTTATTTTGGCTCCATAAAGTCTAAACTCTCAGCTAATTCAGCGGCAGAACAGTAAATTCAAAATTATGCTTGCTTCTGGAAAACCTACTTTAGGACTCTCATCTTAACATCTATTCATAATTTCTTTCAGCATTATTACCCACAAAATGGAAAACAATAAAAAGAGCTATTAGTAACTAACAGGAAAGTCAATGGGACAATGTTTGGTTTAAAAATTGTTACCTTTTTTGAGATAAGCCATTATCTGAGTCCAATCATTGTTTTATTTAATATTTTCAAGTAGTTTGCATAATAAATGTAAAAAAATCAGGGCCTAGCAGTGTTGATTCTCAGGTGACTACAGCCTTTGGTTTGGCCTGCAACTATTTGCTTCAGTCAAAGAGGAGCCTCTGAAAAACTCATCTATCTTTAGGAATAAGAATAATTAATTGTGAGATATCAAATAATAATGAGATATTTTTTTAAAGAACTTCATTATAGTTTTTGCTTGATTTCATCATTTCTCTTGAATATCCACCTTGAAGAGAAAGCACAGAAAGCAGAGATATTGTGCTCTCTCACACATTCCCATCCCTAAGTACATAAGATGGCTTCTTCCCCCTTCCCCATGCTCTTTTCAACCAAGCATTTAGTGGAAGCCAAGGTTTCTAATGTTTAATCACAATGGGACATTTAATGAGGCATTCTTTCCATTATCAAAATAGCCATTTTGTCTCACTTTGAGACAATTATTTGAGAAGCACTAAAAATAAGCAATATAACTTCCCTACATATTTGACATTCTTTAAAAATACCCCAATAAAAGATAAACAGCCTTGACAGTCACTCCCTTTTCAGTGATTAGAATCAACAACACAATATTGCTTGACAACTAAGCTACTTATCCCTAAGCTTAAAAGAACTCTTTCTTTGTACCTTAGCGCTATGTAAAATTTTTGGCCATGCCATGACAGAGTTTCCTAGCGGTGCACATGGAAGTCCTTCTCAAGGTAACAATGTTCTCGAATTCTTTTCCTGTTTTGGTTTTATGTGAGAGTTTGCCTCACTGTCTGTTGGTCACTCATCTTCCATGACTGCTGCTCAGGTCTCAATCAGCACATGATTATTTCACCATCCTCCATGTTTACCTGGTTTTGTGTGTCCTTGAATTTAGTACATTTATTGTGAATAGAATATAGGACCATTCATTTCATAATTAACAATGTGCATTTATGCTTTACTATGACTGCATAACTGAAGAAAATGGTTCAATCCAGGCAAGATCTGAGAGCAGACTTGATAACAATTGTTTGCAAAAATAGGGGTTTTTTTTCAGGGTGTCATTATCCACTATTTTCCTCTTATTTTTTGAGTAATGCATAGAGTCGTGAGTATATGGAGATTTAGTCTGAGGATTACTTTGTTTGCTTGGGTGTTGTTTTGCGGTTTTTTTGAGGGCGGGGGGGTAATTCTAAGCATTGAACTGAAGAGTGATTACTGATTTTGTGAAACTACTTCTCTGTTCTAAGACAGCATTAGATTAGGGAAGTGTTGGGTTTTTGTTTTTTGGGGGGTTTTTTTACAGACTTGACATACAGATACGAAAAATAGCTAGGATAAAATAAAGCAGGTGTGCAGGGGTGTTACAGCACACAGGCTTATCCTGTCCACATATACATGTTGAGCCACCACTAACAGCAAGCAGCTGAGTGCTTGAAGAAAGCCGTGAAAGTTAAGCTGTTTTATCCACAGGGAAAAGGTTAACCATGACAAATAATATGTCCAATGAAATACTCTGTCTACACATACACACTGCCTCTGATTATAGCAACAGCAAGTTGGCTAAATGAAGTGATAAGACTAAAATTCCATTACTGCAGCAACTGCAGAAATGCGTCGCAAGCCCAAGAATATAGTCTGTGATAACACAACAATACTAACGTTACTGAACTCTGTCTTTGATGATCACTGGGATAATATCAACCTAGTACATGAATGTATGACTATTAATGCTGGTTGGGTAGATTACGGGGAAAATAACTTTTATTTTCTCTAAAGTACATCAGTAATTGAACTTGCCACTGTCTGACAGTTGGCCCGATGTTTCCTGTCTCTGTCATGCCTCCTCATTTGTCCTCTAATACTACCAGTTATGTTTGTCCAGTTCACCAAATCTGTGACTTTCCAAGACAAGCTTTCATTTTCAGATGACCCTACCATATTCTCAAAGAGGTTTTTTGGTTTTGTTTGGTTTTCCTTGGGGTGGTGGTAATTTTGTTTTTTAAAGCAGATATGATTTGACTATTTTAATGCACATTTTTCTTGGATATTTAGCTTCTATGAGTGACTCCAGTATTATTAGGAAGCAGATGGAACTTCTCTCCTGGTATCCTGCCATCCTGACAGAATGATGGATGTGAGCAATTGAAAAATCTTTATCTTATTCTACATTGCTCTTAGATGTTTTCTAGCTCCTGCTTTGAAACTGACACACTTTTTATGGTCCTTCCGTGCTTTGCGCTTCCATCAGGTTGAACATTACCCATACTCATTCACAGTTTGTTACACATACATCTCAGTTTGTTTCTTACCTTTTTCCCTGTACTTAGACACAGTACAGTTCTTATGGACATATCAGAGCTTTGAGACTGCCATAGGGAAAAAAAAAAGGTTTGTTTGGCTTGAATATACTAATCAAACTTTTCACATACATACGCTGCTGTCTCCAACACTCCTTTCAACTTAGTGTCCCATTTTCCTTCCAAAGGGTAAATTGCTTTCTAATTGCTACCTATGGTCAAGCAACTAGATTTGTAGATGAGGAGAGAGCAAGGGATGTCATGCTCAGCTTCAGCAAGGTTTTGAACACTGTCTACCCCAGCATTCTTGTATCTAGCTCGGGATATTACGGTCTTGATTACTGGAGAGATTTAAAAAAAAAAAGACTGACTAGATAAGGTGATTCACAGGTAAGAGGGCAGATCCAGAGAGGTCGAATAGCAGCCTGCAAGTACCTGTGAGGAGGTATCAAGAAGACAAAGCCAGATTCTTCACAGCGGCCCATATGACAGGAGGATGGGAGACAAGTAATTTAAGTTGAAATGAGGGATTCAGACAGGATGTAGAAAAAAACTCTTTCATCGTAAGGACAGTCAAGCATCACAACAGGTTGCCCAGAAAGGTTGTGCCATCTCCATCTTTGGGGGCTTTTAAGATCTAAATGGATAATGCCCTGCGCAATGTGATCTGTTCTCATAGCTGACCCTGTTTAGAACTAATGACTTCCTGCAATCTCTTCCAACTTGAATTATGGTCCTAAAACATCAAGAGCCCCATGTCAAGCAAATTTTATTCAATTTTACTTTCACATCCTTTCTAAACATATATTTATATCGTTATTAAGTACAATTTCTGCCACACTGTTACAAAGTTCATACAGCAAGTTCTATTCATGTTGGATTAGAGACTGTGCTTATTATTTGGCAAGACTCTTTGAGGCAATGTGCAATATGTTGTAGTTTTCACAGTGCCTTGGAGAAACAGTAAAAATTAAAAGAGAGAGTAATTCAATCAAGTGTAAGTTTCTGCATCTAGGCAGGAAGAATCACCCAGGAAAAACCCAAATGAGGTATGAAATAATGGTTCTTCAGAATAGCATCTGAAATTAACAACAAATCACAAATCAATATGAATAAAGAAATTCTGCTAATATTAAGAAGCGTAGATAGTAAATAGAAAACCACAGAGAAGCACAAACTAGAGATGCAATTCCTCAGACATGAAGAACTGCTTAAACCCTTTTCCTCCTAATTAATTCAAACTGCGAATATCCCTACAAGGCAGAACCAAGAAAATACATGCGGGGATTTCTTTTTTGTATTATTGTTTTATTATTTAAAACTGCCCTGAAGAAATAAAGAATGCAACTGTTCTTTTAAACAGTTTTGACTATGCAAATACTAATGGAAAAGGTTACTTAAGAGTTCTTATTAAGTGATTAGTTTTTCCTTTATATTTTTATAGGACCTTCAAAATGACAATATAAAATTTAGTATTATGGCTGCTCATAAACCATTAAGAACAACACAAATATCTTCTTTACAAATGGGAAGGTAGAAGGTCCTGAAAAATAATTCAGGTTTGAATGTGAGGAAGTAAATTTATGCAAATTGCTGTCAGTCATCTACGTATTCATTTTACTAGCAAAACAACATTATAAATGATCTCTAGCCAACAGTTCCTCATTTGAAGGCATGTGATGCAAATATTTATTCAAAACAGAAAAACAAAATCTCTTAAGGATAAGCATAAGTCTTACCACGCCAATAGAAAAGTAGTTATTGATGATGTTGTAAGGCACTGGGTCTCCTTTCTCATCTTTATCATTGGGTATTACTTCGAATTTCCACCTGTCCAGTAAAATCTCTGAGCTATTCTCAATGTCTTTTAAGATCTTCATCAAATTCTCACCTTCATACCCTAGCAAAACATAAAACCAGTTATTTAATCAAGCATAATAAAGTTTCATTACATTTTCTTTCTCTTTCTAGACGGCTGGTTGGACAGGGCTCTGAGCAACCTGATCTAATTGAAGATGCCCCTGCTCATTGCAGGGAGGGTTGGACTAGTTAACCAACCTTCAAAGATCTCTTCCAACCCAAAATATTCTATGATTCTAAGACTGGAAAAATGAAAACTATGCATACAATACCTTAAAAGCAGGATTGTGCTTGAAGTATTGACAATTTTCCAGCACTTGCCATTAAAAGAAGTACAAATACGAAGCTAATTAAGCATGTAAATTTAGAATAATTCTACAGATTTTAGTGGACATCAGATTTGTGATGAAGAAAATAATTAGATTTTCAAAATTTGCTAATCTCTTGAATTTTCCAAATGATCCAAAAAGCTATGGTTGTACACTGTAAAATGTTCTTGATCTGAAATTAATCTTAATATTTAAATTCCTTTGATTTCAAAATTTATGGAAAAGAGACATATTGTAGTTTTGCCTGACAAGACACTGAAAGGTTAAAAGCTGTCTACTAATTTTCATGGATTGTTTCAATCTGGTTTAGCATAAAAAACCCAAAATTTATAATCTATATCTGCTAGCTTTATCAGCAAAAGTAACATTTTTGCATATTCCAACTACTTCTTCATGAGCCTCATCCTGCTTTGTAGAGAGAGCGTACTCTATCTTGCAAATAAGCACTCACATGTAATTCACTAAACTGAGTAGAAAACTTGTTTATGCACTCATGAGTATATACAACATACACATGTGTGCATGAAGAAAACCTGTGGGGGTTTTACTATGCGACATCAACTCTGAATATTATTCAGAACAAATGACTTTGTAATAGATAGCTAAGATCTGGGGATTCAGTCCTTCTTCAAAGCAGAAAAAACTAGATCTCCTATTCAAGCAATATGTACTGCCAGTGTCATCAACAGCTTTAGCAGGCCAAGCCACTCAAAGCCTCCTTGCTCAAAACCCACGGCTGATGTATTTGTTTATGGTTATCTAGCACACTTTTGCTAGTTACTGCCAACCACCACATGACAGCAGCATGTGCAATTCCACCTCTCTGCATCCTTGAGATCACTCACCAGCAATTTAGTTTCTGGAATCCCTGTCTCCTCTCCCACCTATGGAAGTTCCAGAAACTCTGTATTATGGTATTGTTTACCAAAAGCAACTGGGCAAAGAATGATGAAACCCAGAATATTTTCATATTGTCTTTTTCTACTTTAGTCCAAATGTAATCACTTAAGATACAGAACATAAATAAAAGAGAAGGTAGGGACAAGTCCCAGCTAATGTGATTAAATGTTCTCATGGCTGATCCTGCTCAGAACAGCAGATTGGACTAGTGACTTCCTATGACCTCTTTCAAACAATTCAGAAAGTTAAGCAAGGCTGATTTGAATAGGTTTTGGCTCATTTGTTTTCCTTTTTTCCCCTAAGACTATGAGAATGTAAACAATCAACAGTTGTGACAGAGAAAATAAAGGAGGTTCTCAAACGATTTGACAGAACACTATGGTTAACAAAGTGCTATAGCATGAAAACTACTGAGCATTTGCTAAAGAATATCTGGCAACAAGGCAGACATTTGGAAAGGAAACTGATGAGACAGAAGAAGTAAGATATCTGAAAAGGCTGAGAAGTTCCAAATAAAACAACCAAGCTCCAAACACAAAACATCTCAATTGAAACAACGAAGACCTGAAATAGACCTGGCTATGAGCCCATAAATTGAGGTGCTTTCAACACAGATTGAATCTGGTCTAAGATTTTCTTCCTTGTGTCTCCTTCAAGTTATCCTGTAATACAAATTCTGAATGGAATTTTTTGGAGAAGCTGGGAGTAAGTCTCCATACATCCAGGAAAGGATGCAAAGGGTATTAAAGGTTTGATTTTCTATATATTCTTCTTTCAGCATTCTTTGCCTTCTCATTTTCTGATAAATAGTACCACAGCACTTACTGTCTGGAATCCTCTGTAGGAAAACAGAAAGGGAGTGGATCAAAGGAACTTGTCCAAGGCTGAGACATGTTTCTCATTTAATATTTTTAAAGATTAAAGAAGCTTAAACCACTCCTAACCCATTATTAGATGTTTTCAGTAACCCATTCAGAACCATCCCAATTAAAATCCATTTAAGACTGCTCCCTTTACAAGGTGTTGATCAAAGCAGTAACTGCAACACAGATGGTAAAAAGCCAACCAAACTGCTATACGCTATTCTCATTACACCTTGGAACATTTTTGGTGTCAGCAGAAGCTACAAACAAGGTATGAAGTGTGATTACAACCTTTAATATCTTACATATCTGTACAACATTTACAAACAAATCATTCCAAAAATAGAAAAGGTGATAATGGTTCTTTATGAAAACAAATCCAAATGTAGATGTTGATGCAAAAGGGGTTTTTTTTCTTTTAATTCCATAATACATTGCATTTTCATTTGTGTTTACCTCCTCCCCATCTCAGACACCTTGCTAAATCATTGCCAGTCCCAAGAGGCAGGATAGCAACAGGAGGATGCTTAATCAAGTTCGCCTTCTCTGTGAATAAAGAAGGAAAAAACATAACTAAGGAACAAAAATTATCTAATTGCATGTTATTATATGATAACTGTGTTAGGTTTTGTTTCAGTGAAAGACTTGTTTCATATATGAAATTATGCTGCCTGCTCAGAAATGAGCATTTCACCAAGTCAGTCCCTTTTGCAGCCCCTTCTCCACTCGATATTCAATCCTTAATCACAGTTTACTCATTTGTTATCATAAGGATTTTGTAATCCTAATTTACTCATTTGTTATCATAAGGAATTAGTAAATCATAGATGTGACAAACATTCATAAACAATGATACCCAAGATCTTTCCAAGACTGAATATGGTGTTTTCTGTCTAGTTCTCAGCTCTGCCATTCCCCGCTATGAATGCAGAAAAGTAATAGTTAAGGGCATGAATAATGAGGTGAACCTTCTACTTTTTCACCTGGATGACCAAATTTGTGTTTAACTGTGTATTCACCTGAATTTGTGTCTATACCTGAGCACCACTACCAAGAAGGCCTTGGAACTAACACAAGACCTTAGATGGGTTTGCCTGTCAGGAATTAAATCTGCCATCCAAAGGGAGCACTTGTCTGATCAAGTCTTTAAGTAGCAATTTTGTATTTATTAAGCAATGTTTTGAAATAAATGAATTTACAGCTTCTTTTCAGCCTTTACTGGTATTTTTGTAGCATTTTAAGCCCAAGGATCTCTTCAAAATCCAATGAGAAAACCCTTGTCAAGAAATACAGCCTTTCTGAAAGCTGGAATATATATATCAAATACATAATTTTGCAAATTTCCCATTTAATGTAAATGAATTGCATGTCTAGTTTAAAAGTTATAATTAATTAATCAAACAGTTATTTTGTTTATAGAATTATGCACAATTATCAGCAATAATCAGCAGGAGTTTATCTATACAATGGATGTAGCAGGGACATCAATATTTACCAGTATTTTGAAAAGGTTTAACATTCATATAGCCAGTGTAATGGAAATCTTTCAGAGAATGTAATATTTAATAGAACAATTTTTAAAAATTTTTAAAGTTTCAAACTGATGAGAATTATTTTTTGCTTTTGTTTATTTTTTCTTTCTTTTTTTTTTCCCCTCTTTCTTTTTTCTTGCTGTGTTCTCAGATAAAGCTCTTGGTGTATCAGGACATCAGGGAAGATCAAATTAAAAAGCGTCTAGAAACAGGTATGCTCTTAGAGTTTCTATGCTAAAGTGCTTTTGCTCCCTAAAAGGCAGCAATGAAAACATATTTTCTGCACCTATGAAAAAAGATGATTCCTGGATCCCCCAAGTAATTTCTTAGTTCCATACCACAATAAATGCTGCAGAATATAGTATGTTACTGCAAAGAGAAAGCAACTACATGACATTTAAGACCTCATGAAAAAGGTGATGACACAATTAACATCTGCAAAACTTTGTTTCTTCCAAGTTTAGGCAATGCACTTGATGTTTACGTACATTAATTTCTGACTCTGAAAGCTATTTGAGAGTTACAACCAGCAGCTTGCATTTGCAAAAAGACTTTTTTCTGTCCAAGATTAGAGATATTCCTTTGCTATCATTCCTTCATGACATCAGGCTTACTTTTCAGTAAACTTTCAAAGGTTTTCTGGTCCCCCACAAAGCACACACTTTTAAACACGTTGGATAAAATTTCAGTTGAGTCTTTTGCCCTCTCTTGATCCTCTTCCTGATTCTACTGTCACACATGCCCACTATTTTTCTCTGCAGCCTAACACCAAATAAATGATCATGTGATGAGGAAGACATTCTCCTTAACAATCCTTGAGAAAATTAAGTCTTTTAAGTCTGCAATACCTTGACTTCTGGGCCTTCCTTATGATTTGCACAGAGGACTTTGCAGACAACTGACTGAAAGAACCCCAAAACTGAATTATCTCTTAATACATTATCTCCATTATGGGATAATAGAGTAGAAACAAAAATTCAGTAACTAAAAAAAAGCAAGTGAGCTAAATTAAATTGTCTTAAAATTAGCAAGTTAGATTTGATTCAGCTGGGGAATAGACTTTGAACTGAAATTAAAATAGATTAATTCAAATTTCTTGCTTTCAGGAAATCCAGAAACACTGAATTCGTCTAGAGATTTTAAATAACTTTTGCAGTTTGAGTACCCTTAAAAATAATCATGTCCCAAATGAACACATTTCAAAAATTTAAATGAACAAGCTGTTGCTTGAAATAGCTGTATCCATGAATTAGTATGTAAGGAAGACCATTAAAATGAAAACCACAAGGCAAGCAAAACTGTGTAAAGGCTATAGATTACCTATGCAATCCAAAATCCAGCCTACTGTTCCATCTCCACCACATGCTAGTACTCTGAACTCAGCAACATCTCGGAAAAAATTTAACCTAAAAAGAGTAAATGAAGATACCTAATTATGATCAATATAATTGTGCATTATGTAAACATTTTATGGCTTAAGACATTTCATTTAATAGTGATCACTTAAAATAGAAACCAATTCTGCTTATGTATTTATTTTTTAGACCAATACAATCCAAAATTATTATTAATTATTATCAGTATTACCTGAAATATTTTAAACAAAATTAATAATTTAAGGGTTATTATGGTACACTAACACTAAAAAAAGTTTCTACCTAATGGTTAGTCCAACCTTTGTCTCAGTTCAAATCTTGTTTGAAACTATTGTCAGAAAACATTATCTGCTCACCTAGTTGTAAATGAATAGGCAGTCCATCAAGACAGAAAAGTCTAAGTTGTCTAAATGTACTAGCCAGAACATTTATTTGTGAAGTTCTTTCTATAAAGCTATATGAAAACTTCATACTTCTGGTAGAACACAGGTACATATTAAGGTGAACATTCTGCGGTTGGTAAAAAAACTTTGCATCATGGTTTAATACAAAATGAGAAAGCATCAGATTGAAGGCACACATTCCATCATCTTAAAAACTGTATTTTAAAAGTAAAATATCCTTGCTAATATTTGCTTGGCTATTTCTGCTTCCATATCCATCAAGTGAGTATCACCAACTACTTAACAACTTCATTCTATAACAATGTTGCATAATGCTAAAAAGTGAGGCTATATTAAAACAATGCTAAGGTGCAATAAATTTAATTTAAAAGCATCATTTCAGGATAGCTTTTGATATATGCTGAAATCAGTCCTTACACATAAATCATGACTAGACAAAAAACTTCCAGTAATTTTGTTGTATTACTCTGTATATATGTGTATGTACATTCACATATATTGTATTCATTAGTGTTACAGATATCTTAATGGATGTTCTACATTCTAGTGACCAGATCTGATTTCCAGTTTGCAATCTCCTAATAAATGCACAACTAATACATTTTACACAAATTCTTGAATACAAATAAATATAGGCAATAACTTGTAAGTGTTTAATTCCATCTGTTTCCCATATGAAATTTTAATGCTGCAGGGGGAATGGATCTCCTGTCCTTAGAAAATTTTAAAATTTTTCCTGATAAAATCAAAAACACATGAAAAATTACAGCGTAAAAGAGTTAGAATGGGAGAAGGAAATGAAAAAAAACAATGACCAAAAAGGTTACATAAAATGTGGAAGATGACAGGTCAACTTCTTGTTCTATTAGTTTTTGACCAGAATTTCAATTTTAGCCAAGTTGCATAGAATTAAGCCCATCACGTGTCCCACTCCCTATAATTTTCTTTGCTCAGAAGAACTCTTAAGCAATTTCAAGTGCAAATATAATGCCTGAAGGATGCTTGTTCACCCTGTATTAAAGGCTGCCTTGCCCTTCTCACCCCTTTTATGTTCTACTTCACATATCTGCAGGAGAAGTGCTGTAGAATCCCCTGTGATCCAAAATGTCACATGCTAAATCTGACTGGCTACACATGGGGAACAGATCTAATAAGTGTATGTGCTGGAAGATCCTCTGCTGGAAGTCACCTCACACCACTGCAAGAGTAGGCACTGAGATATGCCCCGGTCCCCAGGTGTGCACGTCCATCCCCTCACAAGGTCTGGCATAGAGACAAATGCCTCCTGCCACCAGTATTCCCACT
The DNA here is from genome assembly GCA_013399195.1 of Dicrurus megarhynchus. Taxonomy (NCBI): domain Eukaryota; kingdom Metazoa; phylum Chordata; class Aves; order Passeriformes; family Dicruridae; genus Dicrurus; species Dicrurus megarhynchus. The sequence goes on from VXAD01005369.1 coordinate 1,534,883, forward strand.
TTGACCCAATGTGTTGGGTTTGCAGAAAGTTACCAGGTGTAATTACATTGCTTCCTATACTGAAGGTATTTCAGCTTAATTTAAAGTCAAATTATAGCTCAGAGGTGATGGCAGGGTACTGACTTCTAAATATTTAAGCATTTCTACCTCATGTAGCAGATATGGAAAAGAAAGTCCAGAAAAAACCAACTAAAACAACACCAAAAGTACAGGGTTGATTTTAGCATTACTCCAGACTGGCACAATATAGACCTAAACCTCTGCCTCTTTTTATAAACAAGCTTCTTTACCATATCTATCAAACATTACTATCAAACATTCTTTTTGTTTTGACTGTATAGTTAATCTTCATCAAAAAAGAATAACTCCCAAATAAGTGGGGGACTGAAAAATCTGGTGAAATAATATTGTGAAAAACATTTTCAATAAGCTGCAATTGTATTTCCCTTAGAGCTTTTTATATTCACAGACAGTGAATTTTCCAAGCAAACTATAGCATTAAATTCACATAACTTTTTCTTTTTATTAATTTAAATATAAAAATAATATAATATAAAAGTCTAACACACAAAATACGTAAAAGTAATGCATAAGTTACATTGCATATTTGCATTGATAAATGCAGTGTATATAAATATACTATAGCTGATATAAATATTTATAAAATCAAATTAATTTATAAAATTAAATATAGTTATATAATTATATATGTAAATAAATCTTATTCATTGAATTAGAATGTGCAGCCTACATTAGGAGTTGGGAATGGAACACAGTTTTCTGTTTTATAAGGTTTCATTCAGACTCAGTAAGTGTTACCATTTTAAAGAAAGAATTTGACAGATTTCTTCATAGACCTTTAGGGAGAAAGTCAGTATTGCTTACCAAGAAAACTGTACTCAATTAGTGTTTTAATAGCACCTCTTACTTTTTAACCACCATTTCTGACATGGTTTCATAATCACCTTATCAAATCCATAGGAATGCAGGGGATCTATTTATGAATAAAATACCAATGCTAGAGGATGTAACAATTTAATTTTGAATCATGAAATTAATTGATTTATGCACAGGTAGCAAATACATACACATTCTTATAAAACTGTTTCAGGAAATACCTAAAGTATTTATTTAAATTTATTTAATTAATTTAATTTATTAGAGTAAAACTGAAGTTTTACTCACAGTAATGGAAACATAAATTGCAATATTTTCCATTCAGTTCCCTGCATATGACTTTTGCTCTTATACCCAAATACAGTGCACTATGCAGAACTTCAGGAGCTCAGCCACACAAGGTGGCATAACAACAGCAATGCATGAAATCATTCAGCATTCCTCACTTCACACAGTGGAAGCAAAACTTAAGACTGTCTACAGTCCAAGCAAAGAATAATCCACTGTGGATCTCAGCACACGTATAAGGTGCCAACACCACAAATGTCATAGAAGCAAAAATACTGTTAAACAGCTGTTTAAACTACATCTCTAAACTCAGGATTTAAGTTTCATATGTGAAGACTTGATGAATTCTAAGTACTACTGATTTGTGGTGTACAAAATTAGTTTTTATCATTAGAGTACAACCAACCCAATGGCTTTGCCATTCTTTGGCAAAAATGTAATTCTTCCAAGAAAATATGGACCCAATTCAATATTTTGTTCAGAAGAAAATAACCATGCAGTTATTATTTTCTAAAAATATTCTTGGTGTACCTATCTTTCCAGAATTTGGGTATTCCAAATGTCCAACAGCAAAGAAATGCTCTAGCAATCAATTCAAATAATTAAGGAAATTCAAATAATTAAGGAAAATAGTGTAATTTTCAAAACAGGCCTCTTGCTTTGTCAAGGTAAAAAAGCCCAGGTGCTGTAGATTCCCAACTAAATTACAGTGTAGGTTGTAGGAAGTCAGTTTTGCTATCTTGGGCATCTTTTAAGTGGGCAGAATTTAAGATTTAGAAAGGCCTGTTGAGGCAAACTTGCAGCTAGAATCTAAAAACTAGATGTTCTCCAAATTAAATGCTTATGGAAGTCATAAAAAAATACAGCTTTTGTGGATATAATTTCTATTATAGAGTATAAAAATACCTCTATATAATTTTTATAAAATAAAAATATAGAGTATAAATTAGACATTTTAAATAATAGAACTTTAGGGAACAGAGGCCTTTTCAGAGGGACAAAGACTTTGTGAAATGCTGACCTCTCCACAGAGTCCTGCGGCTCTGTGGCTCAACTGCTATTCATCCTGCTATTATTTACCTCTCTGTGAGGTGAACAATAACTGAATTTCAGATTCTTCAAGATGATTAAATCCACAATAACAGTTGTTGTCAGAAGTGGAAGACTCCTATAGAGATGTAACAACCAAACAGGGAAACTCTTTTCATGGCTAAAAACACAGGTGCTAGGCACAAATTACACAATGCATCAGCCCAGCAATTTTCACATCACTGTGTTAACTGTGGCAGTCTGTAACTGCGGAATACCTTTTATGCCTGTGTTCAGCTGCAGAGCCTACAAGGTTTTTCCAGCTCACTCGTATTCCTCTACTGCCAATTAAAGAATGTCTAAACCATTAATTATTATACCCATGTTTAAAGTGTACTGTTGCCCTTTGGCTTAGAGCTTCTTGGTTTTCAGGCCTCGCAGCAGGTCTCCATTGCTGGAAAGGAATCAATGCAAGAGTCGCTGCCATGCGGTTTATTTGCATCATGTACATATTTTTATATAGACTATGTACATCGGGTGTCTTGACATCAACTGCTCCAGAAACCCTAACTCAGGCTGGCAAAGAAACTAAAAGAAATGTCATTGCTACTGTTCCTGCACTGCTCCGTGTACCTTCCCATCTATTATGAGAGAAGACAACACATCCAATTCAGTAACTGTACATTGAGATAGTGATACTAAAATTCATTGTCAACTTGTTCAAAGTATTTTTCTGTTATCCTGCTATATGCCAGCATAGTTACTGAAAAATTACATGATAAATGGTACAAGGAAAGGTGGGGATTTTTTGTTGTTTTTGGGAGTTGTGTTTTGGTTTGGTTTTTTTTTTGTTGTTGTTATTTTGGAGTCCTGTAGTCCAACACATTTCTCTGCAATAGCACCACCAAAGAGGTAGAATAACAGACATAGCAACTGATGCTGACCATTAAAAAAAAAAAAACAACACACCAGCAGTTTCACAGTCCCCCTAAGATTTACGATTTTATTAGTCTCCTAGTTCCCTTGTCCTTCTCTCTGCTATTCGAAAAGGGGATACTTAGATTGTTGACAAAAACGAACTGGAAATACCAATTCATGTCAGCCACAGATATTTGAAACTCAAGTTAGAAAACTTGTGAATGTTATCTTCTTGCTTGATGACAGCAGCCCATGAGAAAAATACCATCAAAAATTAAAAACATTAACTTATGGGTTAAAGCAGACAGGTTGGCTCTACCAAAAAAATGCCAATTCTTAGCTAATACTATAAACATTCTCTAGGTTGAGTAAACACATCTGAAAAGAGTATTTGAAAGAAAAAAAAACAGATCTCAAAACAGGCTCAACTGAAATGTACTACAATAATCATAAATGCTTTAAAATAAATATACATTATGTTAATCCCTTTCTACTAAATAACCTATTGGGATTAAGAATACACTTTTGCTTTTCTCTGTGCTGTACAGTACCCAAATCTGTTCCATTTTGATCTAAATTTCACATATGACAACATTAAATAATCATAGAATTTTGACTGACAATCCAGTATAACTGGTATTATAGAGATGGATGAATGAGGGGACAGATGGATGGATGGGCAGGTTTTATTAGGCAATTCAGCCCTCGCAGAAAACAAGAACTGGTAAGTGAAATACCAGTTTGTTCAACTTCTCACTTAATGGACAAATTATATGCAGCCTACAAAGTATTGCCAGGGGCAAGAAGTGATGGCAGGAGATAAACTGGAAATTTAGGATTATTCATTTCTGTGAAATGAATAAAAAATATACCAAAACAAGCAGTGCCTGCTTGAAAGTTAATTAGAATTTTCTTCAAAGTGATTCTGAACTAAAACTACTTCAATTCCTAATAGAAAGAGAAATTGAAAACATTTTCCAAAAAACACTCTCCTGGTTCAAAACACTAATGTTTAAATTGCTTCAGTGCAGTGTTCCAGCTTGAACTTAACACTGCCCTCTTGTGCCTCTGCCTTAAAATGCATTTTCCTTCACATAGCAAGATTCATGAAAACTAAATCACCAATGGACAGAACTGCAGCCAGATTTTTTTTTAAGTTCGATGAAATAAGATTACTTTGAACAAAAATATTTCTGTTCTTTTAAAAATCGTCCTCTCAATTTCTAGCATGGTATTTTTATTATACAGTATGCAAAACAATATTGGTTACTAGCTTTGTCTCAATTAATTCTGCTAGTCTATTTATTCTTTGAACTAAGAGTACTTAAATTTTCCATACGTGTCAAGACTAGCATAAAATCAACAAATTTCATTCAAGTAATAAAAACAGCACTAGCATTCAGGTACAAGACAATTACAGGCATGAAAGATCACATGCATGTCATTACCTAAATTTTTTTGAGCTGGTTTTGCACCATTCAGCAGGTTAACGTTAACCACGCTGCAGCGCACGGTATCTAAACTTCTAAAAGGATTGAGCCTAGTATGCTTTTCACTTTCATCAATGTTACACACATCTCAAGCCTAATACAATAAATAGCTGATAGAGTATAGTTTAAAGAGAGAATAGCTTCCTGTACACTGGGCCTTAAACCCAGAAGTGCTGTCAGAAACAGAGCATACTCTTTCCAGTAATATAAATGTGAAAACTGAGATGTGACTTTGCACGGCACAAATCAGGTAAGTTTCCACCTTCATCTTCTTTTCCTCTAACTTCAAAGAAAAAAAAGTCTAAACAACTAAAAACTGCAAAGATTAAAAAGAAAAGTATTCAAACAACAGTGTAAACTTAATGAACATATATATCTCCTAATAACCTTCTGCAACTCTTTTCACTGATGTAAAATTTCGTGTATCAGTGACATAGGTAAATAGCACCCAGTACGTACAAAATAATACACAGAGCACATATTCAGCGCTGCTCTTTCTTCTACCAAAGCACCCACGACTTAAAAAGGAGACAAAATCGGGTGGCAAAGGTTAGTATTTGATACACTGTAATTCTCCTGTCTTCACTCGAATGCAAATTAAGAAGAATCGCGGAGGAAGCACATTAAGCAAGGGACTGCAACGCCAGCTGGTTCAGAGAACACTTCAGTCCACATAAAATGTCACTGCCAGCATAATCTAGCCTGGCCAGTCATTTTCCAACCACTACATTTCCGAGATTATGTAACTGATAAGGAGCGTGCAGTCACCAATACATGACAGACACATATGCACGTGCACATGTGCGTTTATGTAAAAGAAATGGACGTCTTGCAGGTCAGTCTTTGAGGCCGCTGATATCTGTAACACAGAAGTAACCCCCCCAGAAACCTGGGTTGCTAATATGGCAAGAATTAAATTTATCCCACAGTTCTTACAGAATAGTGCGTGGTTTTCAGACATACCTTTATTTGTACATGTAAACAAATAATACCTATACATTTCTGCAGCCATTCAGAGAACTGCAGTGCTGATACATTCCAAACATGCTATATGTACTTCAGTCTGTTCATTTGATTATACAGCATTTTATTAAATGAGTTCCTGGTAATAATATTAACTGTAGACTTACCCTGGCATTGGTCCATTTCCAGAAAGACTATAAACTTGACGAGGATTTAAAAGGTACTGAAATTTTCTATAAATTCTGAAGAGGCAAAAGAGACAAGGAGAAAATATTTACAGACATGTTTGGAATTTTTTAAAAACCTTTCAAATGAAAGAATTAAAGAAGTTAGGACATACTATAATTATTTGTACTGCAGGATCTCATTTATACAAAAAATCAAATACTTGAACACAGCAATTATAATTCATACATAGAGTGTATTGTGGGGTATAAAGTTGAGACAGAAGTGCTACAAGCTATTTACAATTTAAATGCTGTGTATAGACAGAAAATAAACCAATAAAAAGGTATAATTACACAAGAAAAGGTGAGTCACAAAAGCATTTCAAAAAGCATATTGATTTGTATTAAAGTAACTCCATGGCAAAGGAGAGATTTCTTCCTGAAATTTATTGCAAACACAGAATTACAAGTATAATTAATTGCAAAAGCTAATTGGCTTTGCCACTCACCAAAAATATCCCCATAGGCTGAAAAACATTCTGATAGAGAAAATCTATGGTCAATTACATTTCCTCAGGATTACATTTGAATGGGAAGAAAATGAAATTTATTTGAAGCCATTGTTTTACTAAATTAGAGTTACTTTAAAATTATCTGAATAATAGGAAACAATTTATTGATACAGCATGACAAGCATTGCCCTATCCCACAAGGGACCCCATTTGTTGTCCTACCCTCAGCAATTATTTCTTCAAAACTGTAAATTTAGGAATTTGAGTTTACTTGTCCTAAAAGTATAACAGAGATTTTGTTTCTTCATTACAAATATTAGAAATGTAATTTCCTGCATTGACTAGAATGTGGTAGCTGATTCATTTCTCACACAGAAATAAGAAAGCACACAAAAGAGCTCAAGCTCAGAATATATAAATATACACCTGGGATCTATGGCAATAGTTTAAATTATAAACCCATGTTTCTTGTTTTTAATTTTAATGTTTCTGTCCTTAAGCTAATTAATATTTTAATGTTTTTAAGAAAACATTATTTTTTTCCACTGAAATATTGCTTCCTTTCTTTATAATGGCTTAAATAAAACAGAAGCATAATAAGACCTGAATTTTAGGTTAAAATATCCACGTTTTCAAATATAGCACAATAAAACTGTCTAGACACAATCTATGTGCACATTCAGGGATTTTTTTTTTTCCATTTTTTTTTTCTTAATAGCAATGCATAATTTATCAGGGTAGCTGGACGAGAAATGTGTAAAAATACTGAATACAAACAAATTCATAATTATCTCTAAAATTGCCAAACTGGAACATTTTCTTAACTTATCAATTATTTAGTGATATCAGCTTCATAAAGCATCTTATTCAAGCACACTCACACAATGTATCCCTGATGCCATTCCTGACAGAAAAAGTCAGTATGAAATGACTGGTTTCATTTCCCGAGTATGTACGCATCATTGTTGATGGCTGTGACGATGATTAAATCAGACTTTTGAGAATGGATTTACAACATAATACATATTTTCCCATTTTTTACAAATGCAAAAGGAGAGTTTTTTAGTTAGTGTGTGTGATTTGCTTCTCAGAGATGTGTAGGATTTAACCTGGTCAAAGGTGAATTTAATTTTTCTAGCTGGCCATAAGAAGTTCAAGAACAGTATTTTTACGAAGTCCCAAAGGTCTAAGAGTTATTTTCCTAAAGTTTGGTGCTATGAAACACACTAGCCATTACCTACACTCACATTGCTGTTGTCAGGTAACACTGAAATGCCATAAAAGCCTTCTTAATAAAGAGGAGGCTGGGTTTCTCTACTCACAACCCAGAAGTCCAACTTCAATGATGAAGAGATTACACTGATTTGTACTTGACTCAGTGCATACCATTCACAGGTACCAGCTAATCACTTTCTAATGACTCATTGCAAATGACACATCAAGTTTTAAGATAGTAAATGCATTTATGTATTCTAGTCTGTGTACAATTCATAAATTGATGGCTCATTTCCATTCATACATTCTCCAAAAAAAAAAAAAGTTAGAAACTGTCTATAAATGTTTCCTTCACACTAAGCTGTACCCAGACCCAACAGCGTGACACACGGAAGCCAAGGAAATGGACAGTAACTTAACCTTCCAGTTTTACATCTACAGAACCAAACAGTGACACTGACAGGGCTCTGAATGTCTTGCTTCTACATATAAGGAAGGAATTGGATGTGGTTTGCTGTGACTGGAGATTTGTGCTGACAAGGACATGAGGTGGTGTGGTGGGAAATGCCCCAAAAGACATTTTTGGGATGAAAGGCAATTTCATGAACTAAGCTGGTTTATGAAATTACCACTTGTCAACAAACAGCTGTGCTCCTGTTACCATTTTTGGGGTTATTCTGTGATCTGGTACACTAAAAAAATTCAATTTAAAACACAAATCCACAGAGAAGTTTCTTCATTGTCATTTTTCTTTTTACTGAAATCATGCCCATGATCTCATATAAACCTCGAAATACTCTGCTAGCATAACCAAGGAGGCAGAAAATTAACTCAGGAGTGGCCAAAGAAGCTGGCATCATCTTTAAACAGCTCAGCTGCTGAAGAAAATACTTTTGAATGCCCCTTGGGCTGAGTTAGACTGAGCTGTCTTCTGAAGAAGAGAGAAAATAAACGGACAAAACTTGCTGGCAATTCAGAACTGGCAATAAAGTTGACTACACTGTGGAAAAAGCTGGCCATGCCAATGCCTTGTGCCAGAACTGGGGGATGCATCTTCAGTTATCTAGGGGCTATTCACGATGTGGTTAGTATAGGCTTAATTTAACCCTAATGTCAGTTAAGGAAGAAGCCAAGGATTCCTTCCTAAAATTAAAAAATGCTAGTGATCTTCTCTCTCAGACATACAATATTTGAAAAAAGATAGCTTGAAACTGCTTCTACATTTTGTCTCAATGCTAAATGAAAGCTTATAAAGCCAGATTAGTCGGAGGGGAGGAGGGAAGAGCTGCTATGAACCAAAGTTATTTGAAAACAGCAAAGGTTAAAAATATCATCAACCTGTATTGCACAGACACTGAACGTGGAGTCAGCAGGAAACGTCAGTGTACGGAAGCTGATCTCCAGTGCATCCAACAGCACATTTGTCAAGGAAACAATTGTGTAAACTCACCTGCTGGTCAGGCAAATAAACTGGAAAATGGGGAAGTGGAAATCAAAGTAATGAGTATGGCAAAACAACAGCATGATTTAGAAGGACTCTTATGTGAGAAACATTAGCCTTAACTAATGTCTTAGAAGCACTACATGCTCGTTGCATATTCTTTCTGTTGAAAGAAACTATTTTGTCAATGGCGTACTAAATATATACATTCTATTCACAGATTATTGAAAACTGTTGCCTTGGTTAGTCAGATCATAAATGCAGACATCCCAAACTGATAGCCCTAGAATGAAATGGATGTCCTGCATTTTTTTTGGATGAAATTAACTGCACCTGTCCATTTCATGCACAACCACTGAAAATACGTAACAGTGGGATATAGCCTGAGCAATTCACTTGCTTGGGTTTGATAAACTCCTATTCAGTCTCATGCTCAGTTAAAATCCATTTCTGGTATGTGTAAATCTTAAATTCATCCACTTTAATTCTATTTTTCTACTTTCTTTTTAATAAACATTGACTTATATTTTTGTTCTATTATAAACATATGTATTGTCTATTCAACAAAATCATTCAAGTCCAAATAACTGTAAATATACTTGAGTTTCACATGATGGGCAATTTTATTAACCTCTTAATTGAGAAGAAAATATAATTGGGCTATTGTCGTAATTCTTTATTTTGTAATTATAACTGGAAGTCATAGCATTGGTCTTTAAAACAGAAACCTATTCAGGAAGAAAATGCTATTTATCACTACACATTCTGAAAAACTGAATTTCTAAGATAATGAAAGTTTTAAAATGTATTGATAAGACATGGTTGTAAAGAATGCATTTTTGTGTTCCGAATGCACTTTTTCTACATATCCATTTGTTTCCCACCACCCCTCTGTTTGAAAATTTAAAAACCAAAACTAAAGTACAAAACTCTTTTTACCTTTAAGTGATCCTCAGTTCTTTTCTTTTGCATTTGAGAGATTTGAAAAAAATTACAAAATACAAGTGGAAACAACAGTGTATTTTTGGGGGTGTGCACTTATTCAACTAGTTTTCAGTTGGATGCATAAACTCTCTTGAAGAATAAGGGCAATGAAATGGGCTGTGTTACCATATGGCAAGGCATAAAAACTCATATGGGGAACTACGGGAACACTGGAGTCTTGACAATCTGCAATAACCTTTCTGTTTTCAATGAAAGTCAATTAAAAATCTTAATTTCATTCATCGTGACCTCTCAAATACAGAGAGTCCTAAGTAAAGGCTGAGGAATAGTTTTCAGTAGAAGATTTGCTTAATCTGAATGAATCAAGATAATGAAATTCTGATCTACAAAAATTAAAAGGTTGTGGGTTTCTTTTGCTTTCTTTTTCTCCCCTCACTGCTGTGGAAATCTTATTTTTGTTGCAGCATATCCTCCAGTTCCACCGTCTCAGCACCTGACCAGATTACAAAATTGCTGTAAACAAAAAGCCTGACCTGAACGCCATCTACTTAAATGCTGGACTCGATGACCCTTGCGGGTCCCTTCCAACTCAGAATATCTGTGAATCACCATAACTGTGCATTTTGCAAAGTAATTTATGTCTTGAAATGTCCTGTGATTTTACTTTCAGCAACATATAACTGCCACAAAATCGGAGGGTAGGGAATATATGGGAATCTTCTCTTTCTGGTGACTGACTGTAAAGCAGACATAAAATCCAAGAAAACTAAAAAAAGTTCAGTATTATTTCTCCTGAAAATGTTTTCATCACTTAGACTGAATATTCAAACTAACACGCACTCTTAACATCCTTATTTTATATTTTTGCTGCTGGCATTGATATGAAACATTGACACCTAAAACAAGGAGGGCAAACCCCTTCTCTCCAAATAGTCCATTTGTGGACTTTTTAAAACCTTTTTGAATCTGGCTTTAGATCTAACCATGAGGTATTACCTCCTGAGGGCGAATGACCTGAGATATGTTTACATGACTATGCAGCTGACCTTTCGATGTGCTTCTCTTAAAACAGAAATATTGAGCCTGCGACCTTGACACATTAGTATGCAATTTAACATTTTGTGTGTGTGTGGTATCAAAACCAATTTAAGAGGTTCTTACACTTCACTATACTCAGCTGCTGGTGCCTGCCCTCACAGTATATGCTTAATTGTGTAATGACACTTGTGGATAATGGTGCTAGTGAATGAAGTGTGTATAAGGCATCCATTTTTAAAATTCAAATAATTCCTGTTATCTGTCTGGCCTCAGTAACAGTTTCATTGACATAAACCGAGAAGTGTTAGTCTGTAATACATGAAGGGGAATAGGAGCTTGAGATGGGGATCAGATTTTAAACTTGCTTTTACCCTGGAGAATATCTAACATTAAATGACATCCCTAATGCATTAAGCCCATTCAGATAGTAACACTTGAGACCAATTATGAGCTGGGAACTGAAAGCTGTGAAACAGCATTTCATTAAATTGTTTCTAGGCTATAACTAACTATGTAAGTGCAGCTCTCTAACCTGCCTCTCACCTACATAATTGCAGACTGGATCTCTGATCTACTCACTTTATATTGGTACTATAAAAAGTTAAGCTGAGTGCTAGTGCAGATTACCTTCCACAAGACCCCTGACTGCACAGCAGACCAGGGCTACCTCACACTGTGACTGTGGCTGAAACATGAAAATTCAGGATGGCTCACACTGTTTTGTTCCAATTGCAAAGGCATGTTCTTGAAACTGTTTAGAATTATTCTTTTAGATCATTAATTGCCTTTGACACACCTAGCTGATATCTAGGTATACATAATCAGCTCTCAAGTGATAACCTGTTCTCTCAGAGGCCTTCAAATACAGTTTCAGTTAAATGCTCCTCAGCTCTAAGAATTACCCTAACAACTACTGTGCAGGATTTTTTCCCATTTGACAGTTTACTTTTAGGGGCACAGGAAGACATGATCTGAGGGAGGCAGGGCGGAGGAGGTAGGGAAAATGTGACCCAACAGCTTTAGAATCACACTGGATCCCTCCTTTTGTGCTTCCGGCTACCCATATCACCAGTAACCACAGGTGCCACCTTCAGCTGGATCCTGGCCAAAAGACCATAAACTTCTCCAAGACTTGAAATTACAGCACTGCCATGGTGAACTAGGCTATAAAAATTTAGGGATTTATGTAATGATCAAAAATGACCATAATGATAGCATTTGGGATTCTGAAACATGCTCTGAAAAGTCTGCTTAGGGGGCAACTAATTCAGCATTCCTGCCTGAGTAGAAGGAGAATGCTCCTTACTTCTACTTTATCAGGCCTCTGATACATTAACACTTAAACCAATAAACTCAGACATTTTTAATTTTAATCAATATAATTACTGACATATGTAAAATTAATATGTCTTTTAAGTTTGTGTGATCAGACTCTAATACTTTAACTGGATTTTTAGAATGCTTCCTATCTACAGAAATCAAAAGGTTTATTTGAAGGAAATCTTATGAACAGGCTTGAGAGCCTCTACTACTAACTCTTTACACAGCAAATCATACATTTGAAAACTGAATACTGCTTCTAATGTAAACTACTGGCCTGTCTGTATTATCACTACATAGATTAAAACAAAACTGTTAGCATTTAAAACTTTTAATACAAGATATAGCAACTCACATCTTCATGCAAATCACACAAATCCATGCACTGAATAAAGCTACTTTTTTGATTTGAAACAAAACTATTCTATAGAATTAACTAGTTTTTAACTGGAGAATTTGTAAGTACAGGAATATAGGATGTTCAATTGTGAGGAATAACAATATAAAATTTTGGATTTTTTCCTCATGTACAAACTTTTAAAACTCATTTTTAAATGTATCACAGACCAGAATCAAGAAAGAGAGTAAAAAAAGAAAAAGAAAAAAACCCCTTACCTTTCTCCTTGTTTCCCACCACTTTTAGGATTGACAAAAACTAAAAGTGGATGAGTGCCTGGAACTGGAGTGATCTAAAAGAAGGGAATAACACAGCCACTCATTAATGCTGTGTGTTGAATTCATTTTTTCCTATAGTAGACAGAAAACAAAAAGCTTAATGCAAACTCTATGTTATGCTATGTAATCCAGCTGGAAGCAATACCATAATTTGCAACAATCCTCATTTCATTAATTTGCCAGAAATTGCAAGTGTCTTCTCTTTTAATGCTGTCTGTTTTACAGCTGTGTTGCCATTTTAACCTATAATGCCACTGAAATATTGAGATATATACATACATAACCTCTCTCTATATATATTCTTGTGTGTGCGTGTGTGTGTGTGTGTGTGTGTGTGTGTATATATATCCATCAGTAGAGAAGAAAACTTTAAGTGCAAATAATGCATGACTTACTCTGACAGTAATTTCCTAGGGAAAAAAGTTTAAAAGAAACTGTATTTTGGAGTGAGAAATGACACTGTATTATATACTCTGAAGGTCAACTATATGGAATATTGAACCTAACAGATTTTTTTTTTTAAATTATGGCAATGATTTCCTGCAATATTTGATATGATAGGAAATCACAAACTTTTTAAAATGTGGCAACCGTAACATTTCTAAATGTATAAAGGAACACCTTTTCAGCTGAGAAAGCTGAAAAACTTAAAATGTAGAGGACAAACCATATGGAAGAAGGGCAAGTCTAAGGAGAAGAATGTTGAGGAGAAGGAAGGAACAATGACTTCTACCAATATTTCTTTAAAATCCTTCTGTGTATGGAAAGTTTTACACGTTCACATTAATATTTAGCTTTAAAAACACCTTCATTCTAAGTCATAGTGTTTGTATTTTCAGACACTCTGAGATGTGTGTGTTCATTGCCTTCACTCCATAGACTTGAACATAAAAAAATTACATCAAATGATCTCTAATACAGGTTTTTAAACCACGTAGCTATACTATTCATATTTAAAAGTATTTTAGACACATATCAATCCCAGAATGTTTCAAACTATATTAAGAGTTCAAAGTCAACATCTCCAAAGTCATGCACGAAGAACTTCAGAGGTTAAACTTAGACCATCTGTGTTTCAAAATGACACATTGAAAGGCCTTGCTCTAAATCCTTACTGGTAATTCCTGAAATAACAAAATCTGAAGATTTCATAAAGTGTAATTTAAGGCAGAACCTGAGAAATATCATGGCTACGGAGTTTTACAGGCATACTACAGATATATGCATATAATCCCACCGGCATCTAAGAGCCTTTTTGTAGGAAATGTCAACTCTGTTCATGATTTCACAAAAAACAGAATCAAATCTGTTCCAATACATACAAAAAATAATGGAAAACTCCACAAACTCAGTGGTATTAAGCTTAACATAAAACTCAGTATCACCTGGCACAGTAAAGTGCTGTATGTTGAAACATACATCAAATTGCAGAATACAGTGAAATTTGTCATATATTTAATTTTTACCTACTCTTTTAATCAATTTTAGTTATTTAGCCAATTCCCATGGTGTTTATTCCTGTGAACTAAGTGTAAACCAATGGTGCTTATTGTGACAGAGATGGAATACCTACTGAAATCCCTTAGGACGCAGGTTAATTAATGAGACTCATCCTAAGGTTATACATGATCTATTACTTCCTCTAATTAGAAATAATAATCCTGATCATTATGCTGGTTAGCTAGAAAGAAGCAAGATGAATGTCCTTAACTATGATTAATTGTCTTTAAGTCGTGCAGACCTCCACTGCCACTAAGTTATCTGCTCACTCTGATGGAAGGCAGGTTTGGTCTTGATCTTTTACTCAACAAAAGCTAAGTGATGGACTTATTCCTATTTCAAATCTTTTAAGACTCAATGATAATACTGCAAGTAGAAGGTTTTGGATCATCCAAAAAAAAAAAAAATCTAATAATTAGTCTGCATTCCACTTGGTTCCAAAATAAATTTTAATTAAATTTTTACAGCTTTTCTAAATTACTTTTCCAGATAACATACGGTATTTTTATATAATGAAATGCAACGAAAAATTTAGACTAAATTAGTGAACATTTTCAAGCCCTAATCTAGCTCAATTTAAAGGCAATCTTCATGATGTTATAGGACAAGTGACTTAAAAGAAAAAAGTGGTGGAGCACTTATACATAGTTTCTCCCATATTGAAAATAGAGGTCTAACAGCAGTAGTACAAAGATCTTTGCTTTGTTACCTTCTGACTTAAAACATAAATGAATGCAATTAACATACTGATTAAGTTTTCTGAAAAAAAATCCTTGCTTACTGAAGATCTTGTTAAAATGACACCATGCCAGCAGAATCAGAGTATTAAAAACAGAGTCGCATGCCAGATAGGGGAGAATTAGAGTAGTATACTTTGATCAGATACAGAATGTTTTCTCCAGACCATCTTTGGGCAAAATACTACATTAATTACCAGTTATATTTATGGCATCTTACATCTTTGTGAGAATAGTTGAAAAATTACGCAATCTGTGAGGGAAAAAAAGCCCTAACATTCTCATTGATCCCATCCCTTTCAGTAGGATAGCCTTCAAGGTCCACTCAGCCTTCACAATAATCAGGTTATCCTTATTAATGCCAATCAAAACTTTAGTATTTGATGTTAAGATGGATTCCTGCTGCTCAAAACCAATCTAATCCATGAGTGAAAAACAAAGACCACAGTATAATCAGCAAATTAGGGCCATCACTGCAGAATTATTTCTAATGTTATCACCATGATTATCAGTATTGTGTCATGCACTACATTACAAATGTGTCATTACAGAACAATCAAGCACTTCAAAAAGCACCTTAGATCTATTCAATAATAATTCTACCGTCTTCATCCCCACTCTCTTTTTCTCCGTGGTAATAAAGAAAAGTAAGGATGAAACCCAGGCTTTTGATTCATCTTGAAAAGAGAAGATAGAACACAGGTTTTGGATCACACTAAAAAACTTAAGAGAAAATCTTATGACCTGAAAGCAGAACATATAATAATTTAAAGTTTTGTGTCAAGGAGTCAATGGTGCTAGAAGTTGCTATTTTGAATAGATCAAGGCATTTTGAATAGATATCCTAGGCATGGTATCACATGAATGGGAAATAGAGACTTCAAACATAGCTGAAAATAAACTATGAGCATAAGTAATCTAAAGCTTGGAGTAAACACAAAATTCATAATGATACATAGTGCTGCAACCAAAAGGAGATGCCAAAGATGCTCCTCTATCAAGAATACTTTGGTTCACTGGAATTGTGTGGGTATCACCCAAAAGTTAGAAAATACTGCGTGTTTCCTTTAGCACAAACTTCTTAATCACACTGTGACTGATTAAACAGAACTTGAGCTTTCTTTCACTTAAGACTCTAGTCTTTTTGCTTCATGTTTTGTCACAGATGATCTTGGTAGCAATGAAGCCTGTGCAAATGGTAAGTACAGGAAGAGATTCTTGAAAGCAATGGATAATGATTGCTGTAATGTCCAACTAAACCATCAATGGAGCAGCCATGTGACTGGATAGGTTTTAGGGTTTGTTTTTCGGGTTTTTTTGGATTTTTTTTCCCTTCTTTGGGTTGTCATAACAAGAATGTTTGACTAATCTAAAAAGACAAAATAATACAATAAGCCTTCCTAGCCCGACACAAGAAGATGAAATAATTATGAGGCATAAAGTAATTGATATATGGCAACAGAATCTTTTTACTGAAGCTCAATTGCTACATTACAAAAGATAGAGAGAACAGACAACTATGTATATTAAATGATTATCACACTGTTATCATTATGATAATTTAGTTCCTGAGGAAATAAAGCAGCAGCATCCTGCATATGGACATTGATTTCACTCAAAACTACTCATATCTCAAGGGAAAAAAGTCAGCAGTTCAGGCAAACCTCCTGGCATGCCTCTAAGCCACCACCCTTAAATAACATTAGCTCATCACACACATGAATTTTTCTTTCAAGTAGAAAAACTTTCATTTTTATTATAGATATTGCTAGTAATGAAACCATGTTGCTTTTCACCACTGTTAATCTTGATGTGCCAAATACCCTACTTAGAAATACCTGGAAAAATAACACCCTTGAAGTTTACTCCATCCATTAACTAACAGGTCCAAATGAGAAAGGTTGACAGTTATCAAGACAGACTGAGATTAATAATGTAGATTTACACAACATTGCATGACAGATACCAAAATAAACTAGTCCAGCTTCACCCCATGACAGAAGTGTTTTAGAGCTAGTCCTCCCTCCTGCTTAATGTCTTAGAAAATCCTAACAATCACACGAGAAGCAGATGTGTATCACAGGATTCCTGAACCAATGGAAGAATTTACCTATTGCATTTTTAAATGCATAGGAGTGAATTATGAGAAGAGTGAATGCATATTCCACTTTAAACATTTCTCACTCTATCGTTGTCTTCATACCTAAAATCATCTGCTTAATATTAAAACACCAATAATCACACCTGAAGGCCTTGTCCATCTACGGTGACAGAATTTGCTCTTTGCATTTTGTTCCGTTCTCCCAGTTTGTTCATTTGCTGGGGGCAACTCTTTTCTTTTTTCACTGTTGCCTGTCTTTCCTTGAAAACAGAAAAGGAGAAAAGGGAACATTGTAACACATTATATAATGCTATACAACTGTAACTGAGACTGTACCTCCACAAAGTTATTTTTTGACTAGTGAGTAATGTCAGACTCTGCTTTAATGAAAATGAGATCTCAGTCAAGTTAATACACAATGTCTGGCCACTTCACATAACATCTATCTATGTGCCTGGACATTCCATAATGACTAGGCAATAGATGGATGAAAAGTGTGCAGTCACAACACAAATTAATGCAATGATGTGAAAAGATAATCTGACATTACCAGGGTGCCATTCTGAAACTTGAAAGCCAATCATACAACATACTTGATTGTTTAATAAGCACATTGCTGAGAGATCAGTAATTTTTTAAAATTTCATCCTGACTGCTAGCAAAAGTTGGATGCCTCAGAGTACTTTACTGCTTTGGCAAAATATACCTGCTCTAAATGTACCATAATCAATGGGCTAAGTAGCTTTTTATAAAACATGTCTTTTGTATCAGAAGGAAACCAGAATCTAATCAGATTCAAAGTCGTTGGCAACTTTTGATGCTGATACACAATGAGATAGTTATTGGAAAGAGAAAAACTCAGAATTATATTGTTGCAATCATATTTTCAACTGTTATCAGGCCATTTCAGAGAACTCTGCATGGAAAAAAGTATTCTCGTCCTTTGTATCTCATTTATTCTATTTATAAACTGCACCCAGCATGTCCTTTCAGGTTGTCCAAAAAACACACCGAAAATTAAAACAGCAGATGTTTATCAAACAGAATGAGTGTCTCCAATCCCAACTGCACCCCAACCACTTTCCTCACTTCACAAGTGCAAGGAGGATTTAAACTAGTCAAGGGAATGGGCTGGCACAAAGCTGCTGCACTAGAAAGGAGCATGAAGGACATTGTTGCACTCCCTGCAACTGCATTCAGTAAGAAGTTCATTAAATGTTACCATTTACGTTCCATACCAGGCCAAACCCATCTCTGTGCTACCTCTGATAAAGCCTTAGGGATAGTAGTAGCAATTAATCCATGAAACTCTTTCAGGAGCAGTTTTTACTGGTAAGAAGCACTGACACAGATTCTGTCAGGAAGGGAATAACTCCCAGCTTAATACAGTGCCTTCTAACACAGATGTGGACCCTGACTGCTTTTATAGCATCTTTAGTTTCTTTAACTGAGACTGACAGAGTCTCAGTCTAGTCCTGATGCAAAGAGCGATCCAGGTCATCCTAGGCTACTTTGGGTAGCCAGGTGCTTGGGGGAACTGTGACAATCTGACCACATTTTGTATGAAAGGACTGACAAACCTATGCCACAGGAAAAAATCAACCAGGGGAGTCTACACAACTGTCTGTATGCAGTGAGATTCCTAAGAGGTTAGTTAACGGAGCTCTTGGATGCTTTGAGTAACTTGGTCGGTGCAAGACGAGGTCCAAGGCTCCAGACTACAACATCATTGCTTTAAAGAGAAAACAGTAGAAGCAATTAGAGCTGTTCACCTCTTCCTTAAACTTAGAAACAAAAACACTGTACATATCACTGCCTAAGAAATCACTAACTCTGCACTTACTTGAGGATTTTTTCAGAAACTAGAACTAGGATGAGGCACCCAAAGAGAATAAAATTCTTAACTAACACAAAACATTTTGCACAATGGTATTGGTTAGTGCCAAGGATAGCAAGTAAGATTCTTCAGTATGAAGGAAGCTTCACACTTCATTACAAATTTAAGTTGCTTTGAGGTTTTAAACAACCTTGTGAATAATTACCCTTAAAAATCACTATCTTTTATAAAAAGGAAGCATACCCTGTTAAATAGGATTTTACATTGTGGCCAAATCTGTCTCATGGCAAAATCTTCAAAAATCAAATCAGATGGCAGCAAAGCAGAGAAAAAGCTAGTAAAAATTGTGATTTCTAACAAAAAACAGAGAGAGCAAATTTTAAAAGGTCTAAGAAAATCTCAAGCTAAAGGACACATTTGTGATAAATCAAAGAAAAAGTTAACAGAAAGTAACAGATTCAGCACATTGAGTTTGTTCATTTTGAGAGGTTAAAAAAAAATATTTAAAAGAGACCTACTTATAAAGCGTGGCACTAAAAATCTTCTTGCATGTATCATACTACTATTTAGAGGAGAAGTATTTATACACTGCTGAGACCCATGCCCAAACTTGCTGTTATTCATGACTCAAGTAAAATGCAGTAACAATTACCCAAAGCAAAGTTTTAGATATTGGGATGATACAAATACAGCATGATATAAAAAGCAGTAAATACCCTCAGCTGGCCTTAGTCCTATGACTGCTGCATTAAAAACATTCCTTCTCCAATTTATATTTCCTGTCACATAAGAAAACCATTGCTTGACTCAAAAAGACAATACAAGATTAGGTCACATATCTCACATAACATAAATGAGAAAGTATACTCATGACACAGAATTGTCTAGTGTTAACAATATGATCAAAGATGGATTCCTGATCTCATTAACATTGAAACTCTGCTTTCGTCACTGATGATTTTTGAAGAAAGTGTAAATAAAGTATTTCATATCACCCATCTTATATGAGTATGATACCACAATACATGTCACCATGTCTACCAATGGTCTCTAAAACATTTCTGAAGAAGCTGACAAGAGATTCTAGATTTCCTAGAGTTATAAGTTCTGTAATTTTTAGGTAGGTGTCACACTAGTGAGAATCTGACTTAGTTTGTATGACATAATGTAATGAATTGTATCATAATTCTAATGAATAAATCTGTTAACAGAACACAAAAAGGTTTACCACTTCATTAAAAAAATACTTTTAAAATATTCTCGTACAGACCCTTTCTTTTATATATGAAATACCAGTTGTGCCTGACCTAGAGTATCTTCCTTCTGGGAGCTACAATATTAAGATATTAAGATATCAGAGAGTGTCAGGAAATAAACAATGCAATTTTTAAATGAGACAAAAACATAAGATGATAAGAATGGATAACAGCCTAAAAATTCTAAAAATGTTAAGAAACATTTGACAGGAATTGATAAAATGGTTTTATAAAATGCAAAAATTTACCTTTCAAGGTAAGAAATATTTCTCTAACAGTTGTGCTATTTTTAATATTTTGCTAAAAAAAGCATACAAAATGATCAATGTACCTGTGAACCATTTTCTTTAGTGAACATGCATGAGGTTGACAGAGGTACTGAATACAGCACTTTAGATGCTATTGTACATTTTGATGGCTCAAAGAATGAAGTTTTTTGTGCTTTTGATATGTGCCAGCACACATACCTTCCAAAATAGTACTTACCACAACAAAACATTTTTCCACCCCTTTTTGCACTTCTTATGTCTTATTTTCTCCCTCGAATTCCCACTTTGAAGTCAATATTCATTAGCTGGAGCTTCTACCATTCATACTGCTCCAGAGAGACCACTGCCAGATAAGAACTAAGCAATTGCATCTATCCCATACTCCAAATCAGAAAATAATTGAAAAGTAAGACAGGACTTTGCAAATAATAACCCAGAATATCATCTCTAGATTTTTGGTTCAGCCCCAAAATGCACTTCATAGCAGTAGGAACACACAATATCATGAACTGTTAGTACTCGAGCGTTCATGGACGCCTCCCGCTACGCACCTCAGGGAGCAAACCTCCTAAAGTGGGAAGCGTCTGTTGGAAAAAGAGAATGTTAGGCTGCAACACCAAACAGCTGGGATGGCAAAGGGCATGGACAGAGTGTTCACAAGAAATGTTACCTTGCAGCAGTCGTACTTAACAAAGATGTACATGGTACTTTGTTACGCTTTTGCACAAGTGTACTTTCCCAATGTTTTGGCTGTCATATTATATAATTTATACCCTGGAAAGTATGTGTGGGACCATTTTAACACCAGCTAACAATATTACAAAACCTGAGGACTTTAGTCTTTTGAATAGTAGAAAGAAATACTTGATACCTGGAGAGCTATTTTTATTTTATCTTCCAAGTCTTTGAATCCTCATCCAAATCAAGGAATCTTGTTTAAAAAGCCTTCCTCTACTACAATTAACAAGCTATGCATCATTAATCCTCAAAAACTACTTACATTCTTTCTTTATATAGAGGTAGAATCTTTTCCTTTACAAAAAACACTAAAATTTAGAAATATTATATTCTATCATAGTTGTTACGATAAAAATAGATGAATAGTTACTAAAGGCTTACTAAAGAGATACCTCTTTATATTTTAAGTGCTGAAACAGAATCCAGGGCAAATACAACAACAAATGCTTTTTCTCACTTTGCCTTTTAATCAATAACTGCAAATACATTTTTGTGGATTACTTCCTACACAAGATTTTTTAAATCAATATATTTCATAACATGAAACAACAATTTACTTATACATTATATAGGATTGTAAAGTCATTAGTAAATGCTTCACACCATTACACAGTTTGCCAGGTGACTACTTAAAACTTGAGATTACTTCTCTTAAATTATAATTGCTTCTTTTATAATATATATTTTCAGATGGAGCATATGCCCTGTTTGGGCATGGGGTTGCATAACGAGAGAAGTATATTTTTATGTTATTATGCATAAACTAAAATAGTTATTTTAAAAAGTCTTATTCTGGAACTCCAAAACGTGAACTTAAATGATACTGATCAAAGGAATTTGGTCATAGAAGATCAGATGGAATGCATGGAAGACCACATAAAGATATCCTCAAATGTTTGCAAGATGAAGGCCATGGAAATTTAAATATGTGACTTGAATACCAAACTGATGCTTTGGGGGTTTTTTTAAGGAACTTGAAGGAAGATTTCTCCATGATTCCCTAGAGCTATTTTGTTTAATGTCATGAGAATCTTTAAGGACATAATAATAATAATAATAATAATAATAATAATAATAGACTATTAGTACTATTAGGTACTCCTAGACTGTAATTTTGTAAAATTATATGGCATTCAAGACCCTACTCATAAAATTTCCATTCCATGAAATTTCTGTCCATAATTATACAATAATCAAAGAGAATTAAAGATTCAAAAATCCTGAAAACTAAAAAAAAAATCACAACACATTGCCACTATGCCAAAACCATGGGGGCAATCTATCTGTGGTATCTATGAGATATCACATCTGAGTAACTGTGATTCAGACGAGCTAAAATATTTTGAAAATTTATTTTATAAATTCTCCACATTTCCAGCTCTAACTCTGTGTACATGCTAATCAAAAGAGCCAATATTAGAATAGCACATCATGCTGTCTTGAAAGCTCATAGAGCTGTAGCACAATACCCAGCTCTACATCCCTAGGCAGAAGCTAAAAGTCATCCTGTGGACAAGACTATTAACCAATTCTCAGCAAAAATACCATCCAGTGAGCTGCACATGCCCATACAATAAAAGGAAAGTTAAAGCTTCTAATTAATTTGAGAGCTGTCTTGAGAAAAGCATTTGCAGCTAAGGAAAAAAAAAAAAGTAAAAATCACATTACATTTTGTCATCCATAATACTGGTAGCCAAAACACATGTAACAAGACAAGGCTGGAATGGAGAATATGACATTTAAGAATAACTTCTAAAACTGCTGACTGTTCCTTCTTCTGAACAAGGAATCACTATGTGATAACATTATAAATGTACTTTGTGCTGCTTTTTTAGTTTTTCTAAGTAAAAAGGTAAAGAATTACACACCAAATCACAATCAAGTCTTTCTCATTTAGCATGTTGGCCTTGGTTCATTCAGTTTTCTGAAGACAACTTGCCTTACATCTTGCACCCATTCAATATATGCATCAATATATGGTCCAAGGCTTTCAACTGGATTTGCAACTCAAAATGAACTTGGGCTATAGCAATTGATTTTATAAACTGCCCAAGAAAGACAAAAGTGTTGGAAAAGAATTTTGAAAATAAAATCATATTAAACTCCAATGGGAGAGGATGTAAGGAATAAACTTAGACAGTAGTGATGAGCTGTGGGCAGGCTACTGGATATAACTTAAAATGATTGAATGGCTGCCATTTCAGTTTATCAGCATCTTATTATTTTAACATTGAACTGTGTTTGTCGAACAGCTAATTAGTTAGGAAGATACATTTTCCTCCAGGGCAATTATTAATTTCCTTCTGACTTCAAAGAAATGAAAAAGCTCTTAGTGTAGATAAGCACACCATTATATTTCAAGTCTGATTTAGATTCTCAGAGAACTGAAGCTGCAATATGATACACAATTGAAAAGGAAAAAAGTGCTTTGTTTTGTTTTTTAAATCTCTTTCAATTGCTATGTCATTACTTAATAGTCAACAACCAGATTTAAATTCAACTCCCCCCCCAAGCATATATATTCAAATAACTTTTTTTAATAGTATCTTTGTTCAGAAACTCAGGATAAGGCTAGTACTCAACTTCAAAGGATTGAGTTGCTCATAAAATGCTTACACACTGCACTGACTTTCTGCGCTCCATGTTGAGTTTGGATTCAACTGAGCTAAAACTGATCTCTACTATTATAAAAACAGAAGAATCATTTTAGGATTAATAACTGGAAAGGGGATTAAGAAAGCTCATTCTTCAACCAGGCACTGCTAATTCCCTTTTTCTCTCTACAACTCTCCTTTCCTATGTGAATAATGTCTACATACCTCACAGGAAAACAGTATTAGCAAAACATATTACCAGACAGGGAAAAAATATCTATTGAACTATGTTGCAATTATAACGTAGCCAATAGCTATTCTATCTAGTCTAAATACCAATAGTGAAAGAAAATTCTTAAACTGTATTTTCAACTTTAATTCTGTATTACTTTCTGCCAGAATGTCAACACTCTTGTTATATTTACACAAAAGTTTGAAGCTATAGATCATAATGTATATTGTCTACTTGAATAAGGCACATTTCATATCTAAAATATTTGTAATCTGCTGTGTGCATTGTTCTACAGGCCTAAATAGAACTAGTCATAAACAAAAGATTTTTGAACATTTATGGTTTTGTACAATAAAATGCCAAATCAAATAGGAATCAGATACATCTGTTTCCTCCTCCAAAATATGTAGCCATTTTTATTTTAAAATAAGAGTTCAAGTGAATTTGACTTATGATGGTATTTTATATTAGTGTATATAAACAGATCTACACTACGATGTATAAAAATTCTATATATTTTATATATATCAATTTATCTCTCTATATATGTTCCATATTTACATAAATTGTATTTATGCTTAGATGACTTTGTCCTAAAACGTTTTAATGTCTTCACTACACAAAAGTCAAATTCATTCACAAGAGAAAAGAAACAAAATGCAAATTGTTTCAAACTTTTTATCATGATGACTCATTTTTCCCAGAATGCAAAACAATGAAGTTGGATATCAAAACACAAAGAAATGTACCCAGGTTTTGGGTTTGGGGTTTTTTTTTTTTCATTTCTTACCTTTAATATTATACCAGAGTCTTCACCTTTGAAACAAACTGGTTACTATGGGGACAGTGATAATTGCAGTATAGTAATGCTCCCATTGTAAGCACGGTACGTTATGTTTTACAATTTATCCCTTATTTTTATTTTTATTCCACAATTAAGAGTTTTAATTATAATTTTAAAAAAAAATGTTAGAAATTAAGTGAAAAAATTCATTGTAAAACTCACATATAGAATAGGAGAATCAAAACCATCATGCATTATAAAATAAATACAAATAATTATTTATTGAATAGTAAGCTTTTATTGGTTGGTCACTATCCAGGGCTGCATCTATTTTGGTGGGAAATTGAAAATCTAATTACTTTTCTACAGACATAAATAAAAATTAGACCATCCTATATGTTCATCAGTAAATGGGGCAAAGTAAAGGAAGGCATGAAATCAAGACAAAACGTATGCTAGCATTTTTCCCTTTCTGCCTTATAAAGGGACAGAGTGAGGGAAACTGTCTCATAAGCGGAGACCAATCTTGTTTTCTTCACTACTCACTCATCTCATTCCAATACCCAGTTTTAAACCTGGTTATGATCTAATTCTGTACTCCTGGTAGGCTAGGATTCAATTGAGTTAAAGATTTTTAAACTCACTGCCAGTCAACCTTATCATGAACTTTCATTATATGCATGTAATTAATTGGGTCCAATGAACAATATCAGTACTGAGTTATAGACTTTTTCCCCCCACCATATAATTAGAATATAATTACCCACAGGATATCAGAATGATGCAAAACCTTTCCTCTAAATGTGCCCTCATTAGGAAACAAGTCTCAATGTACATTTATTCAATCAGTATGAATTAATTAAAATGTTACTGAAATAAAAGAGAGTAACATTAAAGTGTATCTGACATCTATTAAAAGACTATCACTTGAGATCTGCACACAGTTTATAACAAAACTCATTTAACTTGAACAAAAAACTTCACCATACAACAAGTCTTATATATGGTAAACAGAAAAGTAAAAAGGACTAAAGTTGACAGACTACATTTTACTACATTTAAAATTACTGCAGTGAGATATGAAAACTCTTTATAATTTGAATTGAATCTAGACAGATATGTGATGTTTTCATGATGTACACAGTATCAACTACATGAGTTTCCCCATTGTTTCTTTTTCAGCTGACAACGTAGTTTATCGTATTTAAGAATAACATTTGACAAGCTCTTTTTTGTGCAGTTTTGAAGACGGGAGGGCCCTTATTTAACTTAGACCAGCCATCAAACCTTCATATGATGAGGCATTTTGGTTCTCTCTCCAGCCACTATGAGTCACTCATCTGAGAGATCACTTTGATAGCACAGGTATAATATAATAATAAATAACAAATGGTGTTGTGAAATGCAATGCATGAAAAAGTCCTTTAACTGTGTAGAAATTGTTGAGGCTGGACTTCACAAGAACTGAAGAAAGGAGACATGAGAAATACTGGATGAAAAAGGCAAAAATATGAATGTCCCTAGTTCTGCAAAAGAGTAGAGATGAGAAGGGATTTAGCCTGTACTCTTGAAGGAAAACTTAGGAGAAGGCATCTTGTTCTGAGATGAACTCTGCAGTTTTCTGGAAGAAATCCGGACTTCCAAAGTTACAAGTGGAAGGGAGGGCCAACCGTTTTAGGATATCAAAAAATACAAGATTTTTCATCTTGCTGTTTTCCCTGTATTCTACAGGAGAAGAAAACATGTTCTTCTCCGACACCTCAAAATACTCAAGGATAAGCCTGGTACAGAAAGCATTATGCTTATCTGCTTTTATTTACCTTCCACGTATACACAGCATTGCAAGAATATTAATGCTCAGCTGATCGCTGAAGCTAAATGTGTGACCTGAGGGGAGGACCCTTCCAATGTCAGATTTGTATATCTGAACACGTAATTTTTATTAACAGACATGCTTCCTATTGCATGGTTTCAGTTTTGACAAGGATATAGTCACTGGTTTTGCTGTCATTATTGAGAATGCTGGTCTCACATACACTGCAGTATCAATGTTTCTCAAAAGGAACCCCCATAACAGGAAATGGGAGACACTAATCAAAAAATTACTAACACAAATTATATGCACACTATAACCAATCTCTTTTAGAAGAAATTACTATTAGCTAGGTCAGTGAGGTAGTATTTGTAACAAAATTAAACTCAGCATTTTAATGCATTTTTGGAAGAAACTACTAGATGAACAAATGTACTACAAAATTATAAAGTTCCCATTAAATCACGGTATTTTCCATTCCTAACAATATAAATTGTGCTGAAATACATGTCTTGTGTTGCATTGTTAGTAACATGACTCCAGTACAGGAAAATGTATTTACTTCTGCTTATGTCTTGAAAATTTGGAGATAAAACAAACCTATTCAAGGGTGATTTGACTCTAGAGTGGTTTTACATATCCTCTAAACAACTTAACTAAACTCCAGCTGTGGAATAAAAATCTTAATTCCCTTTTTTCTCTTCCTCTCCTGAAAAGAAAATGTAGTTATGCCAATATAATTGAAGATAAAATTTCATGCTGAGGTTTCATTCCGTTTATACCAATAGCAAATGATAAATAACATTAAAATGAAAACAACAGCCCAATAAAAGATTCATAGTTTTCAGATGCAAACTTTTAAAGTATGACCTCAAATCCTGAAAATTAAATAAAGCAATACAGAATATAATCATCCAAACTTAAAATAATATTTTATAACTATTAATCAGAACTTGTACAGATCATACCAAAATACCATAGAGACAAACTACAAAGCCACTCTTGTGACTTAAAAAATATTTAAAATATTTCATAAATATTTAAGGCAGGTTTCCATTGGATTATTTCATTGAGAGCCATGGAATAATCCCAGTTTATACAAGTAGGGGGCCAAAGCCTAGCATCTGTTCCTTAGCAGATTTATAAACAAACAGACGAAAGGATTCATTAGAAAACAAGTAATTTATAATATGGATGAATATTATTCCAAATGATCAGCAAGTGGTTTAAGATTAGGATGTATATTTTTGTTTTTTGCCTCCCCTCAATAAATCACACTTTCTTAAGTTCAAGCATTTCTTACACTTATTATGAAATATGTTTAAAGAGGACCACTCATCTGTTCTCTTATGAATATGATGATGCTATGACTTTCATCAGCATAAAATATCCAATTTAATATGCGAATACATAAGTTAATTCTCAAGCTCTTTTTTAATGATAAAATGGTCAGCTCTTTTCTATGCAACCTACACATAGCATGCATTTTTATTTTCATTGAATTGAGTTATTGTTTTTGTGGACAGAGAAATTTACTGTCCACGGCTGCAGAATAAAATATACCATAATGTTGATGCATAGCTTACTGCAAGATCAAGTGTCATCATTCTAGGTAACCTCCGGCTTAGATCAGAGACCTCAGCATTGCAGATATACAATATGCATCCCAAGCAAAAACTGCCCATAAGAATAACTTCATTATTCTGGGAAGTTGGATCTATAAAAGATGTAAAATGTAGAAGAGTTCTGCCTATACAGTTTCTGGTAAGTACAGTCTGAATAAGTGATAAAACCTGAGTCAGCTTCAGTTATAATATGCCCTACAGAAAGTTCATTCTCACATGAAGGAAAATGCAATACGCAGCGGGTAAAACACACTTATGCCTATAAACCCATCATCCAGGGTTACACATTGTGTTTAAGGTTCACATAGTCCTGTGAATTTAACAAATACCTGGCAGTCAGTCCCAGCAGTGTTTTAATGCTGCACATGATAGAGGACTACATCTGAAATTAACATACAGACAACTTACCAATACTACTGGGCAGATTGATGTGGGTGGTAAAATATGGTCCTTTAAAGGTCCACAGTCACATTCAGGTTTCAGATGTGAAGCACACTTGTTATGCAACTACATGAAGACAGAAAATTAAGATTCAACTTAGATATTTTACTATTACAGCATAAGGAAATGGGCATCCTAGAATGAGGTGAGTTTCATTAATTTAATGATTACTAAAGTACTGGAAGGAAAATGAAACACACTGCAGTGGAAAGCCCCCTAGGATGGGAAAAAACTAGCAGATTTATATTGAAGTGAAGGATGATGGATTAAAGTGGGGGAAACTGTATGTGTGGATCAGCACACAAAATAAGAACTTTGCACAGCATACAGTAATATCAGCATACTGTTAATGGTGACCAAAAGCTTCATTTCAGAACAGAGCTTCTTGCACTGAGCCAGTAATTTCTGTTCTACTACTAGTGAGTAATTCAAGGCAGCTTTTGGCACTACTGGTGTGACTCTGTTTCCTTCCTGAAACTGATATTATAGATTCAAATATAAGAGAAGAACACAGGAATATCCTACATTAAGCTTCATTAGGTAAATTTTGGTCTTGATTGAATCAGTGTTCAGGCTTCCATTGACTGCTGAGGAACCAGAATTACTCTCCTTTTTCTAATTTATGCTTAGAATTCATGCAGTTTTCTTGAAAGCAATGACTAGTTCTACTCTGAAAACACGAAAAGAATATCCTCAAGTCAGCTGACTGGAAGAGCAGTGGCTGACTTCCGTTTTGTTACACAGGTTGAATGGACAAATGTGTATGTAAGAGGAACATAAAATGGTAACAACTAATGATAAATGACAAAATATTTTACATTAGCAATCAAGAGTTCTTGTTCATAATTTATAATTTAATTCAAATGTCTCTAAATATTCAGCCATGCAGTACAAAGGCACAGTTGTGTGTTTGGATCATGCGAACCATTCACATTTAATTGGTATACTTCACAGTATCATTAGAGATAGTCAGAATAAAATAAACTTAATATCATGAAAGTTTATTTATCTGGACTCAATGATCTTAAAGGTCTTTTCTAACCTAAATTATTCTGCATTTTCATCTCTGTATTGTTTCAATAAAATGCATTAAGGTGTTCAGATAGTATCCACTTCCCATAGAGATGGACATTTTTGAAAAAAATATTTATATTTACAGTAAAGAAAAATAATCAGGCTAGCAAATATAAGGAGTTGTGAGGTAAAAATCTTATAAACATGTGATTTAACTAGTATAACAGGTAGCATACAGCATTAGTTCAACAGGTTCAAAAGCTGTTACAAAATCTGTAGTTTAATGTCTGCACCTGTAAATCACATTTTTTCAGTGACTGACTCATTTCCCCTTAAATGGTTTAACTCATATGACCGCTACTAAAATTACAATAAAATTGTACCAATTGCTGATGTACATAAACTTTACTGGTAATATGGTCTTCATAAAATTATCTGATATGGTTTATTTTGACATGGCATTTCTGAATTTTGAACTGAATGGCACCTAATATTAGCCTTGTCCATATTCATTTATACTGCAAAGTTACCTTTTTAGGCAGTTACTTAGCAACAGAAAATAAAAGTCTAACGAGTTTCGATTTACTCTGAGTATTAAAGCCTTATTGTGAGGGTATTTTGGTAGCCCCGTAATCTAAATCATTTGTCATGCTAATTCTCTGCCTCAGTGGTAAGGCTACTTGTACCATAATTAATGCACACCAGGCCATGTTACATCAAATAAAAGTATCTTCACACATTCAGTGGTAATTAGCAGCTTTGCAACTCAGTGGCATGCAAACTTATCTATGAAAAAATAGCTTAATCTTCTTATTAGTCTCTGCTGATCTCTGACAACAGAATGGGCACATAGCAAATAACAGAAAAGGTAGAAGAAATGTAGGTTTAATGAAAATAACACTTTGACACAAAGAAATAAAATAATTGCATCCCTCTCAAAAAAAAAAAAAAGTATTTTAGCAGGTTTTAAATACATTTCCCAAAAACTCTGTTATCCTAAACCTATCTCTGGTAGAATATTACCTCCCTCAAAAACCTGCAAAGCAGGAAAAAGTGTATTTGCTGGAGAGAAAACGAGGGGAAAAAAATTTACATGATCATGGTAGAGAACTACCAAATTTATATGGAAGAAGGATCGTGGATTTGGCTGAGAAGTCAGTATAACAAGCCTCCTTAGTGAAAAACACCTCTAAATTTTGGGACTTGAGTCAGGTATTTGACATCAGAAGTGACCCTATTGAGTTGTAAGGACAGATATTTAAGATGCATGAAAGAAGCTCAAAATCAGTGCTGTAATAGTGAGCATCCCCTTCAATTATAAGCTGTAAATGTGTGGTACAAGGAGACAAAAAATGCCTGAATTATGTCATGATAATTATATAACTTCAGAATATCCATTCAAAAATCATGCATCTGTTAGAAATTTAAAACACTTTTTTCTGTAATAAAGGTATTACTATTAGAAAATGAAGTTATTGCAATAGAATATATTGAATACAGAGAATTGCAAGTAAATAGGAGTTTCAAAAATAATTTTCAGTATTAAAAAACACTGATTCTTCACTTATGGGTCTAATTTAGGTGTGAAGCTATAAAAAGAAATAAAACTTATTAAATTCATTTGAAAATAAAAAATTACTTAAAAAAAAATCTTTAAATTACTGATGGAAATAAATTGAAAAATTGCAAACCTTAGTGCCAACATTTTCAATTTCAGCTGTCAAAAAACACACACCCATTTTTAATTGGAATCTTGACAGCTATTTAGGCATTTAAATAAGCACACAACCACCCAAGATATTTTCAAAAGAATTCAGCCTTTTTCTTTAGAGTGACTTCAATTATAAATAATTCCTCTATACTTCTTCGGTGAATAACAATTCTTATGAAAATCCTCTGAATCTTGATGTACAACTTCAAGGAATAACAGACCTTTACAAATCTGATCCAGATTCACATGAAATAATGGGAAAATAATTTCTACTGAGGAAAGACGGAATTTGCAACTTCTTTTGACTTTAAAAGTCAATATATATTACACAATATATATTTATTGAATGATATACACATATTATACAGATGTAAACACTTCTATATCTACAGCAGAACACCCTTATCTATCTTGCTAAACACATATAGCCATTGCCCAAGTTTAATTATCTGCATGCAAAACATTTTGGATTGGGTGTTTTACCCTTTACATAAATTATCCAAATTTTGACAGCAATCTGGTCTACATATTTGCTTTCTTCTAAAATATTGTTTTTTAAGTAATCATAACAGCTTATCACTGAAAGTATCCTGGATCTATTTTCTTTGATGATGTTTCCTATTTTGCATTCTTGTGTTAAGAAAATATGTCATAAAACATCCAAACTTGTATGTTTAAAACAAACATTCACTAATGCCTCAGTCTCATTTTATTATTTAAAGCACTGAACAAACAACTGCTGTTCCGTAACAATAGTAATAATGATATCAGCAAAAACCAGCAAATACAGGTGAAGAAGGCTGAAATCTCTCCCCATTTAGATTTAAATCCTGCCCTGGCTAGAAAGAGAAATACTGGCATTGCTCCTTCTAGCATGAAGATCTCACTTATAAGGGCAGTGTTCCCTGAATGTCATTAGTTCCAGTTACTGGTTCCTGCTGAATAAGGAGCGCACAAAAGTTGTATATATTTGACTTGGTGCACAGATTAGTATATTATCAACCTGTCTCTGCTATTATTCCCAGACGTTGGAATCACTGTATCCTACCAGATGTCCCCAATTTCATTTGCCTGTCAGTACATCACCAATTAGACCTAGTGTTACAGTGACCTTGCTTTTTCCTGGTGCTGAAAACTCTTCCGTAATCTTTCTGTAGCGTAGATTGGGAATTCTGCTCCTTAGTGGCACACATTGTTATCATATGGATATTGTCAAGAAGCAAAGTTTACCTTTAAGCATATTTGCTTGCCACAATTAAGAAGTCTTAAGAATATTCTGCATATACCATTCCTTAAACACACACTAGTCATTGCTGATGACTAAATTGAATGAGACACTCCAGATTATGAGGCTATAGAATGACATCCAATGATTTTTATCTCTCTAACCTGCGTGAAAGGTTTCACTATAGTATACTCACTGTAATCTGACACCAAACACAGTGAAGTCCAGTCAAGCCTTGGTAACACTTTATAGTTTTGTGACACTTATCACATTTTGTTGGACAGTTTCCTTCTACCCAGAAATGGTGCATTACCTGCAAAAGAAAAATGTGGATATACATAGAGTTACTAAATTAACAGGTACATGGCAAAGTTAATGCTACCCCAAACTTACATCAGTATTCTTTTTAGACTTCACATATGTTTTGATGCAAGATGCGGGAGCTCTTGAGACACAGCGTTCATGGACTGTATACTTGCAAACTGAAAAAAAGACACACGC
The DNA here is from genome assembly GCA_013399195.1 of Dicrurus megarhynchus. Lineage (NCBI taxonomy): Eukaryota > Metazoa > Chordata > Aves > Passeriformes > Dicruridae > Dicrurus > Dicrurus megarhynchus. Next base: position 1,568,159 of record VXAD01005369.1, read on the forward strand.
TATTAGATGTTGAGGCAATGGTGTTTCTGCCTACATTTCTATGAAACAAATAACATTACCAGCATGTCATCTCTAAATAATCAATCCAATCAGTCAATGAAAACTCAAACTAGACTGTTTTTTCCATGGAATACAAAAGGCCAATTAGAACAGGAAATATTATGCAAGTGAGAAATCTAAGAATGCACTATCACTGCATAACAGGAAATGCTTAATTAAATCAGACCTCACTAAATTTTTTCACAATAACTCCAAAATTACAAAAATCTTAAAGACAAATTGGTGACTGCCAAATGGTTTGGTGTCATTTGCTAGTAGGAAGAAATATATATTTTACGAACTATAGGCATGAGAGCAGCTGGCAAGCACAAAAATAAAAGCCAATGAATTTATGTTGTTCCTCGCATTGACTTATAAATCTGAAATGTCTGATTAGTCCGTTTTTGAATAGGAATTGTTTTCATGCGTTCCATGTAATCACCATAACTTTAACGCTTGTTTTACAAAATACCAACTCCTGAGAAGCTTTTTTCTTCCCTAAGCCCTCCAACACCAGTTTTAGGTAACCACTATTGCTGACCAGGTCTGTAAAGATCATGCTAACTGCATTTTGAAAACATACAAATGTCAGGGTACAATGCAAAGCTCTCCTCACTTCAATGATACAACTGTGCCAAGATGAGGAAATAATGCTACAGCTTATGCCTGCATTCAATAGAGTCAACTATTAAAAACTGAGAATGAATTTCTCTCTGCATGGTATATGTCTCAGGCTTTTGACCTCGAGAGCAATTAAGCACAAAGTACTTCTAAACACCTTGCTTGCACCTATTACACAAACCCAGTGGGAGGCGCAGCCATTAATCAGACAAACTGCAGGGAGTAACATTGTTGATTGGACCATGGAGGGATGGTGAGGACCCCTGTGGTTCCCCTTTTTTTTTTTTCCTCCCACACAATCTAAAATGCAAATAATGAAATCTATAGCAATGCTTTGAAAATATACTGGAGAAAAAGCTTAGCTAAATAAGGAAATAGTGAAACAGTTTAGCAAGTAGACTCATGCCTCTTGCTGCATGAAGTAACTGAAAGGAACATGTTCTTCAGATGCTCAGAGACCATCGTTATCACAAAATAAATGCCGAGCACAGTAATAAATACATTCTCAATAGATACACTGCAGCAGAAAAAAATTACAGCTCTTGCAAGGCTGGTCTTTTTGGGACAGTTTATGTAACTGGTCTACCCATTTCTGATAACTACTGAAGAAGGTGATCTACATTATTTGCTCAATAAAACTTTCTTTCCAACATATATGGGTCTTATTTCTTCACAATAACAGTCTGACAAAAAAAGAATATGGAAGAATGTAACATTTCAAGATCTAGTAGTCGAATCAGTATTTTATATATATATTCCAGTTACTGTCATCAGCATTTATTAATCTCAAGTTATGCAATTTCTATTTGTTTAAATTTTCATAAATGTATCTTTTCCATTTCATAGTATGGTGAATGAAATTATATGATGTGAAAATGCATACAAGGATTTACATACGAATTATATTTTAGAGGGGTCTGCGGCCCCCAGAGGAGAGAAAGGGTCAATTCAAAACCCTCATTCATTAAGACTAATCTCAAATCAATAGAACTGTAGAGGCAGAAAGGTCCTCATCAGCTGTGAGGGGCTATCTTTCATACCAAAAACAGTGAAATTCAGTTATACTAAGAAACCGATTATTTTACCAAAAAAGAAAAATGAAGGATGACTTGGTACCATCATGAGAAGAAGACAGTTGTGTACTAAAGATATGATTAATCTAATGGAGCAGGGCATAACATGAACCAATCATTGGAACGATCCACAAGACATATTCAAATCAGAAAACAGGTCTTAAAAAAAAAAGAAGAAGATGATTAATCATTGGAACACACCACAAAAGAAAGATACGGATCATCCATTTCTGGGAACTTTCAAATGGAGACGAGGTATCTTTCAGCAAGCCTTGGTTTCTCAGGAGACATGTTATGAGGTGGTCAAACAGATTACCACAGGAAATACATAGACTCAGCTCAAGGGATTGAAGGGTAGTAACTGCATCTAATAGCCTAATGAAGGGCAAATTAGATGCAGTAGCTTTTCTGTGCTCCTTTTCTTAAAATCTATGATCAGTTAATAAGTGGATTGAAATTTATGACTACAAAACAAGTAACTACACAAAACTTCAGAACCATTACAGAAACTTGGTTTCTGGGAAACAGGGATTTTCACCTTCACAATTAACAAAACAAAAATTCTGTGCAAAATTTGAATCAACAAACATGGCACTTAGATGCTTGTCAAGCTGATACCTATTGTAAAATTATTAATAAAAACAAAAGAGATGTAACAAAAGTAGTAAGTTAAAACTTAAGCTTGATACTTACTAATAGAAAATTTAAAAAAATAATAGTAAAGAAAAAAAGAGCGATAGACTCCAAAGGGACCTAACAGTGATAATCCTTAGAAAGCAGAAAACTCCCTCAAACAACATATTTCAAAGCCAAATATCCTGAAAAATTAAAAGAAGAACCTTGGACACTCAAGCAGAGAAGAGAAGCGGGAGCCACTACTGTGGTGGCAATGGTTTTGTAATAGGAAGCTACCAGTTCTCTGTTATATGGTAAGAACAACATTTCTAGCAATAGACATGTAAGCAAATAGACACTGAAATGCTTATACTCACAAGAACAGCAGAGACCTTGCTTGCCTACTCCAATTAGCATGTTCAAACAAAGATTACAGTAGGCAGGCTTGTTGAAGTGTTTCAATCTCCATACGTGCTGCCCATCATCTTTCACATTCTGCATGGGACATAAGAGAAACAGATTTCACTTAACAAAAAATAAACAATGAAATATGTAAGTGCCAATAAAAATTGGAGATCGACTCAAGAACATAAAAGACAAGCTGTTACTTCATTTAAGACTCTGCACCAAATCACAGCATAATCATTCTAAATACACAGGCAATGATATAATAAAAAAATTCTTCAGAAGCTCATGGACATCCATATGTTTCAAAAACAACTAAGAAAAAGCCACCAGGCTGCTGTTACCACTGCAACACAATGACATCAATGAATCTAGGCTGATATTAAATTACAACTAGTATTAAAAATATTTTTCCCTAGACTATTCCTAAAAAGAAAGGTGCTGCAGTTCAGAAGATAAAACTCCCTCAAACAAAGAATAGAAAGGGTTTTCTAAAACCACACAGATATTTTTAATGACTGTCAGAATTAGGTGCATACATCAATATATGTGAAACAGGAAAACTAACCACACCACAATAACTATTCCAACAAACTAAATGAAGCTAATGTAATATCACTTGATTTTAAAAAAAAAAAAAAATTATCTTTTACCCAATATAACATCCAATGGAACACAGGCAGTTAATGTCCATCACCTGGAAATGGGCTGCTTCCTTGTGTATCACTGAAACTCTGTAGTCTTCTTGGTCATGTCATTGCCAAAAAGAAACTGCCACATAGCTAAAGGAAGTCACACCCAGCTCTGTTTCTCAGAAAACACATCAACAGCTGGTTCTTATCCAGTTTCTGATTTCTCACATCAAAGTACTATTACTTGGCATCATGCATATACAATACTCCTGGCTAGATTTTCAATAATATGATGGTTTTCACTGATGAGAATAGTCAATGTAAGTTGGTGAGCATAAATTTTAGTAAAAACTTAGTTTTGTGCTATATTAGCATATACTGTATGAGTTACGTCCTTAAAAATCAGTATTGCTCTGTTCTAGGAGTTAGAAGTTAATACAAGTCAAATATGATGAAGACTTCATCATCCTTGTGGGCAAAAAGAAAGATCCTTACACAAATGCAGCACTCAAAGAAATTAAGAATGTTTGGCTCAAAGCTGGGTCTAAGCTGGGACACAACTTTGAATATTTCCTACAAGTTACCCAGAAACAAAAAGAACTGAAAACAGTTAAAATATTATTTTTTTTCTCCAGTGAGATATCAGGATCAGAGTAAAAGTTATAGCTCCCCCAATATTATCAGCAGGAGTTCAAATGCCATCTCTGACAGCTGGGCAATGTCAGGGTCCCCTTTCTGCAGAAAAAGCACAGCAGATGCCTAATGTGGGATTCTCACTGGCAAAGAGTGTGGAAGTTTTCCAATTTCCCCTGAAGAAGCAGAAATAGATTCTGCAGCTGTGAAGCACTAGAAGCCTGTCAAGCTCCTTCATGACTGGCAGCTGAAGAGGATGTATTTCATTAAACACAGCTCTCTAACTTCTATTTTTCTTCCCATCTTACTACCATATTCCACACTTTTTAAAAGAATTGTTAAACTACTATATCGTATGTGAATTTCAGGCCTTCTGAAAGTAGGCAATTATTCACTAGACAACAAAGACCACGTAAATCCTTCTGAGAAAAAACAGCAAACAATGTACACTTCGATTTTAACATCACTCAGGTCATCAACAGATACAGTCATAAACCACAAGCACTTAAAATGTGAGTTGACCAGCCTTCCTCAGCACAATAGTTGCTGTTTATGAAAACTAACAGAAATTCATAATTATGCATAAACTTGCCCCTCTTCCATATTAATTTTGTGTTACTTTTTCATTTTAATTTTATTTTTAAAGAATGACCATTACATGTGAATATGTCGCTTCTTATTTGAACAGAACATATGGTCTAACTTAGCTGGCATTTTCCTTATCAGAAAAACAAACAAGTCTTGATGTGGGTGTTCTGCCAATTAAAACACTTAGCTGCGTTACAGACTGCAACTGATGCAAATCCATTACATAAACACAATGCACTTTTGGAAAAGAGCAAATTAAATTTTTGCTCTTGCGCACTGCCAAAAATAAGCAATAAAGTGCTGCATATGATTATGCATGCACATAACTTTTTAAAACACTGCCAAGAGAAAAAAAAAGACATAATATGAAACACAGCCACCTCAATGCAAGTCTTTAAGTATAAATAAAATCCACAATTCTGACACATCAGTGCATTTACTGACATTAACTCATTTTGCTTCCATATCCTGAGAAAGAGTTTAAAAACAAATAGACATTAAGAAGATCTCAAAGCAGGGCAGGTACAGTAAAAATCTCTTCCTCACTTCATTATACACATCACTGAAAATCAAGCCTCCATATGTCATACACAAACTTTAAAACATAATGACAATAGTAACATTTATTTTGTTAACAACGGTTCTCTTAACTTGTGGTCCTGACCCTGCTACCATGGATTTGATTGCCAAAACTACCTGACCTTAAAAAGCAAGTCAACCATAAAAGAGACAACCTTAGAATTAGTGGAAAATTTTATGCTATCACAGACTTTAGCTACACATCCCTAACCTGGTTTAATATTAACTTATGTCAGCTTTTTAGATATTTGTGTACAAAGGTAGACAAAGAGATCTTCAAGATTTTGAGATTTTAAAAAAGGTAATGAAATCACTAACAAAATTTTGATCCCAGCAAACATGCCCTCTTACAATAGCTACAGAGTATACCAGAATGTTCAGTTTTTTCTATGAGAAGAGTCAAAAACAAGCATCCAAGTGAGAAGGATGTTATGGAGTAGCTGTTATTCTTTTACTGATTATTTTGTTTCCACTTATTTTAAAATATTTACTTGACTTGTACACGACAATTTTATTACTGATTTTTAGGTATTGTTCAGTCAGTGGAAAGGTGGGAAGAGTTTCCATTAAACTATGCAGCATCTCTGCTGTTTTAAAACAAATACAGTTACATTCTATACTCCTTTGGTTTGCTCTCAGCAAAGAATTCATATCATGTTTTGTTTTGTTCAATTTCCTTTGGCAAGAAAGGGTTTTAAGTCTGTTCTTGGTCAAGAGGAGAGGGAGTAACCTGACTCACGGGATATACTATTTGGGAGGGCTCCTCACTTCTAATTTCGGACAGATTTTGTGTGTATGTGCGTGTTTGAGAAAGCAAAACAAAACAAAAATCTTCCACAGCCTTCATCCACGCAGTCGTCCAGAAACAGAAAAGGGAGCACAAGAGGGAAAATTAAATAGTTTTTAAAAGCTTCATAAACAGCCACAGTATTAAGTTTCCCTGTCCAAAATCTGTAACCATCTGCCATCTGCAGAGACTTCGACGATGCAGAAAAATAAATTGTAAATAACGGTAAATCTGTATACCTGCATGAAATACCATGTATTTAACACCTTATACACAGAAGAGGTTCGTTACTCCTGACTTTTCCTGGGCTTTTTTCAACCTAGAGACAAAAGGAAAAGCGGGACTGCGGCGAGGAAAGGCGTTTGCGAACTTCCCGCAAGGAAGCGGGAGCCAGCCCGGCCCGGGAGCCGGCAGCGCGGTCAGGGAGGGACGGGCAGCGCTCCGCCAGCGGCTCCACACGGCGGGGCCACCGCGCCCTCTGCGGGCCCTGCCGACAAACCGCACCGCCAACACAGCTCCCCTCAGCCCTGACGGAGAATCTGCTTCCAGCCGGGGACGAGCCGGCACAAAGGGAGTGAGCTACAGCTCAGAGGGCTCGAGTTTGCCCCCTGTATGTACGGAAATAGCATATGTGCACCGCAACTTCGGCCTTCTAGAAAACTCGCCTGCCACGCTTCAGAAAGGACTGGCAGAAATGTCACGCAGGACAACAAAAGGCCTGACTGCCCTTCTTCCTCGCTGAACAAAAGAAATAGAAGGCTATGAAACTGCCCAGGTGTTAAGCAGTCATTTCAAGCTTCCGCCTGAAGGGATCACTCATGGTATAACAGATCCCACTCCAGACTTGTAAATGTTTGCGAGTCTCTTGCTCGGTTCCATTTTAACATACCCAGAGCTCAAAAAGTATGGCAACAGTAATGTAATATACAACATGAGAAGCTGTATTCCCAAGTGTAGACTCCCACTGAAACATTCCATGCCATATTTAATCAAAAGAATTTAAAATTGTGCTTTTTAAATTATTCGAGTGCACTTGCATAATATTTGCTGCTTGAGGATCCAAAATAAAATTGTAAGAGTATTTCCTTACAATTTATTGAAACATAGTCACAATTCAACACAAATGTTTGTTCCATCAAAATTTACCTCGATTTAAAAGGTGAACAGGGTTGAAAATTACAATTAGTGATTTAAAAGAAAGGCATATTGGCCTGATTTCAAATTATTGATGACTTTATGAACTATTTACTGGTTTTCAACTTCTCTCTCACCTTAGAGCAGCTTTCCAGCAACTGTACAGTACCAGGTACAGTGCAACTGTGACATCTAGTGGCCAGTAGAGGGGAATAAAATACTTCCCTAAAATACAGGATTTCTTTAAACACTAGCACTTATGAACTTGCAGTTTAATACTTCCATTTCGTGCAATCTCACTGATAGAGGTGATAGTAATCATTTGTGACAGGAGAAGTGAGACCAAATATCGGGCATGCAATTATTTTAAAAGAGAAATCAAGTGCTTCTATCAAATCATGGTGGAATAATATTGTACAACACCTACCAAAGAGCAGACTACAATGCTTATGGCTGACAAAACCCATGTGCCTTTTGTGCACAGATTACAAAAGAAATTTGAAGTGATGCTAGCAGAGTCAATGAGGTAACTCTTCACCTTCTTTTACAGTGTTAATCTACTTAAATTAAGGCAGAAGCAAATAAAAAGGTCAGAAACTTTAAAGGTTTCTACTGTGGAGAAGTAAAATAAATAGCCTAGTGGCCACTAATGTGCAATAGACCACTTCCCAAAAGAATCAGGAGTACAGCAGGGATGTGTCTGTCCAATCTGTGTTTGAGTGGGAGACTAACTGTTGGCTTAAGATGCAGAAATAAATTTGGAAAGTTGATGAGGACTGTGAAAACTCCAGACTGAAGTGTGACACTCAGCAAAAAACTACCTCATACATTTACTACTAAAACTTAGACCACATAAATAACAATTTCCTTTATAGTTAACATTTTCTTTTTCTTCACGAAATTCTCACTTTACATGAGAGAATTTCTAGAATAAAAAATCCAGGAAACTGGAACAACTAAACATCAGAGTAAGAATCACTTTGTCTTAACAGCAAAGGTTTCAGTAAATGCCATATAGAACACATTTAGACACTGCTAATTGGAAAAAAGGGTAGTCACCCAATTACAAATGGATTATACATGTATACAATTCCAAGATCTTTTCTTCTAAAACAAATTGCAAAATAATATGTGTATCTATCTCAGAACCTCTATAGAAAAAAACCCAATTAATTCTTATTTAAATTCCTTATCTTGTACCCAAATTGTTTGTTTAGAACATCAACTGCCTTCAAAAGCACCAAAAAATCAAACACATGGTTTCACGGAACATTCTCAGAGATAAAGCTCTGTATTTCTAAAGCCTACCTTCACAACAACTCCAAAATCAAATCTTAGGAGGAAACGGAACATAAAACCCAGCAAGATAAAACAAACTGGATATTAAGGTTGATTTCCTAGGGAAATTAGACCTTTTTATGCTCTTTCTCCTATTACCTTCATGACTCCAAACTGTGCCAGCAACTTTTAAATTAGTTTAGTAATTTCGAATAAATTTGAAGGGCAGTAGAAATTTCATGAAAGTCTAGGAAAAAGGTATGGGGGCGGGGGTGGGGGGGGATGCAGAGAGAGAGAGAGAGCAGAAGGGAAATCAGGCAGATTTCCTTGTTATTTCTTTGACTTAGTAACAGGTGGCCAGCAAATACTTGTAGTAACAGCCTAACACTCTTGTCTCTTTCAGAAAGGGATTTCTGATGAGGTCAGAGGGCAAAGGCCAGAAACCTGTGAGAGGTTAGGCTATCTCAACCCCACTGTTCATAAACACTGACTTGTTTATTCTTTTACTTTTAAATAACATAGTTCCATACTTCACTTAAACGTTCCTTTTTTTTGCAATTATTCTGACTAAATCATCTATTATGGTATGTAATAAAAACTGATTGAAAGGCTTTAAATGTAATATAGAACTTTTACATGATATCTGACCTTTCTGGATAGCTATTACAGGAAACTAAGGATTAAGTACAAACAAGGTAGCTGAATTCTGAAAGTACTATGACAAATCTGCATCTGAAATAAATTATCATAGCTTCACTGATATTAGCATAACAAATTAGACCAGCTGAGAATCTTCTCTCCTTCCTACAAGCTCTATACAACAGGTAAGTATGTTACAGTGTAAATGGACCCCAATCCAAAACAAATTAAACATTTCACTGGTATCATAATTTATTTAAATGAACTACAGTGACAATTCTTTGTCATCATCATACTAGACAAGCTTGATCTCTTGGATTTAAAATTTTGTCATTGCCAACTTCAGCAGGGAGCCAACACTTAAAAGAAGGTGACAATAGTTTGGTTGGTGGGTTCTTTGTGAGTTTTGTTTGGGGTTTTTTGTGGTTTTGCTTTGGGGTTTGGAGAGGGGGGTGCAGGGTCATTTTGTTGTTGTTTTTTTCCCTCTGATTTTCAACATATGAAGATTACTTGGACATATCTAAGCAACATAATCCAATAGGTTATGCCCCTTATTTTCACATACTAATCAGCTTGAGGAAAACCTTAAGATATCACAGCACTTTTTTATTTTACTAGTGAGTCCAAAAGATTCTTATCTTACTTTTCATTACCATAACTAAAAGGACAGAGACAGACACCCAAAAAGCAGAGACCTGGGAAGCTAGGTTTGCAAAATCTAACAATGGCATGCCAAAAGAAATAACAGCATCCCACTAACAGGATTGATGCACTGGAATGAAGAGCTTGGATAATACATTAGATGCTGCAAAACCATCAAAATCATGCTATCAGTTTACACTAAATAACAGACAGGCATTAGAGTTTTATCTGTATTGATTTCACTTTTCAATTATCTTCACAGGGATGTGTCCTAAAGTACACTTTTATTCGAACTGTGTACAAATGGAAGTAGTACGTTTTTGCTGGTTTAATGAAAAATATAAAAATTTTGTTTTTCTCTACATATTATGGGATGGTTTAAAAAATTAAGCAGTTTTAAACATAAAAAGAAAAATAGGACCCATTTTAAAGGGCTCATCATCAAAAATCATATCCTAGTGAATCACTAGCAAATTACTAGCAAATCAGCTCATATGTAGGTAATGGACTTCACATAAACTATGTTTATGTATAATAAAGATATTTTGCATGCTATTATAATATTTTTTCCATAACTGTGCATTTATGTTTATTAAATGCATCAAACACTAGGAACACTCTTGATGACAGAAACACTGACCCATGCTGATAACAGGCTGTAGAATTTTGATCACTATTTATGTATTTTTAGTATTTTCATAGTAAAGCTATGCGCAGCAAGATAAATATCTAATAACAAGTAAAAATACTCAAAATGATAAAATGTTTGATAACATAGCTTCTTTCCAACAGCTTTTGCTTTAATATGAAAATAAACTCTACCGAATGATCTGCATTAATTTATGCCATAATTTAAGGAGTTTCAAATTTAGAAAGAATGAAATGTAGATGCAGAAAAGTACTTCCAGAACACCTATACTACCTGCCATAAAAGAAAAATCTGTGCTGAAAATCACTATCAGTTATCTGCTATACTGCTCGCTTGAGAGCATTTGCTGCCCATTGTTCAGAGTAATTCTGTGGAAATAATGGAACTCAGCCTGACAAAGATCTGTTGTTTGATGACAGGGAAGTAATGTGACATTTTTCTTACTCAGTCTCACATGTAGAATTAGGGAAGTAGTACTACGGTGATCCAGACACAATGAAAGTTATCTTCAATTCAGATATTTTACTTGTAATTTAATTAATAAGATTTTGCAAGACTTACAGTTCTTCTGTTCAACTAACTGGTATGTTACATATTTCCCTGCACAAAGTACCAATCTCAGCATTCTTCGTGCAAATAAAACAGCACAGAGCAACTACAGCAGTCTAGATTTAGTTCAAGCCATAGCACTAAATGGAGAAAATAAATATTATTTGTTATTTTCAATATATGAAAATTACTTAAGAAAAGATGAGATGAAAAGGCTTTCTTTCGAATAGCAGAAAAGCATTTGAAACCTATGTTTCGATACATGAGTTCAAAATTAGCTCAAATACAGGACAGCAGGTGGCACTGACAACATGCCAATCTTCAAACAGCTGTGTTGAACTGGTACAAAACTCATCATATTACAACTCTATTATCTTTAATGTGATGTTGTAAAGGTAGAGAACATAAGCTCATCTTTCACGATACTCTATCCTTTGCTGTAAGTGTTCCCTTTGATATTGCTTCTCACTATACTTTATTAACATAGCTACAGAGATGGAAGACCTTCACAGGGATGTATCGTGACAGGACAAGAGGCAGCAATAATTGCTGCAGAAGAAATTCCATCTGAACATAAGAACAAAAGCTCCTTCCATCGAGAACAATTAACACAAGGAAAGTTTGCCAACAGAACTGTTAGAATCCACCTCACTGGAATTATTCAGGCTTGACAGGGCCCTCAATAACTCAATCTGTGGCACTGCCTTTAATTAGGGACTGGAACAGAAGATCCCCAGAAGTTCTTTCCAGCCTAGACTGCTCTGTGACTCAGTAGTTAGGCCACACATCCCAGTACCATGCTGAGAAGCACAGACACTGCTCCAAGCCAGCTGTAACATACACATGGGCAGTAAAACACTCTTAACAGATAATACTGCAGCTAGGAATTAACAGCATGTTGTTGGCAGGGAAAATTATTCCGCTTTTTACAACTTCCAGCTCCAGAACCAGCTTATTAGGTGGTGCTTCAAACTTGCTGGTGTCTCTCTGACACTGAAGACACTTTCATTCTTTGCATGCCATTCAGCCATAGTAAAGAGGAGTAAAGTCATGCATTATACAGGCCACAGGGAAACTAAGCTGAAGGCCACAGTCAACATGCAAGTGGAAACTTGACACTATTATTTAATACTTACATTTTCTAACCCAAGAAGGACCAGGAGTGGGATTGTTGTCATTCCCCCTTGGATCCACTCTTCTAGAGAAACAGTACCATCATGATCATAGTCAATTTCTTCCATCATTTCATGAAGAATCTACAATTTAATGAAAAATCTCGTAAGTTAGAATTTATTACTATTATATTCTAATATAGCAGCTTGTTAGGACATGTGCAGATCTCCAATTCTCTCATACAAAAAAAAAGAAAAATATTACTTGCACAGTAGCTGTAGTAAAATGAGTGCAGAAAATGAAGTGTCATATTCCTATTTACATTTTATTAACACCTAAAGGTCCCAAACCAAGTTGTGTCCTTTGTGCACTCACTCTTAAGAAATTTTCAGAGGCAAGCCAGTTGTGTTATAAAAGTTAATTATTACATTTATTGAACGTTTCATAGATCAGATTTAACCAGCAAAATACTGGTGAAAGTGCTAATTCACAGCGCCATAGTGGAACACAGGTTATTCTTATTTCTACCTTATTCACCTATAGAATCCCACGTGGGTATGAAATATCACAAAATTATGACAGCTGTCTCTAGCAACATTAAAAAATTGTGATAAATGGATACTTACTGGACTTAATTCAGTAATATCCCATTCAAGGTACTCTGCAACATGCATCATTTGAGCAATGATATTTTCCAGCTCCTAGAGATGAATGAAAAAGTATGATATTTAATGTAAGGTTATAAAGAAAAATTCTACTGCAAGCAACTAATAATTCAACCATATTGCATTCAGTGACACTACTTCATCAACATCCCTGATGAAATGTACTTTACATTGGAAGCTGTATTCTCAAGTGAATCTGCTTACTAGCAAAACATCCTGCATGGACTACAAAGTGTTCAGGGAGGTGAAATACAGCCCTACAATCAAAGTAATTGAAAGTAGTCATCAATTCTTCCTTCCTTGTTATCTTTCAAGCACCCATGTTTTCATGATCTGATTTCCACCCTGTGATACAATCATGTAATTTCTTTAAATTCCATCACTCTAACAAATATAAATCACAACTTTCTAATAGAAATAAGGCATAAAGTGGATTCTGTAACCTACTACAGATTTATTTTCTTACCACTACGGTATTGCAATTTCCGTTGATCACATATCACTAGGGCTTTTCTATACTCATATATACACTTTTGATTTGTAAACACGCTCAAATGTTTATCTAGAACCATTCTGAATTCTCAATTGTATCTAGTTACCTAACTCATATTTGGTATTGCCTATAATTATGGTGCCGTATTTGCTTTATACCCATATATAATGCAGTTTCCCTATTTCCCTGCAGCTTATGGCAATCACCTTCTCTTCCTTACCAATCCACTCTATTCTGTCTTGTAGATACCAGTAGATACAAAAGAAGGTGGAAAAAAACCCCAAAGAAAAATTGAAAAACAACACAGCTAATAAAACACTTGTTTCTGTCAGCTATCAGAAAAAAAATAGTTACATCTTTCAAAATTATTTCCATATTTCCGACTTTTCTTCAAACATTTGGCTGGGCTACTCCTCAAAACTTTGCCCTTAATATTGTTCCTCCATTCCTAATATAAACGTGGAAGTTATGACATCTCTCCACATAAATCCACTTTGTGACTCTCACACTTACCCTTTTTAATGAAATCTTTACAAATGGTGCTTTCATGCACATCTCCCAGCAGCATAATAGAATTACTGGAATCATATTAATGTGTCCCCTACAGTAATATGATTAAAAATCAGAAGACTATAGAACAGGACTCCATGACAGCAGTGTCAGCAACTGAAAATTTATACAGTTGTAGAAAGCAGCATTTCTTATCGGAAAAGAAAACTCAAGCATTACTTTTCAAATGAATGAATTTTTACTGACTATATTTTATACTGCTTCTAATAATTCAGGATAAATATAAACTTGATTTGAATTAATGTAGTTTTGCATAGTTTTGCCATGTTGACATACTCTCACAATGCAATACATAAAAACATTACCGAACTATCCAAGTATCCATTCCCATCTGTATCGTACAAGCGAAACATAACTGAAAAGAAAACAAAGAGAGAAGGAAACTCAGAATACATAACAAATACCTCTCTTTTTCATAAATAAAACCAACTCCAAACCAAAACACAAAACAACTAAGCTTGAGTTTCAAAGAAAGGACAAATATTGACATTTTCGTTTAATGATCAGACTAGCTGTAGACCCACCAAACAAATTGTGTTATGAGAGAAGTTCACTCAGCAACTACCCTGGCACAGTGCCTCCAATGAGACATATTAGCCAGAGAGTGCAACTGCACCTTTTCCACACCATCACTCGAACAGCTAATTTGGTCTGTGAACTTGATTTTGCTTCCCTCTAGAGATGACCTGTCTTCATGGTGAGTACTACCAAAAGGCCCTTCTCTGTGATCTCACCAAACATAGAATAACACACAATTGGTCACAAATGTTGATAAGCCTGCTTAAGTTCCAATGCTACTCCCTTGGCTGCAGCTATCACTATTCAAGAGTGATACTGCTTTAGAAACGATTTTCTGACCAACTAAATGAAACACGGGATTAATATTTTAAATATCTAATTATCCAAACCCAACAAGAAACATTCATCACAAACTGCCAGCATGACTTCTTCCAGGACCATACTTGCTTCATCAATTTCAAAATGTATTCCCAACATTTTGGGGAAACACACAGACAAAAAGGTGTATTTGACAATATCCAGAAAAAATACATACTTTCAAGATTGTATCATGTCTTGATTCCAGCCAAAAGAAGGTGTATGTCCACCATTACCAAGATATTGGAAAGCAGCAAAGTCTGAAGTTTTCATATTGATAGAAGACTAAAGATGAAAGAGAAAATCCAGAAGCCTACAAATACTTCAGTCTTTGTCCCTACTTTCAGGGACAGTTTTTCAGAGCTCTGAAATCCAAATACCCACCATGCTCTTCAAAAGTGCAAATTTTTTTACCCCTTCACCTATTTTTTAGGGATGAAGAAGTCAGGCCATTTAGAAGTGGTTCCAGGACACTGTAATGCCTTCACTGACAGCAAAACACAAGTAATTGGCTGTTTAATCAGATGTCTTTGGAAACATAATATATGACCTATTTAACACCGAGGAATCCCACCACACTGGATCCATAGCAGATGCTGCTACAGTCCAATAGATTCCACACGCAAAGCTTACAATAATTTTCAGGAAACAATATAATGAGAAGTGAGAGGAAATTCTTAGCAATTAGAGAGTAAAGTTCAGAAAGAATTCGATCTTTTTTGGACTTACAGCAAAACATATTTAACTGCTATATGTATTGGCTTGCTTTGCTTATATCCTCCATCTTGGGAATAAGTTGATCACCTAACTGTGTGGAAAAAAGGTAAGCACTATACCTCTCTACCACTTCAGCAATTTTTGCCACTACATTGCACTGCTCTTAAGAGCTGTAATACGAGATTGATGATATTTACAGCAGTACACTATTTCACACCACAAAGGCCCATTATTCATTAGTTACAGGTTAGGAAAACCTATAAAAATATCTTTCTTTCCCTAGAGTTACACAGCAAAAAAAGTCTCAGCATAAAACAACAGTTAATGCCAAAAGCCACCAGAGATCAGTACTGTCCCTGCTAGTATGCCTTCTACCAAAGCTTCTCAGAGCTTGACAGCTAATATCGTCTGGCAAAGGTACCATTAGGCATTCACAGTTTCCATAGGGATGAATCACTGAATCACTCAATGATAAAGTTAAAATCATTTGGCTCTCCTTCCTCCTCCTCTGTGATTCTTTTACACTAGTTCAAAGAATGTTTTACAGCAAATTTTAGCATCTCCATGACCTTTACCCACTCCAGAGCAGTAGTGAGTGCTTACAACTTTTATTCCCTTTAACATGAATCAGTAGTTCTAATCAGTTGTTTAAAACCAGACATTAGAGTAATTATAACTGTTTCACCTTTGTAGAAACAAAGTCTTTCCAATTACATATGTATTGGGTAGTGAAAAGGCTCAATCTGTGCTCTTGGCTAGATTCTGAAAACTATGCTACTGGTGTGGCATGCAATCTCTTTTCTATTCATAACCTGATAAATATTCATGCTCTTGATTTACATACTCTAGGAGAAAAAAAAACAAAACAAAACAACAAACCAACAACAAAATGATCAAAATAACCAAACAAAAGTTCTGATGCAAACTATAGAGCCCAAGTCAGTTTTTATATTTCTTTTCCCATCTCCTTACCTGATTACACTGACTGGGCACTCAGTTTCTATTTCTAGATGGCAATTTGACCTTAAAAAGATAACTTATGTTCTCCCAATGTATCTCTGTCAGGAATGCTTGGGATTTTCTTTATATTCAGGTTATACATAGATTATGAATAACAGATATGACGAGCATGCCAACCAGGTGAGGTTCACACTGTGTAAGCCCTCTACACTCTTAACAGGTTACAAAATCCATTTATCTTCTGGAATATTTATAAATCTATGAAAATCCGTAGATCGTACAGGTCCAAAGACTAAACATCATTTTCTCTTAGTGTAGTTTATCCTCTGGCCTATATCAAATTTTAATTGAAAGCACCACTTTCACGTTCTGCTTGTCCTGAATCAAGTTTCCAAACACTCAGCTATGATTCAATTTTTTCAAATTTTTGTCATCTGAAAAAAAATTTAAAAATCACGTTTTGAAATCGGTATTAATATTAATGTTGGCAACTCCAGAACAAGCCATTTTTCTTTCTTCCCTTCATTGCTACAAATTTATAATTTACATTACAGCCACAGGACCTACTGCTTTCAAATTCAGACAGAGTTAAATTATACCATTAATTTATAATGAGAATTTAACTGAAAACAACAGGAAAGTCTGCATACAATGGTGCAGTATAAGCTGAAATTTATATACTAAAAAGCTACAATATGTGGTATATTTCAACTCTGTATAACAAAGAAGAAAATAAACCCAGAAAATAACCATGCCCAGAATTACATGTAGTAAATGCAACTGACCTTCAATACACAAAATATTTAGGTACCATACACATATTAGATCATGCTCTCTCGCTCCTGAATCATACAGAACACAGTCGTTGGCCCATGCAGCTCCTACTGCAGGAAGTTCACGGAAAATCCCCATACCAGAATTACCATCTGCTCCTCTGTCTCTCCTCCTTTCCCTTGTACCAATTCCTGACACCAGGGGAGGCAACTGATCTCCATTTCATGCCACGATTTGTGCATCGAGCTCCTCAGAGCTCTGACAAGGCTTACATAACTTGCTACCCTGTAGCAGATATTACACTGTAAGTTAAATTCAGTCCTTGGATCATAGTTTTTCTCTGCTTGTGTTCTGAATGACCATTCACACGTACACTCTCATGTTTTAATCACATGATACCAAATTTGGGGGGCTTGGGGGGTTTGCTGTGACCTTGCAGTACAAATTTGACACTGTAAGCTAACTACAGGTAACAAAACATCAAGATACTTCAGCAACATGTAACATTGTAATGGATTTCTTATTCTGGCAGAAGCAGCCTGCTGTTTGCACATTCTACCATACTGAATATTTACTTTCCATATGAGAGCCTGATCCCACAGATCTGTTATAAACAGACCAGTTATGTATATTGAAGTATATTTCATCTCAATAAGGACTATATGATTCATCTGACTGTTTAGCCACATGAAAATCTGGCTTCTAAAATTCCACAATAAGGAAACAGGTTTTTTTCTTTTTTTTTCTCCAATTTATAGATCAAACTCACAGGGGGTTTTTTTTGTCTTTTTTTTTAATACGTAGTGGTGTCGCACCTTCATGTCATGCCCCTAATTAAAGAAAAAAGAAACAAACAACCAAACAAGTAATTTCTAACTTCCTGTGTCACACACTCCTTCCCAATAGTGATGCAGACTTGGATCATTATAGTGGCTTTTCACTATTTAGTAATATTATGGAGCCCACAGCCTATATTAGCAACTATTCTTTTTTGAATTAGGATGTTTAGTACAGGTTATTCACCCATCTATGTAACTCTAAGTATATTCAGTATATTTTGTTTTTCTCAGATCTAATACTATTCAAGACATGACAGTATAGAGAGTATTATTGTAACTACAGAATGTATAATCCCTACTCCCCATGTTAGCGAGTGCTACATAGAACAAATTTAGTTTAAAATCTCATCATCAGCCAGAATACAAAATCATTTCTGCAATAAGGGTCACCTAGAACCACATTTTTATAATCCATCTGCTCAAAACTGGTTCTTAAATTCAGAAACAGAATATTTGATGACTTACGGAAATAAATATTTAAAATTTAAAAAGAACATACATTCTAGCTTATCTTCAGGTCTTCCTCTTTCTAGCAGTGACAAATAGCAAACAATATCTTTTAGCTGGATCATGTCTGGTAAATGTGAGTTGGCAGGAGTAGGAGGTCTGGATGTAGAGGTACCCTTGTTAAGCCTCAGACCTGGAAATAACCCATAGCCTTTGTTAGTCTGAACATATGATATAAGCAGAAAATGAAAACATAATTCTTGCTTGCATTCATCTTTGTTTTATGTGAATCTCAGATTACTTCTTAATTTAAATATAAAATTTTAAACAATTCATGTTCATAGTTTATCCAGCAAAGGTAGAATTAAAATAAACTATCCAAAAAGACCCCCACCCAGTTACAGGAATAGCATAACCTTTTTTTAATTCGTGCTGATCTGATTTCATTTGACTACAAAAGAATTTGGTGAAAATTTTTATTTTACCATAGTAGATGCTAAGTATTAAAAACAATCCCTACCCAGCTCTGCATCCACTTCCTTGTGCTTGTAGAAGCTTCATCTAATTTACAGATTGACAACTACACTAATTGAAGATGTTTTAGTGTCAATGAAAACTCTTATAATACCCAAGTGTATTGTTATCCCAAAACCACAGCCAGATGTGTCACTGCAGCACATATTTAACACAGGAAAGTCTCAGTGACAGACTACTGAGAAAATAAAGATAGAATTTAAATAATAGTTGTAATAATTACTCAGGCATTGTGATTAATAGCTGTTCCAGTGTACCACTTGGACTTAAAAGTTTCAAAATTGCCCAACTTTCTGTTTCAGGACAAACATTAGCATCACCAAACCTGACGATATTACTGGAATCTACAGGACCAAAATGGGGAAAAATGGGAAGAACACAGAGAAAGAAGTAATAAAACTTTCTTTACAAGTTTGTTACATATCTCACTGATTGAGGGTTGTCCCCTCTCCCCCTAAATTTAGCTTGAAAAACTTCATTGCAATCTGGACAAATCTTCAAAAGCCTATATTTTAAAAGGCAGTTCTACATGCTATGAGGTACACATGTTAAACAATAAAATTAGGTAAATAAGAGCAAACTGGCGTGCAAAAAACATATCTTGGAATCAAGTTCATTTTCATGGTTTCAGGCAAACATTACAAGTAAATATTTAAATGAATAAAAATATTTAATAAGGCAATGTTCTATTTAATGAGCTTGCATGTCAGTTAAGTGTCATTAAAACTAAGATAGTATAATATTCTATTCAGTTAAATACTAGCTTTAATCACACAACTTACACAAATAGTTCATATTCCAGGCTTATATAAATCTTTTTCCCAGAATAAAAAGGATTATAAAAGCTGGGATAGCTCTTCTCAAAAATAAATAGTCTTGAAATAGTCTTCAGATGAAAAGAAATACAAATTTTAAGGTATCTTTTACCCTATCATCAGCTGCAAGGTACAGGTTAAATTATTACTTCTTAATCAGAGCTGGGAAGGGTTGGCTGCAATGTACTGACTTACAGATAACTTCCAGTCCTGCTGCTTACCTGGCATCTGTTTCCATCTCTCTTCAGACACCTTAACTGAAAATACAATTTATAAACAGACATGAGTGGACAGAAAGAGACTAAGTGAAAAACAAACACATAGCTGACAGATTGATGAACCCTGCAACTTTTCTTGTCATTTTCTCTAGCTCTCATTTATGCTTCCATTTTCCAGAAGAATGTCAAATATTTCTGACAAAGTTATTTTCCAGTACAGTCAGGTTTTTTTCAATACTGGTAACATTTAAAATGTACTAGATACTCAAAAAAAAACCTGTTTCCATAATCTCCATTTGCACAGCAAAATGTACCAATGCACAGTTTTTCCCTTTAAATGTTACAATTGATCAGGATTAAACATTTAGTTTAAATAGTGAAATTTCATTAAAATATAAAACCAATTTTCAAGCCCAAACAATTCTTGCATGAGGTGAACTGAACTGCCTCTCTTAACACGTTTTGTATATAACAATTTATCAAACAGTCCTTCTGGTATTATGCTAAACACATAGCCCATATTACATTATATTATTTCTGAAGTCCTTACTAACAGAAAAAGATGAAAACTCATTACAAACTGGGAAAAGTTAGTGTGGAATAAAAAAATTTTAGGAGGCAACATTACAGTAACAAACTTAACATACATTTTAAACAACAACAATAATGACAGCACCACCCTTAATAATGATGTCATAATTATCATTTTTATAATTTTACCACACATAAGAATAAAATATATCAAAGAGAACTATAGTAAAAGTGAAGAAAGTTGAGTACAGCCTATACAGGGCAGAATTTAGCTATAAATCTGACAATGACCTAAAATCAGTTGCTATCACTCCTACACATGAAGTGTCAAAGCCATAAATATACAATACCAGAATCATAAAAGATGATTTTTTAAAATAATAGTAATCAGAAAATATATGTGAAAACACAGAAAAATAAATAAACAGGCACCATCAAATGGCAGCTGCTATTGGAATTATCAGGCAAAAATTTTGGTGAGTGGTTCATGTCTATTGCTGATGCTGGTCATTGATGAAATCATGATGAAAAGGTCAATGAAAAGTTAAAAGGAATAAACACACGAAACCATGTGGTACCTTATCTAAGCATTTGAGACTATTTCAATAAATTAGTCCAGCTTCTGCTTTTAGGTACTGGATTTTGATAGACTTCCCAAACTGCTGAAGTACTAAACCAAATATTTCAAGCTAGGAAAGTAACCATAAATTTCTTTAGCAAGGTTTTATAAAATTTTGTAGTTGACAGTTTTTAACACTATTATGCATGCCGTGTCCTCTGAACTCAAAATCACTTTTAGGGATATATTAACACTTACCCAACATTTCAAATATCAGTAGCTGGTAAGTATGTAGGATTAATGACAACAGAATCACACCTAGACAATTAAGAGAAACAGCAGCAACTGGCACAGAAACAGTTGAGCACCAGCAGGAGCCTCCTGCATGAAGCTTGAAGGTTTCTAAGTGTTTATACAGGAGAGTAGGTAACAAGATCATGTAACCATAGCAATCTGATTAGCATTAACATGACAAAGAATGTCCACTTGGTGTCTCAGCTGCATCATCATTGTGAATTAAAAAGACAAAACCATTTAACTTCCATTCCTTTTCACAGTATTTCCTATTATGGTTGAGTTAGTTTCTCTAATTTCACAAACACCAGAACAAAAATCCCTCAACATGTAGTTTAGAATTCCATATTTACAGCTATTAGAAGTAAAATAGCAGAGTGAGGGAACCTTTAGCTCTTACATTACTGATTTTATTACTTACCTCCAGAAAGGTGCTGTGGTTTGTTTTTTATTAATGGGCTGCAGTGAGAGATTTTGTTCCTAAATGATGTAAAAAGATGTTCAATGAAATCATCTGGTAACTCTGCCTCCAGAAAAGTCTTCATGAACAGCTTGAACCCCTCTAAATCAATTGTCTGCAGTGAAGGGGAAGAAAACAAGAATAAAAATTTTTGAATGTTTTGTAAAAAAAATTCATACTAATCCATCAAATAATATCTTGTTGACAAAAACTTTGGACTGTATTTGAATATACTGATTTCTGAAGACACAGACTGGCATACCTATTTTTGAAAGTGATTACTGAATTAAGTATTACTTTGAAAATTCACAGTATTGCTGCAATACCTCAGAGCACAGTGTAAAACAGCCCCAAGTAAATTCAGAGCACTTACAACAGTGAAATCAAGTTCCATGCTCTCAAATTTCTTGATTAGCAACCAAAGGCGCCTACAGAGCTCTTAGGGATGTACTTAGCCTGTCTTAGCTTTTCCTATAATTAGGCAGACAAAAAGCACAGGATTTTTAGATGCCTAATTCAGGGAATTGAAGGCCTCCTGTCTTTTCCAAGGTGGCAACGTGCTTTGCCGAAGAGTTACTAATCACCCTGTCTTAAACAGGTTCAAAGAGTCAAATGAGAGTGCTTAGACATGCAGCATTACTTAGAGGGAAAACACCAAAAATCGTTGATTGAAAACATTTGTCATTTAGTTTAATTTGGTTTTTCTTTTGCCAGTGAGGTAAGAGCCAATTAATAAAATTCCAGTGATGATATCTTCTGTTAAGACAGCATTGTCTGCTTCAAGTCATAAAATGAATCATCAATTATCTCAAGTTGGAAGGAATACATAAGGATCATTGAGTTCCATTCCCTGCTCCTCACAGGACTACCTGAAACTAAACCATATGACCAAGAGCATCATCCAAATGGCTCCTTGACCTCTGATGGGCTTGGTGCCAGGACCAAGCCGTGCCCTGGGATGCCTCTTCCACTGACCAATGGCTCTCTCAGTGAAGAGCCTTTTCCTGATGTCTGAACTGAACTTCCCCTGATGCAACTTCATTCCATTTCCTCATGTCCTGTTGCTGATCACCAGGGAGGTTTCAGCACCTCCCCCTCAAGGAAGGTGAAGGCTGCAATGGGATCACAGCAATGCAAAGCATCATGATCCCATTTTATCCTGCTAACAGAGAATGAAGATAAAGGTATCCTGAAACATATTGCCACAACTGCAGATTTATCACTGATGCTACTCATTGCACATGTGATTTTAAAACAGCTTATCAATTATTAATCTGGAAAAACATAGTATTACCTTGTTTATAGATCAAACAGAACAACAACTTGTCATCATTAAATAATTAAGGGATAAAGCCACATGATACCACAAAACTGACTTTGAGAAATTTCCCTGTGCTTCAGGAAGACTCCATTTCTCCAAAGAAAACTCTAGTGCAACTCCTTTAGATCATCACAGTGAATGTGGAAGGAGGGAAAACGCCACCAAGAATCAGTTGGAAACCATGCCAGAAAAAAGAAAATCGAAACTGAATTTTCAAAACAGCACAGTGAATTTGCAAACTGAGTCACAGTATAAATAATTTTAATATCATTTTAAGACTTAGGAGCAGAGATTTCTCTTCCCCTGATTTCTTTGACTTTTACTTTTCCAATGTATTTATGAGATACTGAAATTTTATGTCCACATTAAATGAGATGTTTCTCATTAAGATCAAGACCTAACTGCTGAAGGGTAATATTTTAAATGTTTATCATTACCGTTATGAGGCACCAACAACACAAACTGCAAACTCTGACTGCTCTTGTGCAAGTCATTATTATTAGGAATGCAAGATTGGCATGAGGGTATCTCTGCTGAGCTTCTAATACAGAACACCTCATTTGAGAAAGAAGTGCAGCGAAAGCAGTAACACTCACCGCTTGAAGACAAAAATAGAAGAGACTGAAAAAAATTGCACACAATGCTCAAGACGGGTGTAAAACGGAAACAATCACCTTGGACATGAACTCGCTATCTTTATCTTATCAGACAGTTTCAGCCACGCTCTTTTACTTTGGCAAATCACACACTGTTTCATTCGTGCTACAAACTTAGTATTTTTTCTCTCTAATAAAACCACTGACATTTAGTTCACTGTTTATAAACTATGAATCACAACAGCAAAAGGATATGTATCACCATCCAAGTAAATCAGTAATTAGTTACACTAATATACACTATATAACTGTATTTTTTATCTGCGAGCATAACAAACATTAATCACTAAATCAACTGACTTTAACAATGTGAAATTGCTTTGTTAAATTGTGCATTAATGAAATGTGTCTTAACTATTTCACTAAATTATATACACAAAAAAAACCAGCTAAATTAAATAGGAAACTAAACCCAAGTTATAATCTCATTTAAACGAAGGTTTATGGATGGACATGTAAAATATCTTTGCATTACATTAATCTTTTCTTTATTTACCTTGTCTGTGGATTTTATGTACATATTGCAAAAAAATATTCTTAGAGTTTAGAGCCACCTTGGATTTTTAAACTGCTGAGTGGCACTGGTCCTCCAAGCTGCCAGCACTAACTAAATCCCTAAGGCTACATTTTTTTCACTTATAGGTTCAGAATTATACCTGTGTAGAGAATTGGATAAATAAATAAGTTTGAAATTATGTACTTTTTTCTTCCTGAAGACTCTTTCTCAAAGATGTTTAAACTTTTCAATATTTTGTAAAGATGGTCAGACTATCATTTAAGCCAATATCCTCAAACACATGTTCCAAGTTGCTAGAAAAGACAAGAGATACTAAAGTAACACATGACTTGGCTGCCATGTCCATTTATTATATTTGACATCCTGACTGCCACCAACCAGGGTGGCTCAGCAAGGGACAAAAGAAAGTGTGTGGTTGTTCTAAAGGTTGTTCTACAGCCAGATTTCTTCAGCTGAAAGTGCTTTATCCTCTGTTCTAACATGCTCTGTGACCTGTATTCCCCCAGGGAAGCAGCAGTATTCATACAACCAGAGTTCAGATGTTGCACAGCCAAAAGCTTTCAAATTATAATTAAAGTTAGTCAGGAGCGGGCAAATGATTTGAATACACATCAGAAATGTTTAAATGGCCAAAAATGCAGATGTAAAACCACATGCTGTATGCAAAGAATGTGTAAAACCAGTCCTGCCTATGGGAGATCTCTATGCAGAGCCCTATGATTAGGTTCTTGCCTAAAACCCCAAAATCTGTGATTCTAATACTCCATAGCTGAAAAACATTCTAGAGGACCTAACATAATTGGTGCAGATTATCCTATTAGAACCGAGCTCTAAAATAATATAGTAATTTCTGGATATTTGTTTTTGTAAATGTATATACAGTAAATAACAGAACTAAGCTAGACTATGGCAGACCTAGGAGTAGTTCAGATCATCCATCAAGTTTTCCAATGAAAAAGGGTGATCTTTCAAAACCAGGCTCACTTTTAAATTGCTTTCAAGTCCCTTCTCTATCACCTCTCTTGCACTGTAATATACATAACTTATTACATGACTATAGAAAAACGGAAGAATTTCTTAAAAGAAATCCTGAGAGGAGCACTGTAGAAGACAGAGATGTTAGAGCATTCTCACCAAGTAGAGGTTTAAGTATTGAGTACGGTTCACTTAGAACAGAGCACTTAAAGATACAAAACATTTGCTCAGCTTAATTTAAATCTACTTTCACAATAGAGGAAACAACACACAATATTATAGTCATTTCTCAATTCTGCAATTATACACCATTTTTCTTTTTTCCACCTGGAACTTTACCCTTCTAAAATAGGGAAATGCTGCAGCAAGTAACTACCCTTCCTTTAATTACCAGCATTTCCCCACAGCCCCAGTCACTTTTCAAACGTATTGCACAATGTTTTGGTAAGCAAATGGGCAAAAAAAAAGAAAGCAGAGAACAATAATTTTCCACCTTAACGTGTACCATGCTTGATCTTCCTTTCAAATCTCACTGTCATTATCAGAAGTTCTCAGATGAAAAGTTCAGAGAATTCTAGTATGGTTTGAAAATAATTTATTTATGCTAATGAATTCTCAAACATTAATTAAACAGTTCAAATCAATAACATCAGAATAATATATAAACCATAATGGTGGATGTGGTTTTCTTAAGCATGCAGGCTAATTGCTTAATTTTCAACAGTTGCTTGCCTTCCAGAAGCTCCAGCTGAATTTAAATGAACCTGAGAAAGAAGGATTTAGCATTTCAGAAGGCATTTTCCATGACGTTTCCCAAGTGAGGGGATGAGAGCGTGAGAGGATGTACCAAACTGACAACAATTAGCCTGGCACATTAATTAATTCATTCCATTTCACAAGAGACTATCAGGGCATAGAGAGACTATGATCACAAGTTTAGGGATTTCAGGAAAATTTTCAACATAACAGAGAGATAAAATATGTCATAGTTGAATCAGAAACACATGAAAGAACTTTCAAATAATTTTGCCTAAATCTTCTGAGGGAGTCTAAAAGAAGAAAAAAATCTGTGCAGTTTTAGCTTTGACTCTAATAAAAAGGGTACCAAAATCCTTGCCTGTAGGTCACAGAAAAATAAAGGGTTTTGTACTAATCATATAAAACTGAATTTCTATTTTTAATATGTCAAACTGATTCACCAAGTTTATTGGAACTCCTTTTCTTATGTTTTACAAAAAGAAACTTTAAAAAATAAGACTTCTGTATTACTGGGTAATAAAATTTCATTTGGTAATGAAAGATTTTGATATAAGTCCAGAGAAGTACACATTCACAACCACCACTGAGTTTCAGCTAATTTAAACCATAAAATTCATATAAAATAATTTTATTATATCTTTAGAAGCAGTTAGTTCCTACTTTTAGACTTTATCAATGTTTCCAAACACCTGAAATTAAGAAAAAAAAAAATAATATCCACCTTGGAGAAAAGGAAAGGAGAAGGAACAGAAGACATAAGCAACACTGCAGAAATTTAACCTTAAAATTATTTTTACCAAATAAAATGTGTAAACCATTAAACAATTTTCATCTTTTCTGAAAGCAAACATGGAACTGGACTCAATGCACAGGGAAATTAAAAATGTGCATCTTTTCCTACACGATAAATTGTCAGGGAAAATCCGTAACATTTAATTAACCATCCACAAAATTTCAAAATTAAAATCCTAGCCCTAAACTTCCAACAACCATTTAATCCATAAGTATTGGGAGTTTTTTCCCTCTAAGCTCCTTCCAAACTGATAAAGAAGAAACAGACCAAAGTTTATGATGAAGTCTAAGTCACTGACTGGCCACAGAAAAGGAGGTTCTCACTATACATGTTCACAAAAAAATAAAATCTTCTACAAAAACAAAAAATGTCCTATGCACCAAGTTCAACTGAGACCATCACTTCCTTATGAAAGCACAAAAAAAAATAACAGATTTTCCCTCTTGTGGGGAAAAAAAAAATCTCCTGGTAAAGACAACTCGCCTGTGGGAGTCACCTTGGCTGATTTCCCATTTGCCTGAGGAAATTCAAACCTGTGTCTCTTTCTCTAAAGAGCATCCAAATACCAGGAAAGAGCTGAAGAGTCACTGAGGGCAAAAAGAAGGTTTCTGTATGTCTATGCCAACAACATTTTAAAATATTTATTTGTAAAAATGTGACTGAACAAATTACTGATAAACTCCTATGAATGAGGAGATCTGAATATGCACTGAAAGAGCTGTATCAAAAAAGAGGCCAAAATGTTTCAGCTGCTAAGGCAGTACTTCTGGACACATGGAAAAATTTAAGATGCTTAGGTGTATTTTATAGAAAATAGATGAGACAAGTTTTTTATTTCTTTTCTTTTTTAAATTACCATAACAGAGTTGGATGCTATCTTTACTCAGAGAGCAAATAACCCAGTCAGTATCTATGCCTATGCTAGAAGAAACAGAACAAATGTATGTATTGCATATATAAAAATAAATATTCATCTATACATACTATCATATACTAATTCCAAATGAAGCAGCAAACAGCAATTATAGATTGCTCAGTGAGGTACCTCAGTGCCTCTGGGACTGTAACATGTCATCTCACATCCTGCATATATTTTACAATTAAATTTACAGATGTATGCATTAGTCCAAAAGATCTATCAGTTGTGGGGTTTTTAATGTAAACGCCATAAAAAGATTACATACAAAAAATTCCATCAGTGCAAGTAACTCACTGTACACTTTCTTATGATTAAAAACAGAAGAAGCAGTTTTCATTACAGTGAAACAAAGCAGACTAATCTGTCTTTATTTCCACATACTATGAGAGCATTCCTGCCATGATGTCTGACTAAGCAAATATAGAGAGATTTGCCCAGATCTGTAGTTTCAACTGAATTGTTCTTGGTAAAGAACAATACCCAACCAATGTGTTGTGGTGGAATTTTTTCTGAAGGTTATGGCTTATGGCATCCTTCACTTTACAAGGAAGTTACTAACAATTAGGATTTGCTCTGCCAACTCCCATTACTTTGGGGAAAACTCCTTCACTCAAATAGCCCTTTAAGAACCAGGATGAAACAAAAATAATTAGGCCAAGAATTATCCTCATAATACTATTCTTAGAATAACAGAATACAATAAAAGTTTATCACGGAACTCTGTTATGCCTTACACATTTTGTAAAATATGAAAATACAAAACTAAAGCATCACTAGCTATATGGATAAAAAGCAGCAACTGCAAAAGATAATACCATGTAGCACCTATTTTACTTAAAATAAAAGTTTGGAAAGAGAGAGAGAGAGACAATGCCATTTGTGTATAGACCGAGTATGTGGGGAGGTAATATCTGGGCCAGGCAAGCACAGGTGGAAATTATCACTCTTTCTTCCAAACTTGTTTACAACCCTATCTCCATTTCATCTCTGCTATCAAGGAGGCATCGCTGGGTAACTGTGTATGGGGTGGGGAAGAAGGCTGAAACTGAGCTACAGACCCCAGATTTCAGCTCAGAGATTTCAACCACATCTGTAGACAACCTACTTGGAGCAGCTGCCTGACACCATATTAAGGAAAATGGTGATGGAGCAGACAAAAGGAGGTTTCTTAGAGTTAAAAAGAATAATGTACACTCAGTGGAAGAACTGAGATAAGATGTAAAAGTACATTCTCAGAACACTGTAGTTTCTTCTTCCCCAGCTGCTAAAACCTCCTGGCAAACTGTTTAACAGCTCACCATGCATTCTGAGATATTTTATTAACTGTTTTTCCATAATAATACATTTAAAAAGCCAATTATGTAGAAAATTCTTTAGCCTGGCCTTTTGTTGTTCTTCTGCATCTCAGAAAACCTCTCCTATGAAGACTGGCTGAGAGAGCTGGAGTTGTTAAGCCTGGAGCAGAGAAGGCTTTGGGGAGATCTTACAGCACCTTTCAGTCCCTAAAGGGGGCTGAAGAGAAAGCTGGTGAGGGACTTTTTAAAAGGGCGGGTAGAGATAGGACAAGGTTTAATGGCTTTAAACTGAACAAGGGTAGCTTTAGGATAAATATTAGGAAGTTCTTTATAGTGAGGATGGTGAGGCACTGAAACAGGCTGCCCACAGGATGCCCCATCCCTTGCAGTGTTCAAGGGCTCTGAGCAACCTGGTCGACTAGAAGGTGTCCCTGCCTATGGCAGGGGTCTTGGAAATAGATGATCTTCCTACCCAAACAATAAGCTGATACTATTTTTCCCTGAATCCAAACACTAGTTCATCCTTCTTAAGATACCACATGAAATCATATGAAAGAACAGCAAGCACACATACAAAGACACATTTGAACAAATGGCAATCACTGAACTAGAAAAAAAAAATTACTAAGAATTTTAACTTTAAAGAAGTGGAAGTCACAAAGAAATTAAAGACCTGGCAACTATTCAAATACAGTTTTCAGGATAAACTGCATATTTCAAGAGATTTTCCAGGATGACACTGATTACTTTGACTAAAGAATTCATAACTATGAAGAAACAAAACCATTAAAAATAGTTTGAGGTTTTTAGATGCACTAAAAATCTCACCCTATTCATAGTCAAAAAAGTAGTCTGGAATTTTTATTCTTCTGTTTTTGCATAAAATACTACAAACCTGACAATAAAGCAAGCACTATTTTCCATAGTGTCATGACCATATGTGAATTTCTTTGCAGTGTATCCAATGTATCTCAATGATACGTGATAAGATGCTTTTTACCTTATGAACATCACTAAAGAATGCATATCTCTTACTTCTCTTTCTACTCTACACCAATGGCATAAAGCAAAGCTCTTGCTTCCCACACTTGAGTTTCTTTTGAATCCCACATAAGCAGAATCTGAGGGACTCCAAGGATAAAGAAATGTGCATCAGTCTATGCTTAACATGTTTTAAAAAATCTTCAATTACCATGATAAGAGTTCTGTTTCTTCTCAAGCACTCACTGATAAGTGCATTACACTAATTTAGTGCTACTTCATAGAGGGTGAGTCTCAGTCTCAGGAAGAACAGGAACTGAAAGACTGGTTTCCGAGTAGCAGTTATGACTTTGCTTGACAAAATAGGAGACACTTTCAGGCTTCTTCTAGTTTTGAATCAGACATATATAGGCCAACACTCAGCTAAAACCACAGGTCTTTATCTCCTGATTATGGCTAAAACAGGCTACGGAGGTGCCTTAAAATATCTGATCCTGTCCCAAGCAGCAGAATGGCTTCAAACACCTTGAGCAACAGAGAGGAAGAGGCTAAACTCCACCTACAAACACTGTGTGTATTTGACTTCTTTGTTTCTCCTCCAGCAGCTAAGCTGTTCAATTTCATAATTCGCTTTTCTGCTTTACTGATACTAAACACAGATATGTAAGATCAAGAAAAATCCAAATATGCATGCATATTTTGAAGGTTTATGCATTTTGTGTATGTTCTGTGCCAACACACAGAACTCTACATGGTAAAGACATCAAAAGCCAGTATATCCCAATACTGAGAATACAGAAAACATAGTTCCTCAGTGAAAAATAGGATATATACAAGGAAATTTTTGCCTCTTTTTAAATGGAAGTTTTTTAACTATGTTGCATAATATTTTAACTCCTACCATACTAACACATTTGAAGAGAACCAAGAATTTATTAAGAAAATGGAAGCTTTTTGACTCAAGATCTATCCTAACTGCAATAGAGGAGGTCTATCTCCTGTATTTTCCTGGCTGGTGTAAATGCAGCAACCAGTTCTTCTGGATGATATGTAGAAAGAAAGGAGAGAAGATGTATCACTCTACTTTCTTTCTCCTCACAAGACACCAAAAAATTAATAGTCTCTTGATGAAAGAGTTGCCATTGTGGATGGAGCAGGGCAGGGAGGGGTAGAATAATAACTTCTTTTATTCCTCCCCACCACGCTGGCCACATAAATGGGAACAAGACACAATCTAGTGTTTGAAGTTAATCTCCACCCATAAATTCTTTTAAAATACCACATTCTCTTTGGTCTTTTCTTCTTTCAGATTTGTACAAAATATTTCAACATAAGCCACTATTTTCAGCATCCTGAAAAACAGAATGTAAGAGAGAAAAGAAAGAAAAGAGAAATCATTCATTTCAAGAGACTTCCATGACATATGGTTTTGATTTATTAAAAAGAACATTTCACAGATAATGGAAAGAGAATTATGTTGAAATGTAATTTTCAATTACTTTTTAAATTATGTTGTCTGATGTCCAAATAGTGCAAAAAATATAATCAGCTTTCATCTACTGACAGTAATTGCTCTGGGTTATTTTTTGGGGTTGGGTAAGTTCCTTTAACTGATTATTTCTTCTTAAACTATTTATATTGACGCAATATGTGAAAAAGGAACTGTTAAATAAGAGTAGATGTTACAGGGCCTTGATTCACACATAGTGCTATGACAACAGGGGCAAACACTAATGCGAGTGCACTAGTGACAATTACATGATTAGCTGTGAACACCAATGCTAAAGCATTCCCACAAAAGTCAAAGTCTTGAAGATTCATCGATTATCACATTTCAAAACCTGACTTTTGTCAAAAAGATGTGGAAAAAAAGTGGAGAGACTATATACAGAGGATTAACAAGCTACAACCCATGAATCACATGAGAATGAATAAGTTTTTGGTGTTTAAAATGTATTTCTAATGTTCCTAAGGCAGAAATTCAAATAAAATTTGGAATTCCTCATGAAGAATTCCACATGGCTTTGTGCATCAGGGTAAAATTTGGTTTAAATTCAAAGTCCTTAGCATTTTCTGCTCTAAGCATTCCATTAAATACAGTTTTTACATAATAAATTTTGAAAATTCTGGTAACCAAATAAAACTATTTCTTAGCTATATCAGCATTCAAATTCTTATCTACTGATATGAATGTTTAAAAAAAAAATTTAAAAACTCCATATGCTCTCACAGGCTACTCCTATGAAATATTCCATATGGACAAATAATATTTAGATATTACCAATACACAGACATATATTACTGCCAAATTTTTCCCTCAGCTCTTCGAAGAAGTAAGCTCAACAAAACATCTAAAATGGAAATGGGAAAACTCCATTTTTATGCAGTAACTAGATTTTTAAGCATAACATTCTCATGTTATTAAAATAAACTGATGCTAATTACCAAAATAAGTCTGGAATGTATGCACCAGCTACTGCAGTCTCATCCCAATCTTACACACAGGTAATAAAAAACTGAAACACTTTCTATCAGCAGGTTTGCTTTAGTACATAATTCTATATGTGCATAAGTTTGTATATTCATAAATACTACACACATAAATACTTGTATTTAATACATAACTTTCACTAAATATGCTATATTTACTATACAAAGGTGGGGTTTTTTTTAAGAAGAATGGTAAATCACATACTTTTAGAAGGATCTTGTAGGAGATTATCTTTCAGAGTCTACTTGAAATTATTACATACCAAATAAAGTGACAAATAGATAGTTTGCATTCTGTCCCAGAAGAATTGGTCAGGAAAAATGGGGTAGGTGGCATGGTTCAGACAAAAGCCAAATAAAATAGTAAAATGAACGAATCCCTGAAAAAAAGTCGGTTATGACAAAAAGTGCTTGTTGAAACTAACAACCGACCTGCTTGTGAAGATTGTGTAAAAACCTACTCCCAGAAAACCATGTCCGAATTGGCATCTTCATAATGTGGCTAAAATTAGGAAAAACCACTTTTCTATGCATGTTCTATGGCAATGGTATTCTCACATATTTCACCTGTAATGACCCTGTCTGTGCATTGCAAATTTTTGTGGAGGTTATTTCAGCTACATTTATTAAAAATACTCGCTACAACACTTCTAGTAAGAAAAGTAATATGTGACAATATCATGTTAACAGTTACTGCTAATCCCTCCCTCTTTAAAGTTTTGAAGAATGCAAAGTAATAAACTTTCACTTCATGAATGAATGATTTGCTGAGATTTAACACAATCTGAGCCTAACTGGAACCTTCACTTGCACTAATCACATACACTGATAGAAAAACATTTAAAATGTCCCATTCCATTTATCAGCACGTTCCATCCACCTTATACTAAGTAAATGTACAGATTTTAGTAAAAGCGGGCCTATACTAATTGACCCAAGTTTGAGTTTCTCCTCACCAGTATTTAAAAGTACAGCTTAGAAGGAATTAAAAGGATATGAGCAGTGGCATCTGTTCAATTATACACGTATACATTCATATTTATCGACACCCGTATTGCAGAAGAAAACTCCAAGACATTTCCATTTGTTGATTAATTCTTGCAATTAATTATGATTGAAAGTATTTTCCCTATATTTTGTTTTTCTATGCAGTTTCATAAACATTATCTAGATGCCACCATGCACGTGAACCAAGTGTAGCTGAAGCTATCACGATAACAAAACAACACAAAACATAATATATTGTTCTTCATAATGAAAACAAACAAATGACACCCCCCAACCAAAATCAAATAGTCTGTCTAAAGCTCTTCAACATGTGACATATAGATGAAAGTGGTAATAGGTTCATAAAGTTTAAGCATAAGGTACTGTGCAACACAAAAATGTAAAGAAAAAAAGGATAAAAGTAAGTTCTTAAGGCAGAGAAGTGTATCAAAAGGAAAGGAGGATATCAAAGAGGGAGATTAGCACTGGTAGCGCAGACTGAGAAAAGGAGAAAGACCAGTAAATATTATAAAAAATGTTCAAAACTGAACAGTTTTCCAGCAGAAATTGACTATCTGAAATATTTTACACATCAATGCCCTCAACACACTCCACAGAAAGCAGGCTCACAGCCAGACTGCCAACATCTCTGCCTGGCAGGTTTCCCAACTCTCTAGGTATCCAGAAAGCTTTCCCTAGAAATTTTGCCCATGGAGCCAGAAAAACAGAGTACTCAATGTCTGAAACATAGAGTTTACTGCTGGTGATACACACAAGATGCTACATTCTTTTCTTTTTTAGCTATAAAGATACAACTTAAGCTTCTTACATGTGAGGGACAGGCTTCTCCTACATTATATATGCTATAATTCTGCACATCCTACTAACCTTCTGTAAATTAGCTCCAATTTGAGTTCACTTCATCCCATCATTTGGACAAAAGTAGAAAGATGTGGCTTCTGCAGAACCTTTTTTATAGAAAATTAAATCTTCCTATCTGTAGTAGAAATACTTCACTTAATATATTATAATAAGGCAAGGTTTTTTACAGTAATATAATATCTTCTGTCACATTAAAGAACATAGCTGAGGGAAAGAACACAAAATATCCTTTTAAACCATATTCCTGTGTA
Organism: Dicrurus megarhynchus; assembly: GCA_013399195.1. Lineage (NCBI taxonomy): Eukaryota > Metazoa > Chordata > Aves > Passeriformes > Dicruridae > Dicrurus > Dicrurus megarhynchus. Next base: position 1,602,713 of record VXAD01005369.1, read on the forward strand.
CTTGAAATTTTAACTACTTTTCCACTTATGTCAATGGGCCTAAGACACTATCTCTTACAACAAGCTGTGTCTTCTTTTCAGACTGCCATGGCAACAGAAACACTATTACAACATCCCAGTAACATCCTTCTCCTTTTCATGACCAAACCACAATGCTTCTTTGCATTCATCTTGTGATCAGCCACATACATGTTAATTTATCTGACAATGCCAGTTGTACCAGGGTATGCTACACTGTAGTCTGCACACGTGCATTCCATTCCATTTACTATAGTCCATAACATCATCAAGCTTTTCCCATGTGATATTAATTCCCAAATTTCATTTAGTTTGTTGATTCTATTAGTACTCATCTACTCATTTGACAAAGTAATTAGCTAAATACTGATGAGATTATGCTCAAGATTGGTCACAGACACACTGTTTTAACTTTGAAACCTTCTCTTTCAGGGCCCTCTTCAGTCACTCTGTTAACTTATTAAAAAAATAAAAAAAAAGATAATGTTGGTCATCTGAAGAAAGTCCTTTTGTGAATGGGGAGTTCTGATCTTACTAACACATCTCCAAAAGCTCAACTGGCCTCTGACCCCAGAAAGTGAGGGGTTCCTACAAAACTAATCCTTTCATTCTCTTGACTTTCTCATTGTTCTCATGTTCTGGCCGTCTCTTCCCAGAACAGCAGAGCCGGAGCTTTTTAACACCTTTGTGCTACGAAGAAAGAATAACTAGGTCACTTAAAAAACTAGTCCATTTGTTTAGTCCTTCTTCCTTAGCTGCTTTTTTTTTTCCCATTTTACTTTTATACCTGGATTTAGGCTATTGAAGTTTCTCAGGAGTAGCTTTTTGCATTGATGTTCAGCATTTTAACCATTTCTCTTGCAATTGCTGTAAAGTCACAAGCGCTTAAAGCCCACTATAAGCCTTATTCAAATTATTAAATTTGCAATTTTAAGCCTGCTGCATATGAATGGTATTATATGGTTATAGAAATCAGTATTTAATATTTTTTCCTGTGACGTGTTCTTGTCAGTTCAGAACAATACAGACCATTACAAGACCTCACAGTAAAGTGAAATTTCTGTGAAAAGTATGGAACAAGTAATTTACTTGCTCTTAACTTATTTCTCATATTCAACTCAATTAATGTTAGTAAAATTATGTACTGTGAATGACAAAAATTAAATTCACCCAGTGAAAAATTCTGCCACCAGAAAAGGAGGGCACTCTGCTTTCAGATTTAAATATTACTCTGTTATCTGAAAGAACAGCCACATGCAGTATTTATTAATAAGTACATCTCAATGGAAGCCTACAAAATAAAAGATACTGCACCTACGCAAAAAGAAAGAAAAAGTCAAATTAACATTACTTACTTGATTAAGTATATCTTGTTTCTGTAACACATGCAAGGAAAGAGAGAACATACATACATTAGTGCAGTGTCATAACACTCAAGCTCTGTTTTTTATAATAAAAATATTTTTAGTGAAAGGTTAGTGATTTAGATGAGCAGGTTTAAGACATTAAATAGAATATCCCATTTTCTTGCATTAGCACACAAATCAAGAAAATGGCTACAAGTCAGCATTCTAGTCTTGATTAGACAGTGTAAGCAATTTATTTCTAAACATGCAATGACAGAAAACCAAGAAAGAAAATAAATATAATATTAGTCTTTCATCCCTGTGTATTTTTAAAAAGCATAAAAAATTAATTGTTACCAAGAAGAGTCATAAATGAAACAACTTATGAGAACTGAATACTTCTAAACTCCAAGTGGGAAGGTCATGGAGCAGATGATCCTCGGTGCCATCACATGGCACATATAGAAGAACCCGGGGATCAGGCCAGGCCAGCTGGAGTTTTGTAAAGGCAGATCCTGCTTGACTCATTGGCCCTTGACACCTAAACTCCTTCTATGACAAGGTGACCCACTTAGTAGATGAGACTGTGGATATTGTCTACCTAGACTTCTGTAGAATCACTATCATTAAGGTTGGAAAAGACCTCTAAGGTCTTTAGCCTTTGACACTGCATTCTCCTGGAGAAACTGTCTGCTCATGGCTTGGACAGGTGCACCCTTTGCTGGGTAATAAACTGGCCAGGTAGCCGGGCCTAGGGAGTGGTGGTCAGTGGAGTTATATCGAGTTGGTAGCCAGTCCCAAGTGGTGTTTCCCAGGACTTACCAAGTCCTGTATAACATCTTTATCAAGGATCTGGGCAAAGGTATGAATTGCACCTTAGTCAGTCTGAAGATGATGCCCTGTTGGGCAAGAGCTTTGATTTCCTACTTGAGGGTAGGAAGGCTCTGCACAGGGATCTGGACAGCCTGGATCAACAGGCTGAGGTCAATGGTATGAGGTTCAACAAGGCCATGTGCTGGGTCCTGAACTTGGGTCACAATGAGCCCAGGCAGCTCCACGGGCTGGGGAAAAAGTGTCTGGAAAGCTGCCCAGTAGAAAAGGAGCTGGGGGTGCTGGTTGACAGCCAGTTAAACATGGGCCAGCAGTGGCCAGGTGGCCAAGAAAGCCAATGGTCTTCTTGGTAAACAAAAAATTAGGATGCACTTAGAAAGGATGACAACACTAGGACTACAACCACAGAGTACTGTGTACTTACTGCCCATTTAAACACTGTCTGTAGCTCTATCTGCTTTCCTAATTCTTGCCAACCTATTCAATGCTCCCCTCAAAGTGAAATGGATGAAATTAACTAATAGAAATAGATCTCAAATGATGAAAAGAATATTTATCAATCACAGGTTTCCAAGAGGCTGGTCTTAGCCTACTTATGTGTCTTATACCATGGATATAATCCATTCTTAATTTCCTCTTTGATACTGACTTAGAGAAGAAGGTGAAAGGGAAGGTGTTCAGCAGCATTTGTAGAAATTTTAGGCATCTCCCTTAAATTGAAAGCAGAGAGTAAAAGCTCCATAAATAAATTCCCTATAGTAGATAACTTTCTGAAAAGTAGATACACCATTTTCGCTAAACCCAAAATCCACTCACTGAACAAGATACAAAATAATATAAAAACAAACCAGACTATTTCAGGTAGCAAGTTTTGAGTACCAATGGCTTTTCTTTTGCTATTTGCATTCCATTAGATCAGCTTGTGATAAAAAACTTCACTGTAGAACCAATGGAGCAGAAAAAATTCCTGAACCCTTTAAGTATATAAGTAAATAGTTAAATAAATATATCACACTGCTAAATTTGCTATAGCTCTATGTCCCATGTTTACTGCTAAAAAACTGGCATCATCTGTTGGTAGAACAAGACTTTAAAAAAAAAAAAATTGGAGCGTTTATAAGATAACGATCTAGGAAAGAGAGGTAAAATGGAAATATGATGGTATCCTCTAAAAGACACAAAAACAAAACAGAAGTGCTGTCCAGAATATATGGAAATAAATAGCTGCACTAAGATTGATGCCAGCTGGATCAGTTAATTTTTGTCATCTCATTTACAGATAATAATTAATTACTTACACCCAATCCACAGAGTCCTCATCCAGCCACATAAAATCAACTTGCAAATCATTCTGTAAAGAGTTTATCCACACAGCAGGCTGAATGCATGCCAAAAATATAGACACACCTGTGCAAAGGCAGTTCGCTTGTCAGAACAGAATATTCACTCAGTGGCAGAGGAAATTTCAGCCACTTTGCTTCCAGTTCTGTAGCTTATGGCATGAACCTTGAGCTAACAAATCTTACTAGATCCAAAGCAGATTTGTTGCTAGCTAGGTTTTCTTTATGTTGCACTCTCTGAAGTCTAAGCACTAAGCAGAAAAGTACAGAAGCTGTCAGGGTTAGCCTAGGTCCAATATTGACCCAGGAGTAGTGAGTAGCTTGATTCCTGCTGAAGACACTGAAGTCATCACAGGGTGTCTGTCTTGAATTCCTTCCTCCCCTACCCTCCTCCTGTCCTGCTCCCTGCCCTGGGTACTTTGCTGCTCTACAATTCCTGGATGTTTCAATACACTGCAGAATTCTGCAAATGAATAGCTGTGAAATGAAGAACAGGAAGATACCGTGCAGAGTCACAGACTCATCTCAAGACCAACTGTGCTTATTAATTCTGTGCTTATTATAATTTGCACAGATTTTGCCAATTCACCTGGCTTCAGTCTGAACAGTTTTCCTGGGTACCCATCTTGCCACAACTCAACTTCCATGTAGCCCCAAACTGGAAAAATGACTTTTTTAAAAGAGACTAATCACACCACTTTCAATAATCATGTTTATGGACAACTGATAATTTGAAAATATGTCACCTATATGGCAACATATTATTTAAATATGCATAAAATGCACAGTTATTTTTTACTTTAACAAGTTACACTTCACAAAACTGAACATGCTGTATGATAACTAAAAATACGTGAAGAATTAGAAGGAAAAACATGTAATAGATTAAGACCATTTTATCAGTTCACATTTTTCCTAAAAAAAAGAACAAAACCAAAAATATGTCTATATTCTAACAAAAAGCAGGTAAGGGAGGTCCTACAGCCTAGGTCTCCCTCTGTTACACTGGGGAATAAAGTAGATGATCACAGTATTCCCACCCACTTATATTCTACAAATGTATTTAACTAGAAACCTGGAAATCTAAGATGATTATTTATGATAATCTAAGGATCAGCTTACACTTTTTTACTGAATTACAAAATTTTTTCCTCAGAAACTGACTAAAATGACCCACATTATGCTTTGCCAAGTTAAAGGCATCGGACAATTTTTCAATATCTAATAAGCTATAACTCATTAGTTGACAGTAATTGTATTATTGCCAATAAATTGTCAATAATTTTTGCACTTTACATCCTGAAATTTAAGATCAAGTAATTTTCATAATGGTTAGCACATTTTTCTATCCTGAATTTCACAAAATGTGAGCACAGTCAGAAATATTACTATTAGAAACATTACTGAAACAGGTTTTTATTTAGCTACATTCTGAATCACACTATTAGGATGTGCTAAGCGAATGCAAATTTCAATTGAGGATAAGAAAAGAAAACAATCTGGCTTTTTCTACCAGCCAAACCAGAATACTTTGTCTAGTGGTGAATCTGTAGTGACAGTGTGCACACACAGCTTTTTTTTCAGCTGAATTCTTTGTTTCATAACATCAGAAAATCCCACTACCAGAAACAACACAAGAGAAACAGAATTTAAAAAGATATCTTAATGGATTTTACTTTTATAACTTTTGAAATTACACTTAATATTTCCAATCTTTAGAGACTTGAAAACCATATTAATCTTATTCAAAGGGTTGTGGAGGTGTTTTGGGGGGTTGGTTTTTTATTTTTTGTGGGGGCGGGGGGGGGCGAGTCTGTGCGCTGATTTTGGCTAGGATAGCGTTAATTTCCTTCACAGTAGCTTGTATGAAGCTAGGTTTTGGATTTGTGTGGGAAACAGTGTTGATAATAGAGGGATGTTTTAGGTATTTACACAGAGTCAAGGCCTTTTCTCTTCTCACCCCAGCCCACCAGCAAGGCAGCCGAAGGTACGTAAGAATTTGGGAAGGGACACAGTTGGGATAGCTAACCCCAACAGACTACAGGGATATTTCAGATCATACGGCATCCTGGTTTTTTGCTTCCCAAACAATTTCAAATACCCCAAACACCTGATTTATAAGTAATCTTCTATTTCAAATGCTTAGAATGGCTACAGAATTTGCAGATTGTCCCCCTCATTTCTGATCATTAGTAAACAAGAAAAATTACCCCTTCAGGATTATATTTTGCTAACACACCACTGCCATGGAATTCTTCTAAGACATCCTTAATTTTCTTGGTGGAATCTGGATAGAAAAATAAAGAGAGAGAAAATGAAAATACAGAACACTGATTTACATAACATGAACAGTAATTAAAGAAACAACAATCAAAACTGCTAATAGCTTTTCACAATACACATTAGTAATTTTCTGTAGCTGTATGAGAGCTGTGGGCACAAAGAAAATGAGAACATACTTTACCCTCTTAATGAGTACTGTAAAAACCAGCAAGTAAACACAAAATGCTCAGAAACGAACACTCTTTGATCTAATCCTTAACTATTAAATAGTGTATTTCTGAAGGAGATTTTTGCAGGACTATTTCAAGTCACTTTTCTCGTCCTTGAGTCAACCACAAAACATAGTCATTTCCACTAGCACTACAAAATCTCCTTCTGCAGAGCTGCCAGTGAGTAAAGGAGCTGGACAATATCAAGATAAATGGGAACCTCGCAGAAAAAAACTCTTCGGTGGTCTCATCACAGAAAAATGTTGCTCTCAAAACCTCATTTTTTGCAGACCTCTCAGGTATTCTAAAAACTACCAGCTTCAGAAACTTTTGTCTAACAGAATTGTGCAAATCCCTGCAGGTCAGAATCATGTAGATGTAATTTTTCCAATTTAACTATGTGCAGAATAACAAAGCAATTATTCCAGTAAGTAGCCATTATATAAAACCCTTCAACTGAGATTCACTTAGAATTCATCATGCACATAACCATCTTTTCCACATTAAATATCTCAGCAATACAACAAAAATAACTGTAACTCATTTTTTTTCTTTAAAACGCAGTAGTTGAGTGTACAATGGTCAAATTTGCATAATGGCCACAACACCATGAATTAGTAATGAGTACCAATTCAGTGAATAAGAGAAAAGGTGAACTTTGCATCTGCACTTTTATTTCTACAACAAAACCTGGAAGGAAAGTAGAGAAGCAAAGAATGAACAAAGAACAGGACTATCTAGAGCAATTATTTAGGCTCATAATATTACAAACCTTAGGACCTAATATGGCTTTTACTAATTAAATCAACAAAATATGGCATTGTAATAGTTCTTAGAGTTTAAAGAAAACCAGCATCTTAAACCTGACTCTAAAAAGTACATTTAGCAAATTATGTGACCTGAAAGGAGAAAATGTAGCAGCCAAGGATTTGAACAGTAGTTATGTAACAGTTTTTTAACAGCTCATAGCAGCTATAAACAGGATACAACACTAAAATTCAGTTTTAAGAGATGTTGGAGGAGTTGTTTCCCTCCCACTCTCATACACGGTTTATACAGCAAAAAGAATGGCTTTTCCCTATGTTTTTCATTTATCAAATTTTCTTAAATAAAAACACCTGAGACTATGTGTGGCCTCAATAAAATTGTTTATTTTCACTAATTGGATATATTTCAGTGTTACTGTCAACTGTAAGCAACGGAGTTTAGCAGGTCTCATGGGCAGTCAAAGCAAATATTTACTTGATAAAACCATCTATAATCTTATTCCTCTGTCATTTGAAATACAACAAAAAATCACAACTTTATGTAAAAAAAACCAATAAAAAGAATAAATAAATATATTAAGCAACAAATTTTATTATCAGTTGTGATTAGAAGCTGGTGGGTTAGGCAGTTACTGACCAGGACAAGCACACAAATTGATGACTGACAAAAATTAATTTTTTTACTTGGCTTCTATAATTTTAATGTTTTTCAGTATTCATATACATGGTTGTATATAAAAATCACTGCATCTTATGATAATGATGTCAATAACCACAAAAGCAGCAGTGTGAGATGAGCAGATGTATGACAGAGGTGATTGAACCTCATCCTAAAAAAGGATTTTTCTGAACTTTGGAGGAAAGACAGCAAGGTCTCCTCACACATCTTTTATTATCCAAATTAAGAAATACATAAATAAAATAGAAATGGGCCACTTTCTAGAGGTTTTAAAACAACGTCTTGAGGTTTTCTTTCAGCACTGACCATGCTTTCATTTCATATTTTGCCAGATAGTCTATTAATCTTTAAATCAGAATTATGTCTATGCAACTGTAATTAAAAGCAAAACCTATGTTATGTTACTTATTGAAAATAAATTGTTGCTTTCCACTTTTTTCATACTTTCCTTAGTCAAGTATCAAGATAGAAAATATGCTCTATTCCAGCAACAACACTTTTCACCTTTTTCATGCATGAGCTTAAAACAGTCACATCCAAAAAGCACAGCTAGTTTCATGTTTGAAATAACTGTCAAGAAAAAAAGGTCTCTAGATGTAGATTCTGCTTTAGTTGTCCAGCAAAACTCTTCAAAAGATTTCCACATTCAGGTCAGGAACTGTAATTCTTTCGAGTACTACAACCAAGGCAGAATCATTTTTTACAATCTTTTGTTCACAATCATTCAATCATTTCTGCAGTTCATGTGACAGTATCCAAGCTAAAATAGAGATCTTTCAGAATTCTCAAAATGACATATCGATATTTTAAGCAGAATGCCAACACACAATCTTCTGCCTGAATACTCTTTAACAGTGCTGACAACCCTCAGAAAATTTTAATTCTTCTTCCTCAGCCTCAAGTAGGCAAACTAATATTGGGAACATGTTCCATCTTTAATAAGTTGACATAAAGGTATGTTAACTATTTGAAGAATAGGATTATTTTCCACTCTTATTCAGGAATCACATTAAAAAAAAACCCAAAAAAACCAAACACCAACAAAAAAACTGTCTTAGAAAGCCCTATGGACCAGAAACTCCAATAAAATGTTATCAACTCTACTTAAAAAATAGTCAAGTACATGCTTTCCATCAAAAAATAGGCAAAAAAATGCATAAAGTATATACCAGAAGTAAGTAGAAATAACTAGAAATTTCTAGAAGTAACTAGAAATTTTCCTAAGATTTTTTTTCCTAAGCTTTCTAAATAGGAAGTAAAAACAATGGTATGGATTTCTGTACAGTTTTGTCTGATCCAAATCATCTACATAATCACTGTTAAATGCTTGTGTAAACACAAACATCAGAACAGATTCTGTATTCCCACTGTTTCCTAAAAGTACAGGTGATCTGCATGCCTTAGCACTTTGGAGCAATTTCAGTAAATTCACAAGTACCACTCACGTTAAAACACAAATACAGTTTTAAACTCTGTTGGATTACTTAGTTTTTAAAATCAAGGACAAATTCCTTCTTTGTCTAAGTCTCTGCATTCCAAGCTCTCTTCAAGAGAGATAGTTTCCAAATATGTCTATATATATAGTATATAGCCTGTCATGGCAATGCTTAATCTCCATGTTATCTGCAAATTTATAGCTGGCACACTACAAATATAATGTAGCTTGAAATACAACATTGTTTCATGAAAAATCTCTCTTCTCTTTGTTTCCACAATTTTGTTATTTTTATTACCCACTAGGGCAGAGCTTTGGGTATTCAGTCAAAATACAGAAGACCTTCAATTCTGTCCCCTGCCTGAATTGATTTCAACTCTTACTGTTCAACCCGTCTTCTGTTGCAATTTGCATTTAGTCAAGAGGCTGGAAGGAGAAAAAGGGAAACTGTGGCCCAGGATTCAGAGTTTGCCTTGGGTGAGGTGAGATGTTGTTTCCTGCCTGTGATGGTTTGACAGTGAGTTTGGGGCAGAACAAATAGGCAAGGCATGGTGTGGAAGACTGCTAACAGGAAAGCTATTATAAGTACATGGGAGAAAAGTAGCTGGATTCTACACAGTGCTGCAGAAATTCTGTTTTAAATTAAGGGTCCAAAGCAATTGAGATATAGAGGTGACTTCGAATAATGTTGTATTGTTTTAGAATAAAGGAGGCAAAACAATTAAAATAATGACATTAGAAATATGAAACCTGCATATATAAAAGCAAAAGTATTAAAGTGTCTGATTCTTCCTTAACTATCTTTCAGCCCTGACAAAGATACTTTTTATAACCAAAGACAAATTTACATACTAAGTTCAAAACCGTTTGAGGTTTAGCCCACATTAAAAATTATTATTCATTTTTTAAAGTGACTCAACTTCAGATGAAGAAAATTGAGCATTCAGTTGAGACTGGAATTTGGTGTATCACTTCTCCTATAATCAGAAAACATGAAACAGAAGGAAAACTTTCCCAGATCACACACTTTGCCTACATGTTCTCCCCATCCTCACAGAAAAGTCTTTCAAAAGAATTTTTTTCTTGAAAAGACTCATAAGACAACTTATATAAAACTCACATGCTATGTACACAGAAATGCATTTCAGTTTAAAAGGAAATAAGCATTAGAAAAAAATGATTCTATTATGAGCTATAATTCTCAACAGAAAGTCATAACAACTTGCATATTTATTGGGCCATAACTAATTTTAGCACCTACAATAAAATGTAGATTAATAACCACTTTCGACCTCTATATCCCTTTTGTAAACTTAATACAATATGAAACACATCCCGAGCATACAACACATAAAAGCTTCACTGAGATTTTCTATACATCTTATTATGAGTTAGAAAAGCAAAAGGTCCAACCATATATATGCAATTTTCTGCATGCCAACAAAGCCTAGCTCAAATTCAAAAGCTCTGCTTGACAGATAAACCAAAGAGAAGCACTGAGAGAAATCCAGCAATCGGTTGACATTACAATTTTTATACAGGTTCTTATTCTATGGACTTTTCTTTCTTTTGTGGATGCAACAATACAGTAACGTGTGTATATTTAAATTTATACACGTAACTTTTTTTCTTTTTTCCTAGTTCATTTTATTCAGAGAACTGGATAATGCTTTTACTCAAGCTATAGCTGTGCTTAATCTAAACCTTTACTGGTCTAGAAATTCCAGTATATTAAAACAGCCAAGCCTGCCAACAAACCTGCATGCAGCACCATCGAGTAAAAACTGTTTACCTTTCAGCAAAACAGTTGTTGCAGTAAAGACGTGGCTCATCGAGCACGACCCAGGCTTGCAGCATGTCTGTGTTGGTACGAGGTGCCTGATGGTTTTACTGAACTCGAAGAAGGCAGTGGCTTACATGTCCTGCCCATACATATGGCTGCAGGCTCACTGCCAAAGCTCTTTCAACAGAGGTCACGCTTCAGTTTTGGTTCATGACTTATAAGTGGTCTTTTGATGCAAATTTCACAAAGGAAACAAATATTGCAAACCTTTAATAGGATAAACACTTGATTTTGGCTTTCTTTTAATGAGAAATTAAAACCTATTGTGGCCTTGTAAAAAATGGCCAAGAAGAGAAGGCAAACACTGTACCATGGTCTAAAGGCGACCTCTCCAAACCTGCTGCTACCAATGGTTTGGGTAACAGTCTGTAATCCAAAGAATTGGACTCCATCCTCCAGCAAATTCATTCTCATTGAATTCTATGACAATTAGGAAAAACGCTTCTTAGAAAGTCAAAATTGGATGATGCTGCCTAAATAAATACAGTGGCAAGTGATTTCTGCAACAGGGAATGGAGGCGGTAGAACAAGAGAGAGGCAGGAGCAGCAGCCCCTGCTGCAGAGGAAAACCTCCTCCTGACACCCAAAGCAGGAGCTGCCTCCTCCACCCATCCTCCCTGCTGGGGCTCAGCAACACAAGGAGCAAGACAAATTCATTTTACCCATAGCTATGAACTAAATGATACTTAGACAAGGACTTCTTTGTGAAAATAAGCAATATTGACTGCATGTGCCAACACATCTTTAGTCCACATTAATAAAAAATGTCCACCAAATCCCTCTTCCCTAAGCAGATGTCCAAGTGAAAAGTATATGGCAAACAACAGGGAGTTGGGGAGGCTTAATTTTAGTCTGCTAGTGGGATGAGCTTTCAAAGGAAGAAATAAGTAAAGGACAAAAACAGATTCCAGAACTTGAGCAGAACTGCAGCTGAGTCGTGTGTGTACTTAAAAACAGTCAAATAAGAAACAGAATGCATCAGATTTTTCCATCATAAAATGACTCCAGCTAACTTTCTTAGTGTCTTTTGGACTCCTTTGTTTCCTGGCATTCTAAAAATTATGTCTTCAACAGTCTGAAAGCTCCTCAGAGTGCATCTCTGAGAGGAAGACTGAGGATATCAGGGTGCTGTGAGTATTTGGGCTCCGTGGGACCAGGACCCCGTGGATGCTCTGGGTCAGCCCTGACCACCAGGGCCTGTCCCATCACCACAGCTGGGAGCGGGCAGCCCCAGGGCTGGGCATTGGGCATCTCCCTGGGGACAGGGCAAGTCCCCAAGACTGTCAGCCTGTTAAAAAACACCTCACACTGAGACCAGGAAGGAGAAGAAGCCTTGGGAGCTTCTCCAGTCCTCAGATCCAATCATCACAATTGAGTTTGAAAACTCATACAAACCTTCAGGAAGTGATAGGTGCTTCTCTATTTCCCTTTTCTCATTTCCTGTTTATTTTTTGATGGTCACATCATCTCATAGAGGCTCCCAGCTCAAAACTTTTTCAGTTAGAATGATGACAAAACAATTCTCTATTAAATTAAGGGAAGAATAATGTTGACAACATATTTCACCCCAAACACTAAATCTAAGCACTAACTAGTAGTGAAGACTCAAATCAGTTTGGTTAGAAATCTAGCAGGTATTATTTCTGATTTTAAGGGGAAAAAGGGAAACGGCTTCATAAGTTTGAGAATATTTCTACTGGCTTTGGAATGTACATTTTAAAAAATACACTAGTTCACTTGTTTCTGTTTTCCCCAAAATGCCACACCTTGAATCCTGTGTTCACAACAATAAGGATTTTGAGGTGCTGGAGTGTGTCCAGAGAAGGATAATGGAGCTAGGGAAGGGTCTGTCATGTAAGTCCTACGAGGAGCAGCTGAGGGTACTAGGGCTGTTTAACCTGGAGGAAAGAAGGCTCGGGGAGACCTTAATCAGTTCTTTACAACTCCCTCAAAGGAGAATGTAGCCAGGTGAGGGTCAGCCTCTTCTCCCAGGCAACCAGCAACAGAACAAGGGGAAACAGCCTCAAGTTGCACCAGGGGAGGTTGAGATTTTCTACAAAGAAAAATTTCTTCACTGAAAGTGTGGTTAAGTATTGCAACAGGCTCTTCAGGGAAGTGGAGGAGTGACCATCCCTGGAAGTGTTCAAAAAAGTGACATGTGATGCATTTTAATGAGCATGGAGGCACTCAGTGAAAGTTTGGACTTGATGATCTTGGAGGTCTTTTCCAACCTTATTGATTCTGTGATTCTCTGAATTTTTACATTTGTATATTTTGAACTCATAACCTATTTAATCTAAACTTCATTGACTAAGATATATTGCAAGACAAAATTTCAAAGCTACATCTGGCTCTTCCATTCTATACAGCACAGACAGTTCTTTAAATGATTTTGTCCTCTTCTTGAGCACAAAATTTTTTCCCCATCTCGCTTTATCAGGTTTCCTGTTTCCAAAGTATCAAGTTCATTTTACCCTTCCTCTTACAAAGTTTTAAATGTTTATACAGTGACAATTCTCGACATAGCAAAATCTGTGTTTCTTGCAATCATGATTCTCTATTATAGTTTCTCTTGGGAGCAAAGCCTTTAAAGTCACATACATAATACCTAGGCCATAAAACTGAGAGATTTAGCAACAGAAGTACACATGGATCTGGATCTTGAACTACAAATGATGAAGGCTCCTGCACTTGCTGGGAATATGTACCAGTATAAACTGGATTGCCCTTTTTCTCTCCTAAATACAGTTCCTAAACTTTTGTTCTCAGTGGTCTCATGCTTGGTGTAGTCATGAAGAGCAGCTAAAAAAGAGATCAGTAGAGCCTGTTCTCCCCAGGACTCAGAGAAACAAGCCCTGACAATGCTATCAAAAGCTTTTCAACATTTAGTAGCAATCAAAACTATCAGAAACTCTACCAAGCAGAGCAGTACTGCCACTGGTATTTTGGCATGTCCAAAATTCTCTATTGCCTGACTACATTTGGATGTGGAGACTTCACATGATGCAGATACATAGACCCTGTATACACATATACCATGTTGCCAAGCCCTTGCATTTTCGTTTATATATAAATACACATAGACATCATATGCGCAACTTGGTGAATTCAGATGAGTTTTTGCAATCAGCAAGATATTACCTGATCTAATCTATCAAATTTTTATAAGAAATTAGCTTAAGGTGGCCACATACAATTTGGGGAAGAGAAACAGAACATCTCCTTTATATTCTATATATCTTTGCATAGCATAAGCAGATTTGGCCTCTTGGGGCAAATATTTCATATTTTTTAAAATTGTGCTCCAGTTTACATAATAAGAAATTCCCTGAAGGTTCATGACTCAATACTCCTGACTAAAAATAAAACTTCAAAAAAAATCCTTATTGCCTATATGAAGGTTCTCCAATTTCTATTTCCTTTGTAGAATATTTTTAAGTTTGTGCGTGCTGAAAGTCTTGACACTGCAACAACAGTTCTCATTTATCACAGTTTCGGCTGAGAATCTTACCATATATATTTTGGATTCAATCTTTGAGTACTTCTAGTATTACATGTGTTGAGCCTGCAGAAACATTATTATTATAAAAAGTTTAAAGTTAGTCACTGGAAAAGTAACAGCTTTATCGTCCATAGGAATAAGCTGCTAGCAGACATCTGCCTACGAGTCACAGCCTCCCAACCATTGCTTAATTACAAAGGCATGGTATGATGCAGAGATTGTTTCCACTGTGGTATTTACACACTCAGCTACCTTATAAGGCTACTGAAAAAGCTTACACTAAATAGATAGAATTAAAAAATAAAAGTCAAAGAAAATAGCCTACAGACTGATCAGTAAAAAATAAAAAGTCATTTCCAGTTCAAGACCTAACTTCTGGGATAATACTGTTCTCCTAATTGCTGTAACTTGAAGTTTAATGAAATAAACAAATGGTAAGAGACTACAAATGTGTCTTAACTGTATGATAGGAAGTTTTTGAGTTTTCCTATTTTCATTACTACAGCAAAGAAAGTCAGTATTTATATTATACTTTCACACATTAAGTAAGTTTAATATATGCTCATTTATCTTAACAATTGTAATTGTAAATCTATCCTGGGAAGTCTGTTTTATGTTCATTGCTGTGAGAAACAAATATTTCAAGTACTACATCCATAAATCTTCTAGATGTGGACTTTCAAATTTTTAAAAATTCTGTTTCCATCTGAGCCAGCTGTTTTCAAGTTTGGTATAGTTAAACAGCGTTTTTCCATGCATTGCTATATAATTTTTTTCTTCATCATTAAATACTTTCTTCAATTAATTAATTGGTTTATCTCACTAATTTCTTATGTGCCCTCATGGACAATATGGACCATAACAGATAATACTTGAGAAATTGAGTGTACAGAAGAGAGGTATCATGCATGAACATCAAGGAAAGGAAAGCCCTTAAGATCAGTTCACACTCCTGGAGATCTGTTTTCTACTGATCCTTGCTTGATGCATCTCAAATCCTTTCCCATTCTCCAGAAAAACATTAGACATGAGTTTTGTATCTGCCTTAGTACAAAGAGATTTCATCTTCTGCCTTTCCAATTTAATATCAAAGCTGGAACAGGGTAATTCTTTGCTCATTCTAGGATTCTAAGGAGATAGCAAGCAAGAATAAACCTTATAATATAGTACATTGACAAAGGCAGTACTAAACCCTACTGCCAGGATTATCTGTGACTTTATCAAATGTCATTTTGTGTCAGAGTATCAGGGAGAGACACTCCAAGGAAGACTGCATTTTCAAGGAAACTTACTTGGCAAGGTAATAACATTATTCAGATGAATAGCTCCCACAAGCAAGCTTATAGAGATTTCTAATCACCCTAAACAATATCAGCTTGACTCTTTAATTTAAGCAGTTTAATACACTTGGGTTACTGGTCCTCTATAGGCTTAGAAGCCAAAGCCCATTTGCTCTCTTAAGCTTTATTTCTTACTCTGTTATCACTTCCTACAATTCCCTATTCAGCTAATAAAACAATCAAACAAGAACACACAAATTCTCAGCCATCTCTGTTCAAGTATTCAGAAACAGCTTTAATCCTAAAATTATCCTGTAATCAGTTTTCTATGGTTTTATCCCATCAATCTGTTTTTCATTTATATTGTCTCACACTTACCTCATTTTTCTCTGAGCTTATTCCCCAGGATAGATGGTTGCTCTTTTGTGTGCTACCACCAATTACCAGTTTTTGTGTTACACATATAGTAATACACAGCTTTCTGTGTTTTAAAACTTTAAAACTAGTCTGTCCCGTTCTACAGCTTATCCCTGGCCTCTGAAAGAATCACTTTGCTTGACTTCAGGGAAATAAAAAATGGATTGTTTTCAGCAAATCTGAGTCATAGGGAGTCTGAAGACAGGAACAGGAAAAGAAATGAGAAGTACTACACATCTAGACTGATTTTTGCCTTAAAACAATAATGATGAACTGTAGGATAAATATTCTTGAGAGAATATCTAGGTACTCTGCCTTGGCAGGGGGGTTGGACTAGATAATCTTCAGAGGTTCTTTCCAACCTTAACTATTCTGTGATTGTGTGAATGAGCTAAGACATAACTATGAAGGCATCATGTGAAAAGGATAGAAGCCAAGTGACTCCTACTTACTACAAAAGTTTAGTCACTGAGTGGACATGACAGATATACAGGATGACATCATGAAATAAATCTACCACCCAACAAACCAAAGACCCCACCAAATAAACTGTGATAAATGCAGCCTCTACTAAAAATGCATGCAGTTTAACAGAAGGATGGGTAAAAGAGAGTTATATGAAATCTGAACACATACATGGTAACAGTGCTTCTTGCCCACAAGAATGCCAAGAACTATGACAAATAAGATAAAGCACTGCTTAAACAAGAACATATCTTCCAGAATTAAGCTGCATTAGCTTGGGGTTCATTCCTAATATTTCCAAGACAATAAGTCATCTTGAATGCATTTCTAACATCCACAAGGGGCTTTTAAACCATCAAATAGTGATCTATGGAATTTATTTGGATATTTAGCTAACAGTTTGGAACAGGAAAGGAACCGGTCCCTGTGCCAAAAATTTACTTCTGAGGTATCAAAAGTAGCTAAATTAAGCCAGTTCTTTCAAAGTTCTGTGAGACAAACTCACAATTTGACTGCAATGTGAGCATACCCTGAGTTTTTCATATGCCTACTTGTATCAACCAACATAGCATCTTCCTCCTCTACAGAAACTTGCGGCCCTATGAAAAGTCTATTATAAAATTACATGATACATAAAGAAATATTTTAAAGAGCATAGACTGTACCAATTTATTCCATGAAAAGAACCCTTAGAGGCCAGTACCCACAATGGACAGTTGCTAGAAGTACCATACTGATAAAATGACTATATTTTATAAAGTAATTTTGCCATTTACCTGTCATTACAGTCAGAATATGTTTTGGCAATTTCTGGCAAGTCTACCACAAATTTCCTCAACAAACTCTGTTTCCAAATAACAACTGCGTTCTCCATCTTTGGGTAGGTCCTTCCTTAAATCATTCCTGTCACAAATCCTGACAACAATGAATAAACTTTACAGCAAGCAGCATCTACCTTGCCAATCCCTAATATTACATTTTAGGGGAAAAAAATAGAAATGAGATAAACAAATTAATTTACTAAAATATCTTTTCTGTCACCTATGTTTCAAACTACAAAAATATGCCCCTAAACTAAATTCAATGTATATTTAAAAGAAAAAGATAAATGTCTATTTATTGTAAGCTTAATATAAGCTTAACATAAGGTTATTGAAATGTCTTATGAATGTGTAGCCCTAAAGTACAGGTATTATAACAACATTAAGTTGTCTAACCTAGTAGCAAAACACCAGCAACATCACACTGGTATTCATCAACTCAATGTTGCCACAGACAGAAGACAACAGTAATGAATTATCAACATTTCCAGGTCCCAGGATTCAATTTTATATCCCTTCCTAATCCATCCAGTTCCACCTCAGTATGATCACACTGGACATGTTTGTTTATTTAATTTTATATTGTTCAGTTAGGCAGATGAACAATGATACTTTCCAGAGCATGTAAGATACAGCTAATTAGAGCAAAAGTAAGCAGAAAATATATGAGAACTAAAGAAGAATGAGGATATAATAACGAAAAAGGATAAAAGGAACAAGAGAAAACAATAAAAAATACGGAGAAGAAAAAACAGGAAGAGGCAAATGAAACTTTAAAAATAGCAAGACAAAAGAGAAGAAGAAAGAAAAGTTCAATCTTGTGATCTTCTTTTCCCTTATTTCACATCTCCCTTCTGCTCCTTCACACCGTTTTTAAAAAAGTGGTAACTAATGTATCTTAAACAGAATAATCTAAAAGTATGATGTCATAATTTTCTGAGTTTCCAGAGACCTTAACTTTCCCATGATCTAAAAGGATGACTTCCATTTCAGAATAAATATATTCCATCTAATGCTCTCAACGTGAGGACAAAAACCCTAAAACATCACAAGTTAATATTATTCCTATTCCGAAAAAGGAAATTACAGCCACAAACAGACCTTAACTTTTCCCAAACTTCTGTATTCATCATTAACTCGCAGCTGAACATTCTGAATGTTCCATATACCTGATAATTAAAAGCATTTCAATGTAGTAATACGTTAATAAAATAGTTTGTTTTGAGGAAAAGAAAAAGAGGCAAGAGTATGATTGGAAATAAATTCACCTAAAAACCTGGGGAACAGACTAGCTTTGAGGGAGCTACATTCCAATTCCAAGAGAGTTGCATTTCAAACAAATGGAAGAGTAAACCACCTGTGAACTTTTTGACTCACCTTCTTGTGGAGCTCAGGCTTAATACACTTAACTTGCTTTGGTTCAGGAAATATGAGAAAGTTGGTTGACACAGTGAAAGACGTCTGAGAGTGCAAAGGAAAACAAAACTAGACTTCAGAACTTTGTCAAAAAATGGTAAAGGAAACAAGTTAGACTTTTCCTTTGCTTTTCAAGATGGGCTTTCCCTTACGCCTTTTATATCTTGTTTCAGAATTAGACAAAGGAAAACATTTGAATAACTATGATGCAAAAATACTGTTCAACATCATTTTAACCCAAGGAATCTGTTCTTGTTCAAAAGACATTGGAAGTTCTGGAGCTTGCCAGACTTGCAGTAAGTGCAATAAACAGTAGACAAGAACTTAGGAAAAGTTTTAAGACGTTTCACCTCAAGAAAGGAGAAACTCTAATGTCTATAGG
The DNA here is from genome assembly GCA_013399195.1 of Dicrurus megarhynchus. Lineage (NCBI taxonomy): Eukaryota > Metazoa > Chordata > Aves > Passeriformes > Dicruridae > Dicrurus > Dicrurus megarhynchus. The sequence continues at coordinate 1,621,747 of VXAD01005369.1, forward strand.
GAGTATGACTTTTCTTAAGCAATGGTACCACACTTTATTGGAGCCTATTATATGTTTTAAATACTACTGTATAGACACACAAAACAACTGTAAAACCAGAATTTACTGAATGCTCTTTAGCAGGTAACAGGCTTTAACAAAGACAATTAGCAACAAGTATAGGACATGTCATTTTAAGCTTGGGTGTGGTATGGAATCAGACATATAAGAAAACTGTCACCACATTTATGCTCAAGTTTCTCACAGAGAAAAGACTTGGTTTTGTTCTAACGCTTTCCAAACTGTGTGCCGTCAGTGAAATAAAGCTTATCTCAGACTGTGCACTAAAAAAAACCTCAGAAAATAAATGGCTTACTAACTTTCAATATGTATGAGATCATGGCTTCAAGATAAGTCATGAAATAAAGATCCAGTCTCCTGAGTAGTGACTCACAATCCTCTGCACCATTAAGAAATATGCCAGACCCTTGTCAGAATATCTCAATCTTAGTGTCACTCACAAATAGCAAAGAAGAGGTTATACTTCCAGAAGTCATCTAAAATAATCTATGATTTATCCCCCCTTCTGTGTCTTTTAACAAATTCTAAATCTTAAAAACAAACCCAACATCCAAGATACAGATATGAATATAAATACAATTGCTAGTCAGAAGAATAGCTTTTTTTAGACAACAAAGTAAATATTTTTGAGGGTGCCCTCAGAAATCTGATCACCCAAACCAAAATTCTAAGTCAGTACAGAAATCTCTCTGTATTTATTTTACTTTTAGTTAAATTTAATATAAAGCTGTGCAAACTTTTGCTTTTTTCCCATCAAAATGATAAATTTTTAATAGAAATTTCCTTTGTTGAAGAGAAGAACAAATGCTTCAGCAGATAACATATTCCAATAAACCTGATATTAACATAGAATCTGAGAATGGCCTGTTTTGGAAGGGACCTTACACATCCTCTAGTTACCCTCCTGCTGTGGGTGAGGGACACCTTTTGCTAGATCAGGTTGCTCAGAGCTCCCTCCAACCTGATCTTAAACACTTTCAGGGATGGGGCCTCCACAGCTCCTCTGGGCAAACTGTTCCAGTGCCTCACCACCCCCATAGCAAAGAATTTCATTCTAAAATCTAATCTAAACCTATTCTCTTTCAGTTTGATGCCATCCCCCTTTGTCCTGTCACTACATGGTCTTGCAAAAAGTCTCTCTTTATCTTTCCTGTAGGCTCCCTTCAGGTACCAGAATGCTGTGATTAGGTCACCCCAAAACCCTCTTTTCCAGGCTGAACAAACCCAATTCCCTCAATCTTTCCTCAGAGGAGAGGCGCTCCATCCCTCTATCATCTTGGTGGCCTATCCTTTGGACTCTTTCCAGCAGGTCAATGTCCTTCCTGTGCTGGGGACCCCGGAGCTGGATGCAGAATTCCACATGGGATCCCACAACAACAAAGCACAGGAACAGAATCACCTCTCTTGACCTGTTGGCCATGCTTTTGATGCAGCCCAGGACATATTCTTTGACAATTACATTTAACTTTCCTTTTTTCCCCCCAAATAAAATATTTAAATATTAAATTTTGTAAGCATCCAAATGTTTCAAAAGGAACACCGCAGTCTTTTGTTTCGAAAAAATGTGTTGTTCTGTGTGCCTACAAATGGCACTATTATGTAAAGAGATCCTGATTAGCTTGAATCAGGCAGTGGAGGAATTCCAGAGCTCCTGAAATAAACTGAAAATAGACTCCAGCTGTGCTGCTGCACCACTTTACTGCTCATTTCTAGCTTAGGAATCTTTACAATACACTGCAAAGTACAGCACAAAGCACATTGCTTCTCCGGGAAATTCCCAAACATAACAGGCTTTTATTCTTGTCAGACGTTTTATTCTTGTCCAAGTCAGTGTCCACAACACAGGTACACACACAGAGCCCCTTCTAGTTCTACACAGGTTCTCAGTTCCACCCACGAGCATTCATTCCCTTGCCAAATAGCATTATAAGGATGGCCTTAATCAGAAGCTGAGAGCTGCTTGTGTGGCACTGGACATGGCGCTGCTTCGAGAGGATGAAGAAGGAAGGACATGAACCCCGTGAGGAAAGAGGGTGGGAATGGGGACACCCATCTGAAAAGGGCAGGAGGCCAGCTGCTGACTGCTGCTGAGAGGGTGAGTAAGGAGGAGGACAGCCTGCAGGCCACCAGAGCTTCCCAAAAGCTCAGCAAAGCAACATGGCTGCACGTGCTGCACTCACGCTGCGCACAGAAAATACACCGTGTTCCTGCTATCAGAATTCAAGTCATTCCTTGGAAACTTCAGTCACTAAGACAACAGCGTGCATCATATGGAGTTAATTGCAGCCATATAAAAGCTGGAAAATCAGAATGAAGGCTTCTCATTCAGCCTGCTGTGTGTCCTGTGAAGGCATTGAGCACTTTACAGAGATGAGGAACTGACTTCTGTCCAATTTTAAAGGGAACAGCTAGAATTCAAGTTGTTTAAAAGCCTGCATACCATTCAGTAGACAAACTGAATACAGAAAAACAAAAACATTTTTGATATTTAATCTTAACATCCCAACCTTTATGAAAAAACAATGGAATTCCTTCACTGGAGAAATACTGTATACTTCTTTATTCTCACCTTACTTTCTTCCTGTTTCTTCCTGGTTGTGCAGTGTAAGTTACTAGACTTTTAGCTGAGATTAAATATGTAAAATGGGGAAGAAAACAAAACACAACTCCAAAATATGTATGCAAAGAAAATTTTTTTTTCTGAATTATATGGAAGACTACTATTTACACCAAACAGAAAGTCTATCAATAAAAGGTGGAATCTCTCCTGGTGGGTGTTGTTTCACAAAAGATTAGGACAAGACTGATATTCTATGTAACTATTAACACTACAAACTGATTACAAAAAAAACCATTGTGGAAATAATAAAAAATCTGTTACGATAATAGACTTTAGTCTTCTTTTGTGAAAGGGATGAAACTGTTTCCCATTTCTTCCACTTGTTTCATTTTTTCACAATTAATGCTTTGTAAAGACTAAACAGGTGGGAGAAATGGGAAACAGTTTCATCCCTTTCACAAAAGGAGAAAGAAAATGAAGTAGAATCCACTACATGAAACACAGTAGGGCATTGAGAGAATGCTTCTGAAAAAGACCGAACAGTTAAACATAAACATTTAGTAAAACAATGCAGAAATCAAATCCCCATGCTCCACAATCTTTAAAACAAAGCAGGTGATCAATTCTTTCAAATTAAATCTATTTGACAGCTGTGGTATATGGGTTTTTTATTATTATTTTTATTACCATTCTTTATTTTTGAAAGATAATTGTATGAGTTCTGTAAGAGGCTTGCTATGAAAATACTAGAATGTTATTAGAGACGAGTTCATGGTTACATATTAGTGGTCTCAATAAGAGAAGAACTTACAAAAGCTCACCTGCTGCTTTACACAGCACTAATCACAATTAAAAACCCTAACAGTCTGCTTCAATCACCACCTCAGAACACCACACATACTACTCTTTGGCACTATATGTGTAGCAGACAGCAGCAAGAGAACACAACTTTTCTATCACTGGCACCATGAAGAGCAAACCCATATGAAAAGAGTTCTTGCATATGCCTAGGTGTCATAACTCCTGGGGGGGAAAAACAGGACATGACAAATTCTGCATGGAACAGAACAACTTGCTGTACATACAGGTGGGCATTCCTATCCAAGAAAATGATGTCATTTCTTATCTTAAATAACAACTTCCCGGATAAAACCTGAAGTACAACCGGCAAATTTAGCATAACAAAATGCACTGACATGATATATTCCTTATTCATTACCCCAAGTTATTTAGAGCAGTTTATGCAGTTTTCTTATTCACTAGATACAACACAACACTTAATGAGGCCTGACACAGTTTAAAGCCAAAGACTTTCTGTAGTGCAGAGACCATATTTATTGCTAGTTTCCACTAAAATAACTAAATGGAGATGTGATTATAACCCGCTCTGCGTAACTACACAAAATTTAGATTTAGTTTTTGTGTCCAGATAGACCCTGAATAAAGATTGACATATTTGTGCCTGCAACACTTACAAAACTTTTGAGATGCATGCCTTCCAGGGACAGGATGCTAAGCTGCAGAGATGACTGGATTTGTTTGGGTATTTTTCCTTTGTTTTGTTTGGGGGTTGAGAGGGTGTTGTTAGCCAAAGATGCTACACAGGCTGTGTGGATAGATAACAAAATAGGGATGAAAAAAAAGGGAGAACAAAAAAAAAGAAAATCAAGTTCTTCTGAAAAGTGTTACTGGTAGAAAAACCCTGAGATTCAATGTAAACTTACTCAGCTTATTTCCAAAAATATGAGACTGGATAACTTTAAGCTCCAACATCTACACAGAGCTGCAAAGTACTTATCTTAAGAGTAGAGTCTGCCTTGAAGAGTCTGTAGTTTGAAGAGCAGTTTAGTAGTCCTCATACATCATTAGTCATTACATCTCTAGATTGCTATCTAGAGGGATAGCAAGCAAGCACTTGCTTATTAAAACCTAATCCAGAAAAACTTCAGTGCATGCTGTGATTTAAGCACATATACTGGGAAATACTTCAGAAGGTGCTTTTGTACCATTTGGGACAACTTAATTGACATTCTTTCTGTGAATCCCTTAAACTCCCAGAACTCAAAGTACAGATCATTTAAATTTAAATCATAATATCATATATCTTTAACAGTGTGGTCTTCTCTGAAGGTATTACATTTTAGACCATAGATAAAACAGTGAACCTGGACTTGACAAGTAATGTGACAATGTTCATTGTGTCCGACATAAAATATAAAAATATGGTTCTATACTTAAGGGAATATGAAATGGGTCAGAGTGTTCCTAATTAACTAACTTCTTATCTACTAAAACAAACCTGAATGAACATTTCTAATTTATTCCAGAATAAGAGCACCTCCAAAGGGCCTGTAAGTGGCTTTTTTCAAATTCCAGTTTGAGTACTCGCTTGGATTCACGCTCACCCAAAATTAGCTAAATAAGTAGTCAAGCTTTCAATTCAAAAATAATAGTGCTTGTGTACACCTTCACAGATTTTAACAATAAAGAATTTATATTCAAAAACTACTAGAGGGCCCCCTACAGAAGACAAAATAGTTAACATAAAGTAATTTAAATCATTTTTACAAAATAAACTTTAGCTAGCCACCAAGGTTCGATAAGAATTCATTTCCTTCTGCTTCAGGTCATTTCCCTCAACTTCACAATGATGTTTTTTCATTATTATTATTATTTTTCATAATCAAACACCCAATGTCAAATCAAAATTTCCAAACATTCAGTTTTAGGTACTGAGTTCTATTTTGGCTCCTGCCTGCTGTTCTGTTTCTCTAAAAGCCAACTTTGATTTTGTTCTAACAAGCTATTTCTAACATCTCTTCTTCTCTGTTTTCTTACGTCATTCATGGGTTGTAAAAATAGCACAGATACAAGAATTTTGGTCTAACAAAAGTTGGTAGAGTCAACTTTATTTGAAGCCATTTGTTTTGCTTTGTTTTCCCATGTCTTCTTTTTTACATTTTTTAATAATTCTTCCCTTTCAGGACTTTTATATTTTTATCCCAGGAATTCTTGTCACTCACTCATTTGCTTCACATCTCTTCAATGTGCTTTCACCATCTCTTAAAGCCTATCCAGTACTGAACTGTTGCTATTCAACAAAGAATTCAGACATATAGGTAGTACACAAACCAATTTCTCATCCTCCTTTCATAAACATCTATACATTTTTCACTTTTCCTTCCATTCATTTCAACTACTACTATCTATAGGCTCTCAAACAATATACAGCCTATGCTTTCTTTCAAAGCAGTTACAAGGATTGCCAAAGTGTTTATGTTGATACATGTAAGGATACTAAAGTCTGCCCCATCTCTGTAATGAATTTCAAACATAAAGAACATATTAAAAGTAGAAACAGCATTCTACTTAAAAAAAAAAACCTACCAAAAACCAACCAAAAAAAAGCAAATACAAACAACAAACAAAACCAGAACCAACAACAAAGAAACAACAGTTAACAAAGCATTTTAAAGCTCTTCAGTATGCCTTCATGAATGAAAACATCTATTACTAGGCCACTTAATTCTAGGAAATACATTCTTCAAAACAAACTCTTTATCATTATCATTACTGCTACAATTAATTCAAGTGTCTCAATATCAGAATCACAGAACTGTTAGGGTTGGAAGGGATCTCTCTAGGTCATCTAGTACAGCCCCTGTTCCAAGGCAGGGTCACCTGCAATAACAAAAACCATTTGTAACTTTCATGTTTAAAATAAAATCAAGCATTTCTATTTTCAGAATTAATACAAAAATATATTATATTGGAATTTAATCACAAATTCTTTTGTCCATATTCCATACTGGTTTTAATAAAATTATGACCCACACAAAATCTGGACAGTTCTAAAGACAAATTTAGCAATCTGTAATGTCCTCAAAAAGCCATTCAATTTTGCAGTGCAGCCAACAAAACTATGCAGTGACACTGCATAGCATCCACTAAAAATCTTCCAGAGCCACACAAAAAGCCATGTATTTTTAGTGCCTAAAAACATAGTGAAAACATATGTAATTATGAGCACATTTTACATTTTTTCTTATTTTAACTGGCAGAAAACAAAAGAGAGGAAGGCAATCCAGGGCCCTTCACCCCAATTAACGGCAGATGGAGGGAAGCTGCCTGACACTATCAGACAGCCCTAAGTCCACTCCATTTCAAACAGAAACCCCTGATTCTCGACTTGAGCCATCAAGACCAACCTATTTTCTGTTCTCAAGAGGAACAAGGAAGGCAGCTTTGGCTCTCCTTTTTTCAGAAACTCAGGAGAAGCAGAACAGCCTAAGTGGTAAAGCTAATAGCAGAGTATATTTTTACAGTGGACAAGTTGGACAAGCAGCTTTCCCTTTCTCTCTTCGAGCATACGAAGCTTTGATGGGCCGAAGGGACCCACCCTGGTTTATTGAGTGTGAATCCCATAAAGGCAAAGCAGGATCATCCTTTATCTCCAAGCTGTTTTTTTCAGTTTGTCTGATGAGTCATGGATTGTCACCATTTGAATTACACTTTCCAGCTCTTCTATAGAAACACAGGGACTAAAAATACATGCTTTTAATAAGAGCTGAGATTCTGCTACAGTCACATGGCTCTCCAATTAGCCCATTCTCCCTTCATTTTGTTTCTTAAAGGCTTGGTGAACTGTAATTCTCTGTTTGTGACATCAGGCTCATTTCCACAGCAACCAATTGAATTACCCCCAAATCTTTATAAGAAGAATAAGTAACAGGAACAGATGAACTCTTAAGAAACAAAAGCTTCCTACTGTTTACATGCAAATGTCCATAGAAACAACCAAACAATAAAGGAAAAGAAATATGGAAGATACATAGATACACAGGAAATATAACAAAGGCATAATCAATCTCTACATATTTTACAGTGCATAAATACACATTCAGTAATTTGATGACCGTATGTCAAATCTGTAATAGAAACAATATATGTTCAGCACCAATAACAGCTGACGCTGCAACACCAGGTATTAATGACTGGCACCGTGTATCTATGCAGCTTCCATTCTAGAAAGAAATCACTATTTTTGATCAAGGAAACAAAGAGCAAGGTGAGATGACACCATTTGCCTTTCAGAATTCAAAGACCAGCTACTAGCTACCACACACCATGAAGCCTTCAGCCACAGAAACCTGAAAACACCTCTTACAAGAAAAGACTGAGGGAGCTGGTCCTGTTCAGCCTCATTTACCCATTCTGGGATTCTGTGAACAAGTGTTTCTATTTTGGACTTCGTAAAAACTCTTTACCTTTGCTTCTTGCAACAATATCCTTGAAAATGGAAATGCAAAGTCATTAACTTTTACCCTAAAGAATTTCTCATCATTCCCTTCTACTACAACTATATTATTTAAGAACCATTTATCTGCACGTCTAAGAGTTAACAAGCCCTGATACTACCGGTAGTGCTACAGTTCTGACTAACCTCATCTTTCCCACGTACTGAAACAGCCACTCTGCCCTCAACAGAAACACTGGAAACTCAGTAGCATAATCTAGAAAATAATATGATTATCTTGAAAATAAGGGCCTAACATTGTCCAGTCTCAGCACAACAAATTCAACATCTGTACTGAACTACAAGGTATTGAACTACTGAGTTTCATTGCTCAGCAAGACTGAGCAAACCCTACAGTCTTCTCCAGGTGTTGCGATTGCTGCCTCTTACCCACTCTCCCAGATGAAGCCAACATGCAAGAAGGTTGCAGGTAAATTATCATCTTGTAGTGAGACCACCAAATGCTTTTGATGATGAAACAGCGTCCTATTGATCACACAGAAAGCCTTTCCATTGCCTCTCTATGCGCAAGTGATGGGTCTGTAATAATAACAGCCTTCTCTAACAGAATTTTCTCTCTGGATTCTGGGATCAATGCAACTTGGTACTATCGAGCAGGCTGAATCAATTTTTTTTCCTTCTCCAATTCCTTAAACATTTCTTCCATATGAGACCTAAATAGGCACAAAACTTTGACACTTCCACTAGCTTTCCTAAAATGGACAAATAAAGTGTGTTAGCACTAGCACAACTGAGACATTTGCTTCCTAGTACTTTCGTTACCCCTTAATGAAAGATACAATTTTCAGAGGCATCATAATTTTGACCCTACCAATCAATTATTCAGGAAGCAGAGGCAGCTCTTTAAAAAAGAAATTGATGCTAAAAACACCTGGTGCTTCATTGAGCTGATCCAACTCTGGACCAATTTGTCAACATCTTCAAAAATTTTGAATTACAGGTTTTCTCTAACAACCTACTGCCTTCTCTGCTTTTACTAAATTGACTAAGTCTATTCATGTTATGACATCTCTTGTTAGCAGTCTCCAGTCAACAGCACAGAGCAGCAACACTAGTTTTGCATTTTGCTGACTATAATCCCTTTATATCGGGATATATATATCCCAATATACTCTTGAACAAATCAGATATTCCGAGAGCATCTTCTGTTCTGCTGAGGAAGGGGGTCTTTTCCAGCCTTTACAATTCTACGATTCTGGGGCATTTATAAACAGGAGATTTGTCCCAATTTCGCCAGCTCATAGTAACAATTATAAATTCACTATTTTCTGCTCTTAAAACATGTCTCCCTGCTGCTGACATATGAAGATTCTTGCAGTTAGAAGACAGGAGAAGATCCCTGTAATTAGCTAAGACGTGAACATAATACTGTAATAAATACTCCAAGTCACTCAATGTGATTACTTTGTGCCATTACTACATACAATTCAAACAAAGTTCTAGGAAAGCCAATAGCTCCTAAAAGAATGCTTCAAATTAGAATGTATAGCAGCCTGAGAGGGACAAAAATGTACTTAAGTGCATTTGCCTTTTCATAAAATAAAGAAACTCCTGAATAATTTCATAGTCCCTTTAACCAGAGCAAAGAGTTCAGAACTCTTCTACATCGTTCCTTTCCCTAAACAGTTTTTCCTTTCCCTAAATAGTTTATACCTTAAACAAGTTGGATGCCCTTCTTCAGTATGGGTGTGGAAGCAGGCAAAAAGTTCTGCATACACGAGTATCCCACCTGACAGATACAAAAAAGTTCTTCCTTACTCACAACTGTAGACAATATGATACTGCTTACCATTGACAGGCTAACTGGAGAATTGACCAGCTTCTGTTTGGTTAAAAACACAACTGCTAGTCACCAGTAGGCATTTACTATGGCAGATCTACTAAGCATTTTATCTCATTAGAAAGCCCACCTCAGAGATCCAGATCATATTGTATTATTGCATGTTTATCAGCTTTTTTTTCTTCAGAAGTGCTCAACTCATCATTCCTACCTTACATTCTCTTTAGGACCTAGCACAGAAACCCTCACTAGAGAAAGGAAAGGAATCCACAAATATTTCTGTGGATTATATTGGTGCCCAGCTCTCAATTTCCCACAACAACTTTATCTATGGTATGATCTTCAGAGGTCAAGTCTCAACTATGACTAGTTAAATGAAAAATAAATTCACAACTTTGTATCTTTTCTATTTTGGATTTCAGTCTAACACAAGTCAAAGTCAGATCTAATAATCCTCATTAGTGAAGACTGTATGTATGTAACAGCCTTCCTTTGGACAGAGTTCAGGGTTTCTTAAGAGTAAATCTGGCTAGAGCCTAAATAAATAATATGTAACATTCCTATCCCATTTTCTCTAAACTGGTGCAACACAGGAATGTGCACAAAGGATTTAAATTCACAGATCTGAATAAAAAAACTACAGTGTTTTATCAATGTGCATAGTTCTTAGTTCACCTCTCAGGAGAACTAAAGCAAGTGCCCCTCCAAACCACTGAGTAGTTTTCTCCACTCCATTTTCTCCTACTTAGATTTTTAGTTTCCAATCACAGATTTACGGTAAGGATTCAGACTCTCCAAATTATCAACTGGTCCCTTTTTCTGGCCACTCTACCCCCAACAGGCCTTGCATGCAAAGACTGGATCTCTCACTAGACCCATTATCCTTCTCCATGAAGTTCTCCCAAGTGCATGGGACATTGTACACGCAGCTCTGGCAGACTCCACCTTTCAGCCAGTCTAACAGATTCTGTCAAAACTTTTTGAGAACCTAGTTGCCTCCACCTTTACTAATAGCAGCAGAAACACCATAATCCTAAAATCCAATACTTGGGGTAAAACTATTTTCAGTAATCACCAGTGATATTCTCTCTCCACTTTCCACACAGTCAAAAATAGCTGTTTGTGAAATTGTATTTGATGAGGTTTAGTCCCTCATTAGAATTAGCACAATTCCATGTGGCATTAGAAGCCTGAGACCCTCTGAGGGATTGTGTAATGGCCCATAGCTGCTGGTGACCAGCTGCCACATATATGAAATTCACTCCAGGTCATCATTTATACCCATTGTAAAAGATCGTATTTCCCTCTGTGAGGACCACAGAACCAAACCCACTCAAGAGTCTCTGCCAACTTAATTTTGAACAAAAACTTCTGCTGACCTTCCCATTTTTCTTCAGTGATCTTTTTCACAAATTCCTCCTTCCTGTTCCCCTATAAAATTGTTTCACTGTCTAGTTCTTGCAGTAGCTATTGATGCTACATCAAAAGATGCTGCAGCTGCTGATGCTGTTTCTGTTCTCACAGTCATTTCAGTAACACTCCAGCATCTATTTCTATCTTCAGGCTGTGACAGTCTGCCCAAGTTTTCCTCCACCAGCCTGGGAAAAAAATCACTGCCAAAAGTTTTGCAAAAAGTTTTTTTTCAGGCTTTTTCCTCAGGGCATGTTTTGTTGACAAACTCAAAAGGACAACACAAAACCAAGCTATTTCCCCTGAGTGCACATGCTGCCAGAGCTCAGAGGTCCTTTTCTCCGCCTACTGAGGGAAGAGCTTCCTTTTTTTTTTTTTTTTCTTTTTTTATGCTTAGCTGACTCATGAAATACTCTTGCTTTAACTGTTTCAAATCCCTTCAATATTTCCCCACTTGCTTTTGGAGCAGAATCCTCTAAGCTCCTTTTAACATATAATTTGGACTACAACAGCCATAAAACTTCATTTAATAAAAAGGAGATACAAAATTCATTTAATAAAAAGGATTAAAAAAAAAACCCTGTCCAAACTAATCCAATTTACTATACAGATACTAATCACAATGAAGCTATTTATATTGTTTCTCTCTAATGCCGTTGCAATTCAGGCTCCTGTTAGGAGTAGTACAGAATGACACATATCAGTGAATCACAGAATCATTTAGGTTGAAAAAGACCTCAAGATCATCAAGTCCCACCTTTGACTGATCATCTTGTCAATCAGACAATGGCACTAAGTGCCACATCCACTACTGCCTTGAACACTTGCAGGTGTGGTAAATCCACTACTGCCCTGGGCAGTCTGTTCCAATGCTTAACAACCCTTTCCATGAGGAAAATCTCATGTCCAACCTGAACCTCCCCTGGTGCAACTTGAGATTGTGTCCTTTTGTCTTGTTGCTGGTTGCCTGGGAGAAAAGAACGAACCCCACCTGACTACAACTTCCTTTCAGGCAGTTGCAGAGGGTGATAAGGTCCCACCTGAGCCTCCTTTCCTCCAGGCTAAACAATCCCAGCTCCCTCAGCTGCTCCTCATACAACTTACAAATACATATCTGGTACCATATCGTTTAGAAGAAACTCTTTCTGCCTGAAACATCCTGTATGTACCTTACCCTATGCAATTACACTTTTCTGCAGAAAAATCCCTAAATCTTTTCACCTTTCTTTCCCACAGCCAGCAGGGATCACAAAATCTAGAGAAAAAATTTCTTCCCTCAAGTGCATTTCCCTAGAATCTTCAGGATTTGGTGTGGGCTGCATTATTGTTGTTGTCATTATTATCACTGTTATATAATAACCACACCAGTTATCCCAGTTTGTTTTTTTTTTTTTTTTCTTTTCACCTGTTCTTCTGAGGCAATTTAAAACCAGGCAAAGATCTAATGCAAAATATGTTTTACTGTTCTAACTTCAGAGCAAGAGGAGAGAGGAGATTTTTAATTTGACTGAGAAGAAGGACATAGAGGAACTGTCTTTGGAAATAATTATTCTTCCAAAACCACACATATGCATAGTAACTGCAAAATGCCAAGTATTAGATAATACACTCTTTGGACTCTAGAAATATTTTTTTGTAAGTAATATTTAAACTGTTCCAAAAAATTCATTGAAGCTTCGTACTATTTAATATGGCAGGCAGACAAAGAAGGGTCGTAAGTTGACAGCATAAAATTGCCTTGACTTGAGCTCAAAAATAATTCACTAAGACAAAATTACAGATATTCCTTGGATTAATTTATAGGAAGATATTCACTTACTATGAAGATCTGAGTGTTGCTTAGATGGAAATACTTTGTGATTAGGAACAAGTGGTGGAGAACTCATTCTCCTTTGCTGTTCAGTTATACTTATGGACATTGAGAAAAGCTACTATATATTCAAGAAAGAAATTTTACATTCAGGGTTTGGGTTCACCGAACAGTACAGTTGGATAAAGCATTGAATCATACTATAACTATGTGAAGAAGAAAACAGGCAGACAAAACATGGTAGGAGCTTCTCAAAGTGATTACAAGGACACTACCTGCACACAGAGCTAGGAGAAGACCTTGTTTAACCTGCCAGAGTAGACAGGCTATCATCGAGATCACAGAAGATTAATAGAAAAAAGAATTATGCTGAACTAGAGCAAAGTGTCTTTCAGTCAGAAACTGAAAAGCACATGTCCTTCTCAGAGCACTAGAATCCACGTGAATGGTTTAAAGGGCTTTATACAGTGAAAGATCCACACACCTACTTTGGTGACTAAAAAGGGAATTTATGCTGAATTCAGACCTCTAAATCCAAGACAGTTGTATCTATAATGTCCAAACTTATATGAGTTATATATGCACATATGACTCTGATGCCTTAGGTTTTAACTTTTAAATATATTTCAAATCACTGTACTGCTTAGTGTGTAACTCTGAAGTTTCTTGTAGCCTGTTAACTTCTGCTCTCTCCTGCTAGGTAGACATAACAAAGGCCTGCTCTCCAAGGACGCTCAGACTTGTCCTAGGCCCAAAAAGTATAAACCAAAAGCCTCTAAAGGGGGGCAAGCTTGGGGAAATTACATCATTAACTGAAGCTTTAGCTGGAGAATTCACCCTGATATGCAAATGAACCAAACCTATAAAAGTGTGAAGAACTCGTGACCTATGGTCCATCTTGGTCCATTTTGAGAGTAGCCTCTGGCTCCCCAGGGTGTACCTTTGAAGGCCTTTCAAATAAATACCTACCTTTATTCCCTTATGCTTGTCTAGACTCCGTTTTTAGGTGGCCTCTCAAGGCATCAACTCAACTCTGGATGTACTTATTATCCATGCAGTCTGTATTTCAATATAGTTTGAGATTTTCTTTGCATGACTGAAGTCAATTGATGCCAAGAGAAGCAGCTCATCTAGGTGCCACCTGAGTTCTGTTTCGGTGTAAAGATAAGAGGCACCTAATTTGTCTCTTCGAACCTGTGTGGACCCATTCCTCCGTTCTTGGAAACTGTAACACTTGCAGGTGTGACTGATTTCAGGAAAGTCTGGCAGCAAATCTTCATAGAACAGGTAGAGGTGAGATAGTGTTGCTTTCCAGATAGGGGAAAGATCAAGGATATGGTTTCAAACTGAGCTTCAACCTCAAAAGACTCAAACCCAAATCCCTCACTCATACAAATGTGTTCTGTCTGCTGTGCAGCAGGATAGTCTGGGTAAGCACCCCTTCCTACGCTGGATACAAACTAAGGCTTTCCGCCTTGCGTGGTGCTGTGTGCTTGTGCCCAGAGCAGAGGCTGTCACACAAGTAAAACACCACCTCACTCTGTAGCCAGCTTAGGCTGAGGAGATTCAGCGTCAGAAGGGAACTGTGCAAATCGCACTAATCACAAAGTCAATAGGCAAAACACCAGCAAATGCATTTTAAAGAGAATATTTTCTGCATGAATAGACGGATGAAGTGCCTAAAAGGGATGAGCAAACTTTCTTAACTAAATTTACTTAGGCTCCAAAGAAAAGCAGAAATCGAAATCCATGCTGTACTTAAGAACTTCCTATTAGTTATAGCACAAGGCAGCTCAGCACACCCCCTCTTCCCGTGCACCAGCTAAAGGTGTCTTGTATCCATGAAGAACTGCAGCCCAGGGGAAAGGCCCACACTGGAGAAGTTTGTGGAGGACTGTCTCCCATGGAATGTACTCCACCTTGGAATATGGGAAGAGAGTGAGGAGTGATAGAACAGTTTGGTGAGCAACAGGCAACCTACCAAAATCAACCCACCACAGCTATATAAAAGTAATTTCGATTTCCAGTGATCTCATTAAGCAGAAGTGACTATCAGCTACTGAGAATATGATCCAAGGCAGGTAAGTTTTTGGTAGGCTATACCCTTTGTTCTAGTACTCTAATACTACAGCTTGATGCAAACTAAAATAGGATTTATAAATACTGTCTTTTTTAAAGTCAAGAAAGTTAAAAACTCCCATAGTTAAAATAATGTTGCTATTTAGGTAAGATGAAGTAAAATCTCTACGTCAAACTGAAAGGCAAAGCAAATGACAAGCCTGCATATCAGAAGGTGAACGCAAAACAAATCACCTCTGTATGAATTCCCTACTTATTCTGAAGTGCTGGCTGGCTGGCACAGCTGGGCGCTCATCACCACCACTTGTTGGCAGACAACTGCCAAAAAGTCAAACTTCCCCACAGTGTCACCTTCTGACACCTGGATCAGCCATCCATCCTGCAGGAGAACCACTGGTCCTTCAAGCTGCATGCTGGAGAAAAATGAACAGTGCATTTTTTAAAAATTGTTTGAGAACTTTTGTTGTTTAGGGTTTGGTTTTTTATTATTATTTTTTTTTTTTTTTTTTTTTTTTTTTTTTTTTTTTAAGTGAATCAAACTCTACCAAGTCACAGAAATCTGGGGATTTTCAGTTCATTGTCTTTCCAAGTTGAACAAACAGCAAAGCAATTATATATTCAAGCTTCACAAAATTCCATATAACTTAATTATTATTTAGTAATAAGTAAAGATATCTACTACCCCAACCTTTTGTATCTTGCCATGCTACATAAAAAATATATCAAATTAAAAAATATTGGTTCCATTTTTTTTAAATTGCATTTTAAAGTCTTAGATCACACACTAAAGATACTGTTTTTCAGTCATTTAGTTAAATTAAATTGGACAGCCCAGAAATTGAAATTAAGGTCCATACCTGGGGTTTATTCCCTTGGTATTATACATGAAAATTTATATACTATTAACAATTTTTTTTCTAATTGCCTCAGAAATTGAACTATTTACACAAAAATGTGCCACATTTCACATTTCCAAAAACCTTTCATTACAGAGGAGCACAGGAAGCTTGAAAGACAACATATCTTCCTTTAATGTACACGCACACACCTGAACACAAACATATTTGAGCAATTTCCCTGACACCAACAGTTCTACTAAAACAATGGCTCTGAACTATTGTGTGTGCAAGAAATGCTGGAGGAGCAAAGGGAAGCCAAAATTAAAGAAGTATCTTAAATGCCTTTTTTCCCCACAAGGAAGGCAAATATTTCAGCAAATGCTGCACTGAGGCTTAAATTATAAGAATGCATGGGGAAAAAAACCCACCTAACTTTCTATCTCTATAGAAATCTTCAAATTCTGGTATTGAAAAAAATAATTTGAAAATATTTTCCCAGAAAGAGGTAAATATTTTCAAAAGTGACTTTTTTTTAAACTGCTTTATTATGTTTACTATTTATTTGGTGATGTAATTTAAAACAAACAAGATTATTCATATTAAAAAATGTGAAATACAAAGTTTTCTTCACAATGGTCCCTGAAAGCGATGAATTATCAATATAAAATCTGGATGTTTTAAGCTCCGTATAATTGCACCTTGTTTCCCTTTTTTTAATGTTTCTATGTAACACATATTAAAAAAAAGAACTACTAAAAAGCACAGATACTTTCATTTCTCATACTTTTAGCAGACTTTTAAGGCCTTCTTTTAAATAGAAAGCCCTAACTGATTAAATACTGGACAACACAATGCTTTATATTTCTCTTTGAAACGAGAAAAAAAATTAGCTCTTTGCTCACTAACATCACTAAGGATGTAAAGCAGTATATGAAGCAAATTTCCTTCAACTCTATAGCTTATCCTTTCAGATGAGAAGGTGACATGGGGAGGAAACACTTTAAGGAATAGAATACTTTGAACTGTACAGCAATTGCTGCAGGGAACTGTAAGACTCAGATATACCTGTTCCAGAAAGCACAATTTAAATAATTCTATCTGATTTTGTTGTTGTTGTTGTTCAATGACATTGCACTATATAGATTACAATTCATGGCTTAACTTGGTAACCAAGAAAATATTAAGAATCTAAATCGCATTCCAGTGGAATGTACTATTCCATAATAATTAATCATTCTAATAATCATCTTGTAGAAACATTTACATGATTACACCAAAATACAATTAACTATATACTGTGATGTCATAGGCACAAAAAGACCCAAAGCAATCACCAGTCTGCATTTTACTTCATAACCAAAAGTTTCCTCTAGTAATAAATCAGTAACATTCATAAATCATATGAGTTTTTCTCCATATTTAGAAACTGAAATTTAGATTACTTATCATACATACATATATCGAAATGTTATTGACCTTTTTCAGTTCAATTCTTATCAAGCTTCACGAAGTGTCTCCAAAATCTGTGTTTCATGTTCAGTATCTGCCCTCTAAGTACGTAATTCTGAGCCATTTAAGTGTCTCAAGCAACTGGAAGGAATTTTCCCTAAGCAGTAACTGAAGAACTTCAGCTTAGAGATATTTGTTTCTTGTCTTTCACAGGACAGCTCTTCCTTCACATTGCTTGAAGTATTAGAAACATTTTCATACTGGACACCTAGATGTGTTTCCTCAGGAATCCCCATGCTTCCTCCATGACTGAGGCAAACCTTCTTTTTAACTACAAGTCCCACTGTAGTAGCCCACAAATTTTTATGGCAAATTGAGGCAAATTAAAATAAATTAAGGCAAAGCCTTAAAATTTTGTTCTCCAAATACTCAGTCACCTAACCAACCCATAGTTAGTCTATGTGGTATCATACTGGAAAAAAATTCTTTAGAAAAAGTGTTACAGACCCCAAATGATTTTGTTCTTTCCCTCCAAAGAACATATATTTTGGTTTAAAAAAAGAAACATAAACCATAATTTAACCTCTTACTTGACAGTGAATAGTATCAATAATACAACAATTTTATATTCTGCATTCAAAATACTCTTAATTTTTATTTAGCCATAAAATGAAATACATTAAAAATTACTTACATTCTGCATATTTCTGAAGCTGAGAGAACTCTCCAGGGCTAAGGTTAACCCACTTCTCCTGGCTCGTCATTCTGACAGTAAGGGTCCTCCTTGTATATCAGAAGAATATTCCTTTTGACCCAGGTGTTATGAACTCCATAAAGATTTTTAACTTCAGTTCACAGTGTCTGGAAAGTGCCAAGATGGCATCAGTCTATGTGGACAAAGTTTTTGATGCTATGAACTGTTCCAAATGTGTCAGTTCAGTGGCGAGTTACAGCACTGTTAAAAGATCAAATACCAGAATAAATACCAAATATCAGAATAAAATACAAAATATTAAATACCAGAGTAAATACCAGTTTTCCTATGGGAATACTTGTAACTAATAAATATTTTCTCATATACAGTTTTGCTCAAAATATTTCCATACAGTATTTGTCCATAAATAGTTTCATATGTATTTCCAAATTATTTTTCCTTTAATTCCAAATGCTTATGTGCAGCATTCACCAAAAATTATCAACTGCTTATGATCAAATGTATCTGGACACACTGTATGGAGATGTTCCTGATTTAGTAACAACCACTGAAATAGTAGATAATATCTTATCAGTAAACTTAGTTCCTTATGATTTTAAAAGCAAATTGCTGTAACTGGATTTGTACCCAATTATGTTACAGCACTGTGGGTACAATTTGGGTACAATTATGTTACAGCACTGTGTAGCATTGTCAGAAATGCTCTGAAGCTTCTAACTCCCCATGCCAAAAATCAAATGGATTCTGCAGTTCGCTGAGAAGTTCACTTAAGAGCTATACAAGTATTAACTATTCTAACACAATAGTAGGGGGTTGATTTCTAGGACATCACAACACTGCTGGTCACTAGTGAAAATCAAATAAAACTGTTGGCATCATCACAAATCAGTCCAGGGGAAAAAAAAAAAAAAATCAAACTGTGGGTGCCTTCTCATCCCAATTTTATGCAGTTTCTACCTCTGTAGGACAGAGCCTCTGAAAGCAATTACCATCACCACTCCTGGAACAGGTAGGCTACTTTTCATCTAATTTTAGTGACCTGAGAGCCAGGTACCTCATTTGAGATTGTCATCTCAGGCGCTCCCTTTAATCAACACAGAGAGATAGGTGGCCCAGGCAGCAATTAATCCTTCCAGTTACAATGTAATCTTAAAATGTGATGAATTGCCTCCTGTGGTGTTTACCTTTTACTGATTACAGAGATTGCCTAGAAGACCAGTTTAGACTAGAAAGCTAATTTTAGACAGTAAGTGGAATCTCTTCATATGTCTAGCAATATATCTTTTATAAGCGTTAAATTACGAAAAGAGAAAACAAAAAAATTCAGACCAGAAGAGAGTAACACAGTAATGGAATGAGTGCTAAGGAGGAGGATGTTGGTAGCTAAGAAGGAATAGAAAAAGGAGTCACGAGGGGAAAGAAAGGAAAAACAAAACTATTTATAGGAACAGAAGCATATTAAAAAAACCCACATTAACCCAATCAGACAACACCTTTTCTTTTTTTTTTTTTTCCCCTGCCTGTCTTACGTATACGAGTATCATTACTGGACAAAGAAATTCATGCAGACACTAAGGAAGACACCTTAGTCCCAAAGCATGCTTTCATGCTCTCAGACCCTTCCTGGTGAACAACTGGAATGCATGAACTATACTACGTGCAAGTAAGACTGTCTAACTACAATAGCAGCTGCCTTGCCTTTTAAAAATTTGTACCAGAAGAGATTCCTATGCTCTTCATCTCCTCGAGTTAGAAAAATACAATGATGAGTTGGAAGATCTAGAAACACTGATTGACTACAGAATTGTATCATATAATTGAAAAAATAACAAAAACTAAACAGGAACATGGAGATTGGGATGAAAAATGTAGCGTTAATGTGAGTGACATTGGCCAAGTACAAGGCACATCAGCCCCCAAACCTCTGTGAATCAAGATCAGTCCCTGAAAAAGGTCAGCAACTACAAAAGCTAGAAGTGCTATTTAGTAAGAAAAGCTATCATTCTGTCTTGTGAATTTCAATCCTTTTATTCATGGCAAGAAAAAATAACTATGGTCAACTGGGCCATTTTAATCAAATTAGAGATGTTTCATTTCTGGCAGTTGATTAGATTGTATTGAAGAGAGTTTTATATCTTCAAGTAGGTACATATTTCTTATAATCTTGGTAACTGATTAGATTTTACTGATTTTTTTTAATTGTGCTTGCATAATTGATTTAACATAACCAAAATTTTCTACCACGATTTTATCCAGTTTTACTATTTGCATCATCCTTAACTACATCAGTTTCATTACGTATAAAAGCTAACTGCTGAATACTGGACAGTTAAGAGATTATCTTGAGTGTTTAATATGAATATTTGTGATAAACAGCTTAGCATTAGAATTACTACAGCTAGCAAGGTAATGATGCTGTGCACTCTAGTCTGATCAATCTATTCATATGCAATACCTTTAGTTGACCACTGTCTATGAAGCTTGTTGCATACACAGAACATCAGCAGGGAAAACAGATCTAAATGACCAACTCTGACATCCTTTCCCCTTTACCAGAGACCCACGCTCTACAGCCTAGAACCATGTGTTGCAGCAAAACATACATGTCCTGAACGAGGTGACAGCAACGGAAAAAATGTAGTATGGGCACGGCAGCTCACAGGAAAGAAGATGCACAGGAAAGAAATTTGTGCGTAAGAACAGCAGCTATCATGGAACATAAAACAGAATTTAAGAACATGGAACATACAACAGAATTCCATTTTACTCTGGAAAACTCTCAAATGCAAGTTCCGTCCTTTGAAAGGGAAGCCTGTGGCTGACATAGAGGATCTAATTTGCCAAGTGTAATCTGGGAACAGGAAAGGGGAGGTAGGCAGTCCTCTGAGGGTGGCTCACTGGTCTCTGGACTGCAGTCAGGTCCTGACCACCTCAGTATAGGTGATGCAGAAATACACAGACACACAATGGGGAAGATCTCACCAAAAGGAACCTTACAGGTATTTCCTTTTTTCAGTTTCCTATTAGGTTCTGCTGCTGCAGCAGAGTCCTAAACAAGGAAAGATCCCTGCATCACTTAGTTTTTCACAGTCAAACCTTTTACAGTGACATTTTCCCATTTTAGGTAGATAATACTGTGGCTATAAGAAAGCAGGCACAGTATACAGATGCTGAGGACAAAAGTCATCAATGTGTATTGGAGTTATGTGTTATTTGTGCTATTTGTTAAGGTATACATTGGAAGATCACCTATATACTATGCAAATATCCTAATTTCTGTAGAAGAACATATTAGGTCATTTATATTATCTTTTTCAGAAGTGTTTAATATAAATGCACTTCTTTATACTTTATTTTAGTGCTCTTAAAGTACTCCAGGAAGGCCATGCAGAGAGAAACCTATACGTAAGTATATGAAGAGGAAAGTAGTAACAGCGATAATACTACCACATAGGAAAAGAAGAATCTTGAACTACAACATTAATCAAATGTGCTTGCTGGGAGGCAAAATAAAGATCAGCAGCTCTAAACAGATCACAATGAGTGATTTGACCTGTTCATGCAGAAATAAATTACTTTGAAGAATGCAATACAGCATACAGTTAAAATACATATGATGTCAGGAAGGGAACTTTCCAGCAGTCCCCAGAGAGATTGACCTATTCTGGGCAACTCAGATCTGTGCATGCATTTTGTTGATATACACTTAGGCAAGCTTCACTGCCCTCTCAACCAGACACAAAGCAGGCCTAACAAATAAGAAAAACTAGAAACACTCCATTAATAAACCATTCATTTAATCACAAAAAGAATTAGAAAAAAAATCTTCCTCCTCTAGCCACTGACTATAGCAAGTCTTAGAATTCCAGTCTCCTTTTTATAACATGTTTTCCTTTCTGGATTTGAAAGTTTATTAAGTGTTCTGTCAGGATTCCTACCAGGCCACATACCCAAACTAGGAAGCAAAGCTTTGTTAAAAACTACACAAATCAAATTACTTAGCATTCAGCCAACATTGCAAACAAACTTAGATTTCCAGGAATTCCCCATGCCACCGAAATCCTCAGCTGCTCTACAGAAGCCAGGCTGAGAAAAGAAATAGGAATATGAAATGGAGAAAAAAAAAAAACAAATATAAAGGCAAATTCCCTATATGCCAACCTCACAGCTCCATCTCATTTACCTTATACAGTCTTCCCTGCAAGGAAAGAGGAGTTTTTGGAGAGTATTTGGAGAAAAAAAAATTACATCAGTCCTACAAAACTGATCAACACCACTGATTTCAGCTTTGAACTTCGGCCCATGGAGACAGTTTCTCAACCAACCCAACACAACTCCCTGAAAGACAGAGCAGCTTCTTTTGAGGTCCAACCTCACTGCCGTGTCTGAAAGCATGACACTCATCTTAATGCATGCCTTAAGGGACTTATTTCTGATTACCATAACAGGAAAACTTAGAACAGCCTAGAAAGTGGCTTTTGGACTTGCTCAGCCATCATTTGCTTTCTACCAGCCCTTCCCCAATGTACATCTCACACGCAATTTCTTCAATTCACAGTCACTCCATAAAGGGGGCACAGGGTAGAGCTATAGCAAGTTTCCTTCCACAGAAACTACAGTTTTCTACAACAGGACTAATGATTAATGATTAACAGGATTAATGATTTTTGCCTGAACAATAGGAATAAATAACACAGAATATTTTATACCTTAGTTGCTATGGAGGCTGCAGCAATTATGCCTTTCAGGAACTTTTGGGTACAGAAGGTACTTGGTATTTTCTTCAGCAGGGTCCTACACTTTCACCATGGTTAGCTAGATCCTGTGATTTTCAGTGTGGGTGACATCATGGATTTTCCAAAGGAGAATTTTTACATGTCGGATAACACATACTTACATGCATGCCTGAAACTTTTCTCTGTTCTTCAAAAAAAAAAACCAACATGCTAACAATCATTAATGTCTTGCCTGGAAATGCAGGCATTATGTACAGATATACAAGACATGTGTAGGTGTTCCCGCAATTGATTTTACACTTCCTAAAGAACAATGTCTCTCATGTCAGAAATACTCCAAATTTGCATAGTTGAAACTTTAGTATGAAGAGTTTGATGGGCAAGAAATCCAATCAAAAGATCTGCTAACCACCATTCTGGTTTCTTTACTTTCAAATAAAGAAGTAATGTAATTACTTATAATTGCTTCTGGATTAAAGGCATGAATGAAAAAAAAATGCAGCCCCATAAGAAAACACAAAAGCTTTTTCCTACATAAATTGCATATTTTACATAACAACATCCCTTGTTTTGCACTGTATTTAGTATAAAGTCTTTTCAGTAGTACACTCTTCTTTTTCAATTTAGTAAAGGATGTTTACTGATGTAAACTAACACAATTCTGAAATATAAACTATAAACATTGACCCACTGAAATCAGTGACAGTTTCCTTATCAAGCTGAAAATCTCTCCCTTTAAAGAAGTGACCAGCACAACTCACAAGTACACTTGTTTTACTGACTACTTTATTCCCAGGTGTACTAGTCTGGGACATGTAAAAACATCCATTTAAATTTTAATATAAAGATATGGACTGTATTCCTCAGAGAAGCAATTACTCAAATTCACTTTCTTGAATTATTTATATGGAATATATCAGTAAACACTAAGAAGACTTGCAACACAAACCCTATTGTGGCATGGCAAGCAGAATACTTGAATGTTTGTGAAAACATTTCACTAATACTACAGTTTGTGACAGGGAAAAATATTAGCAACAAAAACTGAGCACTGATAAAAACTGATCAGAATGCAAGACAGCAACATCACGGAGTATAGTTAGGATTGATTTAAGAACAGTTTAATAACTGAAGCAAATTTGTTAAGAATAATAATGTTAATGAAAAGGGAGATACCAAAAGGAGAGAGTGGAATGAAACCCAAGAGAAACAAGTGATGCACAATACAACTGCTCACCTGGGAACCAGTCAGCCTCTCCTGAGCAGCGATCAGCCAATTCCTCCCAGTTTATACCCTGAGCATGACATTCCATAAGGAATATCCCTTTGGCCAGCTGTCCTGGCTATGCTCCCTCCCTGCCCCTTGTGCAGCTCCTCACTGGCAGAGCATGGGAAACTGAAAAGTCCTTGACTTAGGGTAAGCACTACTTAGCAACAACTAAACACTATGTTATCAGCATAATTCTCATAGTAAATCCAAAACACAGCTCTGTACCAGCTACTAAGTTTAAAACTAACCCTATCCTAGCCAAAACCAGGACACCCTTCATGTACCTTAACTTCATCATATGAATTCTTTAAAAGCAACTTCTGATTGACTTTAAATTTTACAACTCCTAGGCTTGCTATTTCCAGGTTGTTACATTAATTACCTAACAACTCAGAAGAACTACATTCAAATTTCTCAGTGTTTTCTTCACTAAAAGAAATACCGAAATAAATGAAACCTGAGGAGAATCTGGGACAAGGAAATACCACAACATATTTTTGCTAATTCATCAGAAGTATATAAAGGCTTTTTTCTTTCTTTAAATAATACTGCTAAACAAACTAAAAAATAAAAAAAAAACACCACTGGAATTTAATGTATGCTTATGAGAAAAGTAGTACATAAATTCAAAAATCTCCTCTGAGTGAGAGTCATGGAACTGTTCCCAATGTTAAAAACATCTCAGTAACAATTTTAAGAAAACAGATTTAAAAAGTGAAAATTGGAAAAGAAAAGTTGAGGAGTTACTCATCCGTCTCACTATTTTACATCAATGACTAAAAAAGCAAATTTTTCCATAGGGCCACTAAAATTTGAAACCATTTTTTTTATGACTAAATGATCCCACTGAGTAATATTTTGATTGTATAAGTGACCAATTATAAACATAATGAAACTAGGAGGCGTAAAAAAAAAAGAGAGAAAAAAAATTTGACCCCAACAAAAAGTAAAAAATAAACTGTTCAGATAAAAAGATTTCTAGACAGTGGGTAGTATTTTGAAATTGGTGAATTTTAAAAATATATACTATTTGAATATTAAAAGCATTAAAAGAAGGCTGAATCACTAAAGCTTATGACTGATATTCTTTAATAAATGGAGAAAAGCAATCTGGAACAGAAAGCACTGGATTTTATAGGTATATCTATGTAATCTTTAATAAGTTCTCTGTAACAAAGCACGTTAGGCTGTCCACTAGATAAATCACTCTGATGGGAGGATTAATCAATCGCTCAAACAATTCTTTCCATATCACTCACCACTATTTGTATATATCCACTGAAACTCCTCCAAAATCTAGAGCATCATAGATTAAACATCCTGAGGACAACCTCTGTCTTCCAAAGTCATCTTCCCCAGGAAAGGCAGCTCCAGAAGTGCATCCCTCGATATGAGCTCTACACAGACCTCACCGCAACCAGCACCACAAGTATTTCAGCCCGTATCAACAGAGGTTAAGCTCTTTGACTATTATCTGCCATGTGTTCTTCCTCTTTTATTTCCCTCTCATGGGGCAACCTCTAAATTCTGCCTAACAATTAACTGTTGTTGGCACTAAGCTACAGGGATTTTTTTTTTGTTTTGTTTAATTGTTGGATTTAATTAATCTCTCCAAATTTAGGTGCTCTAGGGGTGATTACATTACAGGAAAGCAAAGCTGAACAGTGTAGTTTACAACTGGGGAAGAATTCTGATGATCCATAATTTCCTGGGGCAGAAATTCCTACTTCATGCTTGGAAATAAGCCTTTGAAGAGATGTTCTTTAGTCTTGTGACAAAAATGTTCCACAGCGCTAGAGGAAAAGATTTGTTAACTGCTGTCCTCATTCAAACGCTTTGCGCAATTTTCAAATAAACTGGGAACAGGGCACTGGAATTCCTTATAAATAACTTGTGAAAATATGAATCTAATTTAATCAATAGAAAATATGTACAGAGAAAAAAGATCAGGTTAGTAGGCAGGTTAAAGGATTCCATAGGAGAAGTTCACGCTAGATTGTTTTGTATTATGTGGAATTTTTTTTCCCCCCTAGGGAGAGAGCTGTATGGAGAAGTCGATTAAATTATTGCAGTCCTGGGATATGAATAGCTAGCACTATGTCACTCTCCACTGGGATAGTGTGGAGCCTTCTAGACAACTACAAATGGTTTTGTATTTCTTCATTAGCTTTACCATAAAAGAGTTCAGTGATAGCGAGATACCAAACAGGTTATCAAAATAAGGCGGCCCCTCACCTAAAAGAATGCATAGCTACACCTGAAGTAAACTATGCGGTGGCAACAGCATCTCAAAGCACAATGCTCTATTCACCCAGAAAATTCCTGACCCATTCAAATTCAGCTGCAAGAAGACAATAACTTCTAGGTTTGTGAAGGATCAGTGAGCATTGCCACTTGCATGTTCCTAGAATTTGTTCTGACGGCATGTCCATACTGACACTAGAGATGTGGATGCACAAGCAGAGCATGAGTGAGGCAGTTTTACTGAAACAAAGCCAGAAGGGAAGATCCAAATTGGCTCAGCACCACAAGCATCGCAGCAGGTTCTGCACCTCTGCCTGACCTCCTGCACACAAGTCCAAGGGATGCTGAAGTCCAGGTTGTCACAGGCCCACAGCTTTCAATACCAAAAACCATTACTTAAAGGTAGCTTGGCCTCACATCCTTCTACAGCATAAACACACCTTATCAGCCTCTTATCTCTTTTAAAATCCTTAAAGATTTTCCTGCAGTTCATATACTGCCATTGAGTAAACTGAGACAGAGAACTAGCATTTGCAGAACTACACTGTAGAGGTCTCTTCAGGGATAGAAGTGCATTTTCTGACTGAGGATCCTTCATTTGTTTGTCTGTCTGTCCATCCCACCCAGACAGACTTACAAACTTAAAGACTTTAACACATTGCCCCATCCTTCAGATGGGAAAAACCTACATCCGCACGGTTAACTGTGCTGATTTTTTTTCAGCTGAGTATGAGAAGACAACAGTGAAATTTATGTCCGCCACCTACTGACTTCAGTGTATTACTTACTTCAGAATGCTTTGTAGCTAAGAAGTGCCAATATTCCCATGGAATTTTTAACAACTAAAAATTGGTATTTGATTGCATTTTTAATTGACAAAGTTACATAATCACAGTCTTATACAACTTAAGTTTGTGTTCATTTTCCATGGTGTTCAGTTTTCAATATGAAAGTTTACTTTTGTTAATTTGAGTTTCCCAGTGTTTTTCCCATCTTAAAGGGAATTAGAAAAAAAAAGTAGATCCTGTCTCCTTTTTCTCTTGGGAATCCTTTGTCTGAGCTAGTTTATACTATGCTTGCACTTTAAATATTTTTTTTTTTCTCTTGAGAGAGGCTCTACATTTCTGTTATCTTTTTCTAGCAGGTTTTTCCCTGGTATTCTACCTAATTATTTTCTCTCTTATCTTCTCTCTAATGTTGCAAATAATTCTCCTCAGATTTAGCTTATGTTTTTACACAGTAATCCTTGAGATTGAAATTATTACTACCGTGTGTATGATTCTCTATAGATAGGAGAAGAGTAGGACTGGCAGAAAGAAATACATTGTTTTCTAATACATGAAGCTTTCAGAAACAAGCCTTTGCTCAAGACTGAGAACAGATGCAGGAAACTTCAAGCTAAGTGAAGGCTAAGATCAATTTCAACTTATGCTAGCTACATTGTTATATAGTTCGAGAGAAAAGGGTAGCTGGTCTCCTGTTGCGGGTCTGGAATACACACACATAGCCCTTCAGGATTTGGTTTTGGTTTTGCTTGCTTTGTCTATAGACTGCTAAATATATGCTGGGGGGACACTGGCGGGACTTTGCCCCTCCTGACATCTTGAGGGCAACCACACAGCCTGCCTTCACCAGCCTGTGAAGACAAATGTCTGAATTTGTCACATTCCAGTTCCTTTTACCTGTACTACTGATAAACTTAGGAACAACCTACTTAGATACAGTAATAAACCATGCCCAAATATACCTGAAAAGAGACACAGGTTAAACACATGGGAAGTATTATTTTACTCCAGTGGGCAACTTGCCTTAAAAGTGCAGTTGTTGGATAAAAAAAACCTGAACCTGCTTAGTAAGACTTTAGCTTGAAATTTGAAACAATTTTCCCTGACTTTGCTGAATGTTGACACTTGTGTTTCGTCATCCTCTAAAATTTCCCTAGGGATCCACAGGATTTTGCCCAAGGGAGTTTTAATCCTATCCACAAATTGCAGTCAAGAGCCAAACAATTACTAAATAATCTTCATATTGGAACACTTTTACAGTGTAGGTCAGCCTTTTTCTGCTATTACTATATTTGTCATAAACAAAAATCATCTATATATTTACTTCCGAATCATAAACATCATCATTCAAACCAATAATCATTTTTTGTGCAATTCATTTTTACCACAGTTTTAAAAAGCAAAACATAAACAATGTTTTATGTATTTCCTTTCATTTTCTTTCAAAATAAATAAATACATCTAGTAAGGAATGAAAACATTTAGTCTATTTTGAATATATTTTTAAGCTTTACATCAAAAGGGCTTATACATTAGAATACGGTAACTAATGAAAAGCCAGAAATCAAAGATGGTAATAAAGTGAGGAAAGTAGAATAAATACACAAACACGAAAAGAAACTCAATGATTCATTGTTGTTTCTGTGCTTAAATTGCTGAAGAATTCCTTCAATTACAAAAAAAAAAGGTATAATAAAACGGATGGCAACTGGATAACACTACATTTGTGCTTCTATATGAGGAATAATTACATGATTCAATCTTCTGGACTCCACTCCCACACAGAACAGAAGTATCACGTAAGAGCACTACACTCCTGGTAATACTAATTAGAGATGTACTACCTCCATGAATTTATATTCTTAACTTGAATAGCAGCAGCATTAATTGCAAACAATTGCAAACCTGTATCTATTACACTATTTCACATCTATAGAAGCCTTTCTGCCTTCAACCTGCAATCCTTTCTGTTGGTTTTGCTGGCTTCTCAGCCAAAGCACTGGGATGAACACACTGCACCTGCTGCATTTCAAGTCAGATGTTCACATTCTTCTTAGTTGTTTCCTTTGCTTCAAACTTCATGATCCTAAAACTTAACTCTTAAACATACCTGTGTAACTACCTTAGGCCAACTGAAGGTCTACTCACTGAAACAGAGGTGTCTCAAACAGAAATGTTTAAAATTTGTTATACACTGATAACTAATAGAGTTTAAAAACTGGCCCTGTAGAACTCCCACATGATCCTAAAAATGGCAAAATTACCTACAGTATTTATGCTCAGTTTTCTATTACTAAAGAGAAACTATGAAAAAAAACTTGTAATAGGCACAAGTTTGTTAAGTCACATTTCATCTTTCATTGGTTTTCAAACTTTTTACCCTGTATTTGCTTTATAAAGCTCAGTTTGTACATAGCAACTACTGTAATAGTCCTTCCATCTATTTGTACAAAGTCATCACTAAGGATCGACATGCCTTGTGAGAAGGCTGCATATGAAACATTTATATTACAGAGCCTGAATTCCATTGAAATCTTGCAAGACAGAACATGAAAACAATTTTTAAAAAAGATTTTTTAGGGGTTAAGAATTCTCTGTTCCACCTTTCTGATTCGATCCATGAAAGTTTTCAAATGAAGAGATTTTCCCAAGTCCCTTGTGTGCTCTACTCTTACCACCAGGCAGAGGATGCACTTCTATAACACTCTTCCCAGGAGCCACCCATGTAAAACTCACTTTCACCAGTTGGAGAACGTGTGAATTTTAAAAACAGTTATGCTAATAGAAATCATAGAATCATAGAATGTCTTGGGTTGGAAGGGGCCTTGAAGATCATCTAGCTTCAACACCCCTGCCAAGGGCAGGGACACCTTTCACTAGACCAGGTTTCATAGAGCCCCATCTAACCCGCCCTTGAACACTTCTAGGGATGGGGTATCTGCAACTTTTCTGGGCAGTGCCCAGAGCCTCACCAGTTCCAGTGCCTCACAATAAAGAATATCTGTTTAACTTTACTAAGTTATTTGTTATTTATGAGTCATTCCTTTCACATGCCCTGCATTAAAATACGCACAATTGAATCCTTCTACATATGAAATAAGCCTAAAAGAGTTTGATCTGCTTTTACCCTCTTTGTATCACAAGGATATCACAGCTATGTAATCTGTAAATCACTTGGATTACTAATGTCATCCCATTTTGGTATTGCTCACGTCATGAAAAAAAAAGAGAGAAAAAATATTCTATTTAAATTTGTTATTTAAAACCATTCCATAAGAAGTTCTTTTTCCAAAGGTTGTATTTTAAATGATAAAGTTAGACTTCCTCACAAAACAGAAGTTTTATCTTCTGAGAACCTTCACCAAAGATTGGCTAAAGCCTCATAAACCCTCCAACCTCAAAAATATAAAATTAACTTAAAATAAACTTGCTTATATGTTCCAAAGGATATTCAAAGAACTGATTTTGCTGAACCTTTCATAATTAAAAGGTTTTGCTTATACTTGCAGTAAACCAAAATAGCCCTCTGTTTTCTCATTCGAGGCATGCCATATAACATGGGGTGTTTTACCCAAGAAAAAATGACTATTAGCCACAAGGAGAAAAATCAATCAAACAAAAATCACCACAGAGAAAGATGATGCCCTCTCAGGTGACGTGCATCCATACAAATCTCTGATTCAGGATTTGAGGTACTATCATTTACACTTAGCTGCTTAGACTGCACAGGCAGAAATCCCAGAGTTAAAATGAACTGGGCAATTGGAATTATGCAGCCTGGGGAATCTATTGCTTTTCTGACTCAAATTACACTGTCTGCACTCTGACATTCAGTGTCTAAATCCACTTCATTCTTCTGCTCATTCTTTACAACCTGGCTAGACCAATGGAACAGATGAAAAATGACAAGTAATAACAACAACATAACTAGTAGTCATGTGTTTGCATTATAAAAGAAGAAACTGAGATAAGGTTTACACACTGGAGGGGAGGAATGCCATCCAGAGGGACTTTGAAAGGCTTATGAGGCGGGTCCATGCAAACCTCATCAAGTTCAACAAGACCAAGTGCAAGGTCCAAAACCAAGGTCAGGGCAGTTCCAAGCACAAATACAGGCTGGGCGGAGAATGGATTGAGAGGAGCCTTGGGGAGAAAGACTTGGGGTTTTCATGAACAAGAAGCATGATACAACCCAACAGTGTACACCTGCAGCCCATAAAGCCAACTGTATCCCGGGCTGCATCCAAAGCAGCATGGCCAGCAGGGCAAGGGAGGGGATTCTGCCCCTCTGCTCTGCTCTGGTGAGACCCCACCTGCAGTGCCGCATCCTGTTCTGAAGCCCCAAACACAGACATGGACCTATTGGAGTGAGTCCAGAGAAGGGACACAAAGATGATTAGAGGGCTGGAGTTCCTCTCCTATGAAGACAGAGAAAGTTGGGGTTGTTGGCTGGAGAAGAGGAGATCATGCAGCAGCCTCCCGGCGCCTAAAGGAGTCCTACAAGAAAGACGACTTTTTACAAGCACAGGTAGTGATAGGACAAGGGGAACTTGAAATTGACAGAGGGTGGGTTTAGATTAGGTATTAGGAAGAAATTCCTTACAATGTGAGTGGTGAAGCACTGGAACAGGTCGCCCAGAGAGGTGATGGATGACTCATCCCCAGAAATATTCAAGGTCAGGTTAGATGGGGCTTTGAGCAACTTGGTCTAGTGGAAGGTGTCCTTAACGATGGTTGGGGAGTGGGGGTTGGGGGTTTGAAACCACAAAGCCTATAAGGTCCTTTCCAACCCAAACCATTGTATGATTCTGTGGCTATATCACAAACAGGACAATGGTACAGACCAGCTTTCTTTTAAGTACAAGGACTAGAAAATAAGAAAAAGAGAAATATCCCAATTTACAGAATGGAAGTGAAGAACTGAAATTCCTAAAAATTAATATAGACCTAGTGGTGAATTTTAACAAGAGACTAGATCTCAGCTGGGATTAATTATTGCATTTCAAAGTCACTAGACACACTGAAACATTTGTTCTTAAATAATTTGCTCGCTATCACACAGGAAGCATGTGTGGAAAAGTCAGGAACTGAACTGAGATTTGTAACTGAATATATTTAAACGCATAAACAGTACTAATTTATGCAAGTCAATAAAACAGTTGTACTTCCTAACAGCTTTATTTTTGTCTATCATATCATTTTAGAATTGGTAAATTTAAATCTAAATGCCTAAAAAATGTACTTAATAACTTAAAATAAGGCTATAGATTATAAAAATTATCACTGATACCTAATTAAGCAAGCCACAGAATTTTAATTAAAATTCCCTGTCTCTCATGTATAGCTAGCTTTAGTTAATACACCATTAATTAAAACATGACGTAGTTCAAAGGAAGTGATACTTCTGATGAAACCTTGTCACTTACAGATTTAACTACATATACACAGTAACAACACCATTCCAGAAATATGGGGCTCTTTTTAGAGTACTTGAGGTTTCTACTGTGGTTTGGTTCAGGGTCCTGGTTTTCCAGTTACCCATGCTGGGGACC
This sequence comes from Dicrurus megarhynchus, assembly GCA_013399195.1. Lineage (NCBI taxonomy): Eukaryota > Metazoa > Chordata > Aves > Passeriformes > Dicruridae > Dicrurus > Dicrurus megarhynchus. The sequence continues at coordinate 1,654,353 of VXAD01005369.1, forward strand.
TGGTTAGAAAACGCCACGACTCCTATCCAGTTCCAGCAGCACCATCCCTTCTTTTCAGAGCTGGACCAGCACAAGCCAAGCTCTATTCAAAATGGTGCTGGGAGGAGGTGCCCAGGGCTGAGCCTACACCCCAAGGACCAGAAATACTCCTAATCTATCCACTTGTTTGTCCCAGTAAAAGCACCCTAAAAAAAAGGAAAATGGAGATTCTGAACAATGTGCCAAAACCAAATATAGATCACCTTGTCTTGAATCTCAACTGCTGTGTTGTCTTTCCCTGTGAGGGAAGAAAAGGTACATACCGAAGAAGAGTAAAGAGAAATTATGAAAAAGCTGATGCTACTTGGAATATAGAAGTGCAAAATGCCAAATCCTCTGCTTTCAGAAGCAAAGGAGTACTCAGCGTATTTCAGATTATGGCCTTCTCAGATACACAAAACAAAAGATTATTCATGAGATTATTATAGATGTCTAATGTTTGCAAGCAGTTTCCAGTCCTCAAGGTTCCCAGGCACAAACTGCATCACTAGATTTAGCTTACATTTCTTAAATTGGCACAACGAAAATAAACAAGTTATTTCTTTTGGCATCTTAGAAGAATTAAAAACATAGATTTAGTATACCTAAAAAATTCACTGTGAAATATACTGTTGTAAATATATGTACACCATATGTTTGTGTTCCCTATTTTCATTTTTATTCAAGGTAAGTTTACCTAACATAACTGTTATCCTGTCCCTGTTAGTATTTTAGTACACTACCTATGATACAGGTGAAATTATGAACATACATATTTCTATATAGATACATCAGAATTTTCTGATGAAAATAAGTAACATTTCATGTTCTTTTGAGTATTTCATCCATATTTTAATTATTCACAAAATGTATCTAGCCTTTTTAATAACAAATATCATAAATAAAAGCAGCAGATCTCCTACAATAGTGTTGCTTAATTAATTACTAAGTCCAGGTTAGCACAGATAATATCCGAGATAAATACTTCCACTGATTATTTGTGAACCAAACAGATTACTCAATGGTATTTCTATTTTGGTATCTATGCAGTATTCCTTTGCTTTATGGCCTTAAAATCTATACATATGAAATAAGATGTTCCAGTAAACAGTATTAACAAAAACTGTATAGTCTTTTTCTGCCAAAAATTCAAGGGGAGAAAGATCTAACATGTCTTCTTCATAGTCATAATTTCAGATAATACTGCATTTATTAATGTTTAAAATTTTGGTTTTACTAAGTATTCCTGAATAGCCAGAGCAGTTACTGTACTAGCATTTTCAAAATACTCCAAAAGCCCCAAAATACTTTACTGAAAATAGCAGACTTGCTTGCTTGGCAGAGTTGGCAGGGTTGTGCATACTTTTCCGATCTATCAAATGTTGCAAAAACACACGTCTTCTCTTTTATGGGACATCCCGATTGCTCCATTTGTGGTAAATTTGCCCTGAGACACAGAATTTTCCAAAGAAAATTGCATTACAATGGCCCACAACACGCCATCTGCTTTAAAAACTCTCCAGTGATTTCTATGGAGAATAGTCTTAAAAAATAAATGGAACAACATGTCCCAAAGTACTTTTTTTACCTAGCTTAAATACTTTTCATGAAAAAATGTTCTGAAAAAATTTAGAAAGCTGTAGCATTACCACTAAGTTATGCCTTTAATATTCATCTATTCCCAAATGGGTAAGAAGGGTACATGGACTGACAGTAACATGTGGGAAAGAGCTCCACAGCTGTAGAGCAGGTAATGATCCCCACGATGCAGGGGTTGCATGGGGAGTCCCAGCTTTCCCAGGAGACGAGTCCTGCTGGCTCCCTTCCCTTCCACTGGCACTCCCACCAGTAACACCATGTGCTGCTGTGGCAGCAGCAGAACAGCCAACAGCATCATCCATGTCAGAAAAAGTAAGCAGGCACAGAGCCACAGTCCTAGAGAAGCCAGAAGGCCATGAGCAAGAAGTTTGGGATCTCACAGCTAATATTATCCTCACATTTGTCCAGTGACATCGTAGTCCTTACAGAAGATACACTGCAAACAGTACAGATGACACAGCCACACAAATGCCCATGGACTGGGGGAGGGAGTGGACCTTTCTTTTAGTCTGTGTCAACACTGTGAACAAATTTTATCACACCAAATACCTTAGATGCACTTCACCTGCTCTACAGAATACCAAGAAAGGAAAAAATACTGTCATGTCTTGTTATTGTCTACTCTCTTTTGAGACTATTTCTCTGACACAAAGTGCAACTATAAATTTTAATGCTGCAAAAACACCAAGACCTTCCTTCTTTAGTTACTTTTGAAAATGAGATCTTTGTAAAACACCAAAGTATGCATAAAGTTCAGATTTCTGATTATATAAAAAAATACTTTATATAAAGAAGTATACTATCCTTATTTACACTGCACAAGAGCTGTTACTTTATAACAAATACACAGAGGAACATGCCCAGAAATTCCCTGGTGAAGTCATCTGAAACCCCTTTCCAAAGAACAATAACCTTCTGCATCAGTAGAGCTCCATATTATCTCATGTCTGACTTACAAATAGAACAAAAGTTCCTATGAACTTCAGTAAATGGTTGTTACCTAATAATTCCAATCTTTTCATAGCACAACCAATGCTCTTAGATTATTAGTATTTGTTAGTCAAATTTTATAGATATAAATAGGAATTCTAAAATACCCAAGATGTATATTGAATCTAACTCTCACCCTCTGCACAGCATAATTAGGATGTTACCGGCTTTTGCAATACCATTTCACATGGGTGATCTGGGTTTGGGACTGGTCTGCTTTGGGTTTGTTTGAATATGAATGATGTACGGCAGCATTTCTTTTTCATATTTAGAATGGCTTTAGTCATGCAGATGATATGTCTGTCAAAATAGGTCCAAACTGGAATACTAGCAATAAAAAAAATTACATGCAAAACATCATAAAAAATTTCTAACAACTTGATATGGAATCACAGTAATTGCCGCATCAACATGAAGACACATCTTTCCTTCCCTTGCCAAAGAACCTTTTATGCCCTTGACACCTTCCAGACATGAGAGCCTCTAATTTATCCTTGATCCCAGTGTGAATCTTTCTTCTGAGCACCACTTCACATCTCTCTAACTGGATGTTGCTCACTAACCACAAGAGTTTGTTTGTTCCTCTTAGGCTCTGACATTCACTAGGGGCTTAGTTTATGCCCTCAAAGATTCCTTGCTCTCCCACAGCAAAGCCACAGCACATTGCCTCGCACACAGACTGTGAGCTGCCCTGGCTCCTCTCACCCTTGAGGAGGAACGTGACCTCCTTGAATCTTCCACCTCCCATTCTCGCATTCTTGTGATTCAAGAGGACCCATCAAGCACGAGAGCACCTTCATCAGATGCAGTTTTCCTTCTCTGCCTGCGCAAGATGTGATCACTGGGTTTCCACTCAGGTCAACAGGTTTCTAAAAAATCCAAAGGCATTTCCAGAGTATTTCTCAAACACAAAACCTTTTACCACTGTATTTCAACCTATCAAGAAAATGGTTCTAAACATCCCTCTCACATATACACAAACAAAAGGGGGAAAAAATAAGACAGATTTCATTTGCTTGTGTCTGGTTACTCCTACCAACTTTTCCTTCTGCTTTGCTCTGGCAGTCAATCTGTTATCTTCTCTTACAACCATCCTTAGCAGTAGCACTTTGGGTGTCTAAAGAAGCAATCCTCAGAGTGTGATTTATACAAATAATGCAGTCCATTCCTTAATTTGAAAAGCAAAGACTTATCCAACTCTAAGCATCTTTGCCTAGGAGCTGCTCACTTTTACACACTGCTAAATTTTAGCCACAGCACTTAGCAAACAGGAAAGCAGAATGACTCTTCACATATCACTAGCTGCTGTAATCATCCCAAGTAGAAAAGTAAATATTTTGATATGGAAATACAGCCAATCCACACTGAAAGAAAATGCAAATCAAGTGTGACTGTGCATAAGACAATCCGGGCAGTGACTGCCCACTGGTAAAAGGATACCAGCAAACTCACTATCCCCTATATGCGGTCTGTACTAACCAAAGCAGATGTCTGCAGAAATTGAAAAGAGAAAAGACACAATTAAGTCAAACACATGAAAGCATCCTCAAGTTTTACTGGAATTCCATTTCAGAAGAGCGGGTGGGGAAAAAGCTCTCACTGACTCTGCAAGGCAATAATTATTTAGGGAAAAAAATATTGCAATGCTTTCTCCTTTCCCCCTTCATTTCCTAGACATGCCAATTTCCCCCAATCTTGGGACACACACACACACTCACACCCCAAAAGCCAAACAAACCAACCCCATCAAAACCAAAAAACAATGACAAAAACAAAACAAACAAACAACAACAAACAAACTAAAAACCCCCACAAAATAGCTGACTTGTGGAGTAGAAATTCAGTTTCTCTCTGCTGTAGTTGCCTCCACTGTAGTCACCACTAGCAGTGCCTTATCACCATCTTACGTGAGCCCAAGCAGGTCCCACCATCACAGTTCCTAATCCCTGGAGTGCATTATCAACATCCAGTGGAAAAGAAAAGCATGAACAGCTCAAGGACATAGAAATGGAGGAAGCAGCAGCAGAGATGTAAAAACCAGGGCTGCAAAGGCAGCCAGGGGATGTAAGACGAAGTATAAGACAGATATAGTTACAACTTTCCTCAGCTGCTCTTTTGGTGGTCTGTTTGAGGAAATGTAACAAGTGCTTCTTACAAAATATAAAAAAGAGTGGACAATAAGGGAAACAACTCTGAGCTGAGCTCACCTGATGCACATTTCACTGACTCTATGATTTTATGGTATAGGTAAAGGCTTACCCATAGAGATTAACATTTTTATTTTACAGCCCTACTTCTATGTATGACTGCATATGTATTTTCATGTAGTATGAGAAATATATAATTGTTACTAAAGAATTCTTTTGATTACATTGGTATGTTTCCATATTTCTAAGGCTCTTACCACCATAGCATCTATACAACAGAAGAAAACCTATCATGTAATGCACAGCTAGTTAGCAATGTAGAGTAGTGTACAGAAACAACAGTGATCAAGAACAGAGGGCTGTATCTGGAGACTGATGACTGAAAGTTTAATTCTCTAAGAATTAATGTATGTATTCTACATATTTCTAGAAAACAGAATTGTAAACAGTTTCAATATAGCAAGGTCAAGACAAATATAAAAATAATAAAAAAGTTCAAGTTCCAGAGGCAGGAATTCATCATGCTCTAATCTAACTCCCTCAAAGTATGAGCAGGTTAGAAGCTATCTGCATTTGCTTTCCATGCATCTGCTATAAAGGTAATGACACAAATACAGCTCAGAGAAAATATACAGAAAATAAACTCACAACACCAGAGGTCACACCTCAATAGTAAGAATTATGATGCATTGATTTTAAACTACACATCACTTTTTCATCAAAACTTCACTTCAAAAAACATTGCTCTTATCTCAATATATTTAGAATAAGTAACTTTAAAGGGAGTAGTAACAGGAATCTGACAGCATCAACCTTCCTCATTTACCATTGCCTTGCTTTATCATATTCACCTTCTTAATCCATGGACTAATACAGTCATTTGATAGCATTCAGTATTCATTAATTTTACTAGCCCAGAACACTTCAATAGCTTTTACTAAAGACATATCTTCCTGATTAAAATTGCTTGGATTTCTTTGTAATGTAAATTCTCTTACTGTATACCTAACAGGGGGCATTAGCCTAGCTCATCAGTTCAGACTATGAAATGCCAGACAGTATTTCTCTTAGATTCATATAACATGTCACAGAACTGTAACTTCTACTAAAAGGATTAAAAAAGAATTTAATTCCAAGCTACATAGTTTATTATTTATCAGCATTATTATTACAAGCATTATAAATAATAATGAGCAATTTATACAGAATAATTTATGGGAAATATATTGTTTTCAGTTAAGTGTGATCACCAAATTCACAGAAGTACAGCCCTTGGAAACAGCCTCCCAGTGTGGATAGTCACATTTACAAAGTAAGATGTAATATTGTTTACACCTTTTTTAATATTTAAACTTAAAATACAAGACCTTAAAAAATATGACAGTAACTGCTTTGCTTAAATATCTTCACAGATGAGCACAGAAGACAGACAGACATAGTATCAGATTTTATTCCAAGCTAAAATTATCTGAGTATTTAGTCCTCTCTTCTTGTAACATTATTGTTTTAATGACTTAGTCCTGTATTATAAATCTTAAGTTATGTTTTAGACTGCATAGAGATATTCTGTGGCTTCTGGTAAGAGTGTGCAAAATTGAGGCTCAGTGAACCCCAATCTGCACAAGGCATCTAATGACATTTCCTGAGGCTGTAAATGACTAGGCACAATGGCTCCATGTTCCCATTGCTGTACGAAAAGAGGATGACCACGGTGACATTGATTTTAAAAAAAATAGTAATAGAAATATTGCTATATAATGCCAAATATTTAGTAGTAACGCATACACACACAGCACACCCATTACAGAGTTTGCTTCTGTTGGACATATGATCTAAATAAAAACATTTGTCACATACTGGACTTCATTCCGATCTAATGGGATCCCAGGTAGGGCTAGTCACTTGGTTAGGAACTGTTTCTATAACTACTTCGAACGTGCAATTCTTGTAAGTAACTAAACTGTTAGATGGACTCTGACAGCTATAAATTTAATCATGTTCATAACTGAAATGAATATTTGCTGGCATATTCAGCATGTAGTCCATAGAAATTTATATAAAAGGTATGCATACTTATATATGCACACCCATATTCTAAATTAACAAAGTCCAAGTACCTGTGGACTATGCAACAGAGTATTTTGCATTAGATTAAGATTAGAAGATTGGCAAACACAGAAAAACAAAAAAATGCAAACACTTCAAAAATATTTTTTAAATATTTTTGGTTTCAATAATTCTTTAAATGAGTAAATTTATGCAGGAGGTGTGACACATTAGATTGTTGCATAGGGTAACTTTTAAATAATTTTAAATTCACTATGTATTATTCACAAAGAAAAACAAACCCTTTTCCAATGGATTAACAAGTCATTATTCTAGTTGCTATTATATCCATACCAGTGAAATACTTAACACAGACTCCATAATGTTTTTAGGGATAGGTAGAGGAAAAGATTTAGAGAGTTGAAACAGAATTTAGGTATGATATAGGTACTACATCCTCTAATAGTCCAACTGTCTCTTCTCTTTCTTGCTAATGCTATCCTCCACTTCCAACTGGAATAGATACATATACCTCAGCATTGATAAATCTAAAGTAATGCACATGAAAAAAATAATCCTAGCAATACACTTAAAGTGATGACCAGTGAGCTCATCACTGATGAGTTACCACTCAGAAATAAAACAAAAATTTGTAATTATAATCAAAAAAGATCAGATCGGTGCTCAACAGCATAAAAAAAAAGTATTCAGAAGAAAATTTAGAATAAAAAATTTATTTCATTGTATAGATCCCTGCTATACTTGCATTCTGAATAACATGCAGAGCTTTTCTGGATTTGCAAATTGATTACAGTAGAACTGGAAAAAGAGGACAAAAAAGAACAAAGAATAAGAGTACACTAGAATTCTTCCAGCTTCAAAATGAGACAGGCCTATCTCAGGTATCTGTAAAATAATAAATGCATACAGAGTGTTGGAACCTGAAGGAACACTCTGCAAATGCTCAGCCTGTTCTTATATTCTTTCCTTGATAATCACTGTAAGAAGACATCATACTAGTCCAGACAGATTTTCATCCAGTAAAGCTATCCTTTTGCTTTTAAGAAGGATGAAGAACAATCCCATTCATCTGCATCACTAATAGTGCCTTGATAAGGATATAAATAAGCCACAGTGAACTTTCAGGACAATGCGCAGAGTATGACTCACCCAGAAAAAAAACAAAAACAAAACAAAAAAAATCCAGACACACTGATTAATAGTAATTATTTTTTCTCTGGAAAAAAAAGAAGTAAATGCTACAACGTTTACCACACTATGTAGTGTGGGTGTTCGCTTGCCACATATCCAAGACATACTTCCCACAAACACAGAGAAGGGGCATACAAACAAAATATTTTACTGGCAATATATAGTTTTCAAAAATATCTAGATAACAACCAATGGAAACATCCCCTTTAGTTGTAACTGTGCTTGCTGTCATTTACAGAATCCAGCTCCAACTATATTCAGGAATGTAATCTGCATTATCAACTCTTCAAAAGAATCCATCTACAGTACACGAGATTCTTCTCCATGATAAACTTAATGACGATATGTAAAGTCTTCATCATGCTGTTTACAACCATTTTAAAGTATTTCATAGTATTATGAGGCTTTTAAAGTATTAAGTCAGAAAGGTTATGCTGTCATGAACTTGCTTTCCTTCCCTCCCCTTCTTCAGTTCTATTAGGATATCTTAAAAAAGAAATATTCAGTGGAGTATGCGTTAAATCTGAAGAATCAATGACAACATTGTTAAAGACATGGTAATACTAAGTATTATCTTCTCCTCTTCAACACCCACAGTTTGAAAATCATTACCACAGCTGTTCTGACTTCAGGTGCTTGATTTTCTAACAGTTTAAGATCTCTCCAAACTTTGTGCTTTGCACAAGGAACTTACTTTTAAACAGCCACACCATTTCTTGCATATCACTAAAACATTTAAATGACTGTAGAAGACACTGCTTTAAAGTGTTTGAGACATTTAGGTTACATAAAGAAAGTACACATACAGGTTCAATGCGCCTCTGTACACTGTCTACATGTCCCTCAAACATAGAATTGGATGAAAATCCATTTTGATATTAACATGCAATAATGATCTACACATGTGATTCATATTCATCTGTTATGAAGCATAGTTATCAACATACATGTTGATATGAAAACACAAGGCTCAGCAACAAGATCTCATATTGGGATATATGCATCAAGTTCCCTGGAGAGAAACAGCACTTTATTCCTTCATGGGTTAATAATTTGCTCTCAGCTTAAAAGAGATGGCACCTGCTCCGCCGAATACATATTTGCATTTCCAAAGAATGAGAGCAGTAAACAAGATGAGGGGAGGAGCAATGAAACTTTTCCTGAATAAATTAAAGAACTCTACATGGGGAAGGGATGAAGCATTTGAATCTGAATGAAAACTGCAGAACATGACAAGAAATATGTATAAGAATTGGAAAACCTTTCCTGCTTGTGATGCTCTCCAGTGAAAACCAGCCAAGAATGTAAATAATGCAAGACAAACTGGAGCTTGACCGAACAGCAAATCCAAGGAGTTGTAACTTGTCAGGATACACGGATTTTGATCTGATTTTAGTACAAATACACAAAGCAAGAATGTCTCAGTTCTACAACTGCTGTCCACTTTAGTCCATAGTTTATTTTGGATTTTGAAAATAATACTTTTATTTAATTTTACTTTAAAATGATGGATGAATTATGGATAAATTACAGAAGCTTTCAAGGTTTCTAGATGATGAAAGCATTACTCCACCCTCACAGGAGTTGTTATCCTTTTAGTTAGGGTCCTGGACTAATCATGCAGAACTCACTGTCTCAATATATCATCATACTAGAAAAGGGCCATCTCTTCCTTTAGCTGGACAGCATTTTGAGCCACTAATGTAAGATCCAAAATGAAAAAGCTTCATGGAGTGGCTGGAGTTATCAGGCATATGCCTTGAACTTAGATAAGGTCAGAGGGAGTACGGCCTTAACCCTGAAGGAGTGCTCTTAAAAGTGTAAGATTTTTTATATAGCCCACATATCCTTATTAGTTTCCTTTACAGCTACCTGCTTGTTAAATCACACTCAAATATGACTATGTTCCTGTTACCTGGAAAAGTGTATCTGTAAGATTCTACAAATTCTTCTGTGATTGACAGATGACCTACCCTGACCTCATCAGCTCATCAGAACTAAGTAAGAACACACAAAAATTCTTAAAAGAGACTTGAACAACTTCTTGTTCACTGAATAGGCAACTAGATGTAAGTACTGGATCTTCATCCAGACTCTTTTTCTCAACACCAACAGAGATATGTAAAAATTACCACCCTGGTGTACTGCACAATACAGTGTAGAAAAATATACTGAAGCCTCATATAAGCTGTTTTTGTAGTTTCTGGGTGAATATTTATAGGAAACAGTCTGTGACAGAACATAAAGCTTTTCTACGAGCAACTATTTTGAATTTACAAAAGCAAAACATTTCATAACTGAACATGATATTTTATAATGTAAGGAAAACAAAATAACCACCGGGAATTTTAAATTTAAAGAGGAAATAAAATAATATTCTTATCAGAGTACTATACTACTTTTAACAACATCTCATATTCAAATCTGGGAGTTTCCCCAGGATTACTCCAGCCATTCTACTTTTATGAAATAAGTTGTGTCAACAGCACTAAGCCTAACAAAGGGCAATGCAAATTTTTATATCTCTGTTATATAAGACACTGTATTGTTTAGATGGTTTGAATTCTTTGATGTAGAAGTTGTCAGGCTGTTTAAACACAAACATCTTCATTGCTGCTTTTAAAGTAAAAACAGGCAAAATGACCCACTGTACTTCCTGAGCAGAAGTAGCTGCAGTACTACACAACTTTAAATTTACAACAGCTTATGAAGATAAACCTTATCAGAGATGTAGTAGTTTTTCAATGTGTATGACATGTAGAACAAAGTAAACCTAAATGCCTAAGTTATGCTTCATAGTTTCGAAGAAAATCCAGAATTTTTAGAAAAGCCTGTAATTTTATTTTTCATTAAAAAGCACTGCTGGAATATTTTATGATAATAACAAATTAAGACAGACTTTTTGATAAAAACATACCATAGTCTTGTTTTTGGGACATGCAGAAAAACAGAAATGCTCCAGACAACTTGTTTATTTAGATACGTTTAAAAATAGGTCCTTTGATATTTAACTTCTGGTACGTGGCCCATTCTAATGAACCACTGTTTTAAAGCTATTTTACTTTGTGTTTATATTCAGTAATGCATGAAGAAGATTTGATACATTCTTAGGAGTTCAATTCTTCCTTACCTTCCTAGCTGAGGAAATATCCAAGGGTATAATTTATCTCACACAAAGATGGATGTCTTAAAATTAGATTTTAAACTGTGAACGAGTCACACCAGCCAGGCACCCTTTATAATGAGTTGAGAGACCTGGATACATCCAGAATGTGCTTCAACTGACCTATAAAGGATGCTCATCTTAAAATTAAAATTTCCCCCAGCAGGTGCTTTTGACTTTCCATAAGTAATAATAGGAGAGACAGAAGGTAACCAGATGGTATTTAGATATTGAATAAAAGACAGAATAGACCCATTGATGTATATTTTTAACATTTTTAAAACTTTATTTCTAAATTATGACCAAATTATCAAAATCCAAAGAAATAGACAAAGTAAAGATATTGAGGAAAATATTCTAGGGGTGTACGAAAGCAGCATTCTGGTTACAGAAAGAAAATTCAAGTTTTACATTTCTAAACCTAAAACCTTTTAACAGAATTCATTATCTCAGTTTATTTTACATTTTAGAAAAAGGTTTTCATTGAAGACTAATCTTGAAAAAGGAAGAAAAAAAAAGTTAAGCGTTATATTTCCTTTTGCATGCCTAATTCATTCCTGCCTGTAATCACATATTTTTCAGTTTTCATCTACTCCAGAATCAATTTTTTGGCTATAAATAAATGTTATCTCCTTTTTATTCTTTATTCTCTTTTTTCCTTCTTCCCTTCTTAAAACCTATTTCTGGCATAATATTGCTTCCCATTTACTTGATTAATTAATAAATTCATGCAGGAAACAGGAGAAAATCCACAGTTAAAGAGGCAAAAACAGCAGCAGACCCTTGAGTCTCAGGACACAGGGGTTCATATTCTTATGTCTAGGCCATAATCTCTGTAGTCTAGATTTACAAGAAAACACTACTTTTCTTTTCAGAAGACAAGATAGGAAAACTTGCTGATTTCACACCATCTGAGAGTCTCTCCTAGGCTGATACAGCTGCCTTACTATTTGCCATTCATCTATTTCACTTAAATTTAGCTTATCAGTTCTCTAAGACCACAAACATACCAATACGTGACTGCATGGAAAAGCCACATACACTTCAAGAGCATTCAGGATTGATTTCAGGTAATTTCCAAACTCGAACCAGTGCATAAATCAGAAGCGTCCACCTGGGGACAAATTCAGATCAAAGAGAATAAATCTGACTCGTTGCTTTTACTTTACACAATATGCTTTAAAAGACAAAGGAGAAAAGAATGACATTTCTATGACTGAGTGAGTTTTCCCTACTCCCTGACTAAGCCACCAATACACTGGAATGCTTCATAATATCCACAAGGCAACCCAAAAGGCAAGCGAAGCACCACATCCCAGCAGAAGGCTCACAGATTTGGATGCACCAACATCAACTTCTGTGAAAATTTTCATCACATCTCTATTGAGATTGTTACTACTGCAAGGACTAGAGGCTGAGCTTCTTATTACAACTACTGAGCACTAGACATCTCATTGAATGTCTAATAAAAAAAAGTAACAATTTCAAACCAAGTAATCAAAATGTGGCTGAAAATCAAACTAAAGATGATTAAATAACTCATGGCATTTGTATTAACTAAATATTTCTGCCAGCATAAAAAAATTCATTCCTAAAATCCTTAACAGAGAACAAGGAAGTATCTAGAGGTCATTTTAGTCATGATTTACTATGGTAAACAACAAACATCTAAAAATATAAAGCTAAAGTCTAATTAGTAACACTGAACTGACAAACATGTCTACAACTTCGCTTGTCTTTGTTTTATTTACTTTTTAAAAAATCATTTAGGGCAAAACAATAGTGTCAAAGTTGTATACTTACATCCCAAACTTGTATTAAGGGGTAGGACAAGAAATAATTAAACAGCCTCCAAATACTTACATTTGTTAAGCTTTTAAACTTGTGGCAAACTGACTATATCCCTTCAGGGCTAAACTGCTGCAAACATTATTCAGAGAAGTCTTTTATTTTCTTCAGAAACAATTAAAAAAAAAAATGTGTTCTACATTGCATAAAGCTTTTTTAGAGGGTGTTTGGGGACAGTTACTCGTCTCAGTTCCAACTAAACAAACAAATATTTACTTCTCAACTTCTGAAATTAGTATACATACTTTACCTGCATCTGATCATTTCTATCCAAGTAAGAGCATTATTAGTGTACTGAAAACTAGGTCAGGTTGACAAAATCAAGATACCAGTTTCAAAGCCCAAATTTTTAATTTGTTTTCACTCTTTAAGGCAAGGTATTAAAAATAAATACAAACACCAAACTCCTCAGTGAGACCCAGCATCTCTTCTTTAGCTTTCCAGTACTGTCAATTTGCTAGCTTAGCTATAAAAATAGTCCCCAAAGAGAAAATTATTAATAAAGTACTGCTATGAAAAACTAAAATTATGGACAAGTAATTGCCTTAAGCCTTCTATTACTGTTACTAATTATTTCGTAAGTGCCACAGTAAACAATAAACTGACTGAAGAAACTCACAACTGAAGGCCAAGAGATCCTTTACGTGGAATTCTTGTCACAAAAAGATTGATTTTAACCTTTTATATCAGCTTCTATTGATTAAACTGGCTGTGAAATGCTGTAATTCCTTCAGAATAACACTTGGAACCTATTCTGCAGAAGTGTAAAAAAAATTGGGAATTACATCCAGAGCAAGCAAGGTGAAGTCCATATTCTTGGTATCTTTTTCACTTTAGACAGTAATGCAAAGCTCAGCTGGGAATTCCTGAAGCAGGTTGCAAACTTTACTTGATAGCAACAAGCTGTAGGGAGCTTTCAGGAGGCTAGCATCCTTTTCTTCCACAGCACTGCACTCTATTGATGTCTCCCAGATCTGACCGGGAGAACTTTATCATAACTTCAAAATAAACAAGTGCCTTCTGCTTTCCACAGGTAAAAGTCTGGCTGAAATTCTCTTGATTTTCACACCAAACCACAAAACAAGACCAATTGTTTCTGTAACCTACTCCCTTCTAATCGTCACCACTCTTCCATAATTCCAGATACAGATGGAAATGTTTCATCACCTACTTTTCACAAGGATCCACAACTCTCATCAGGACACAGGATGAGAAGTTACTCTGTGAATATAGATATCATGTAAAGTGCTCTTTGCAACAAAGTTAACTTTAACCAAGGAAACATAAGAAATAATCAAAGCCTTAAAAAGAATTGTTAAAATTGTATGCAGAAGGGTTACCTTATCAATGATGTCATAAAGGTCATAACAATTCAAAGAGAATGAAACGTCATATATTATCTATACTCAAGGAGGGTCTGAACAATGCTTTTAGCCACACAGTTTAGATTTAGGTAGTCCTGTGAGGAGCAGGGAGTTGGACTCAATGATCTTTATGGGTCACTTAAAACCTGAGATATTCCATGATTCTATTCTATATGCTGTTAGTTTTTATTACATTAAATATAAAGCATGACTTCAAGCTATTGTCTTTCATTCTATATGTGCCATTCACAAGAACTCAGTGCTGCTGACACGCACACACAAAACAAAAAAAGCCCAGTCCAGCTATCCAGCCAGCTGACTGAAGGTTTCCAGCATTAACCTATTACTACCTTTACTCTCAAATATACTATTTACACTCTACTTTATCAAAATGCTGCTCTAACAAGTTTCCTACAACTCTCTAATCATTCTCTCCATTCCTGTTCCAGTGATCTCATTCCATAGGCAAGAGCTACCCAGACCCATCCTATAGTGACACCTGAATGACAGTTCCAGAGCAGAAAGAGCGCAGAACCTTCTTGTAAGTAAAAAAGTGGTCTCTAGTGCTCTTCAAAACAATTAACTTTATTACTTTCATACTGCATAAACTCTTAAAAAATATCTGTTCATTGACGCATTGCAACTGAATACTGTTCAAGACACCTATAGGTGTTCAGGAAAGATGATTTCACCTCGTATGTAACAATTCATATATACTTCTTCCTAAAAAAACATAAGAAAGGGGTTTTTTTCCTAAACCTGCCTAAGAATAGCAAGTTCTGATGTTTGCAGGCCCCTAAATTAGATTAACACCATGGGACTCAAATATTTCAAATCCACAGCATAAAACACATCACTCCACAAACATTTCAGACTGTTGAATAATTGTTCCAGGCCTTCCCTGCCATAATAAACAACAAAGTCCTTCTACCTCGACAAATGAACGAGAGACAAGAGAAGCCCCTGGAGGAAAGTGCTGCTTTGTGATGCCCTATGTTTCTTGATGCTTGTTCTCATTCTGTACCAGATACACATTTCAGGCTCTGAGTAATACTGGATTACCACTTTGGGAAGAAACAAGGGACTTATTTCCTGTCATTTTATCCATAAAGCACAGCACAAGTCCAGTCATTTGGGAATGCATATTAGGTTCTTGGTATGGATTTTTTTTCCGAATGCATAATGACTTTCTAAATATGTGCATCATACCATTCAAGTGCAAGGAAGAACTATCACCTTGCTACATTAGGTCATTTAACCTAAATGGGAGTAGGAACTGTCGAGCAGCTTTTATAAAAACTTAAAAGACTACTTCTCCTGCTACAATTATTGGTTTTCCCCATCCTGTTGCACTGCCTTTTTTATTTTATGATAGGATTTTATAAGTTTTCCATTTTTTTTCTAAGCTTACATCAACCAGATAAAACTGCTTTTGAAAATTAATAAAGTTCCACCTAATTTTCTAGAAAAAGTCAAACACTGAAGAACTGAAGACCCTACAATCTGATTGTTTATCTATAGAAAAACAATACTTATGATACAGTAATCTGATGAGAAAACCTTTAATCCACCTCCAAAACAGGACACTCACAATGAAAAATGTAATTACATTCACTTCTGACAAATTAAACTGTTCTTAAAAAAGAATCAGAACAACACTGGGCCACAAAACAAACAAACAAAAACAAACAAACAAAAAACCCCAAAACAAAAGAAACCCAAAACACAAGAATGAGCTTGTAACATCAACACGTAAAGTTTAAGAAGACCAGCTTTTAAAGCCTAAGTTTGCAGCTGCATCTTTTGTTTCCTGCCCTCGCTGTGTTCGCATCTACACTGGATGCCTCAGCACTTCACCGTTTTGAACCCAGCTGTCAGCGGCTGCATCAGGACACTGACTGGGGTTGAGCAAAGTGATATAGGTCGACGAGGCAAATTGGCAGTAACTGGAAATCAAAGCGACGCATCGTGCCAAATTCAACACAGCACGGCTAGCTACAACTTTCGGCTTAGCCCCTCCACTACGCCCAGACACACAGCCGTGCATCACGGCCCCCCCAGTTCCGCGGCTCCCACCACTTCGGCCGCCCAGCGACTCGCGAACTTACTGCAGTGCGATGCGGGCGGAGGGAACGCTCGGCCCTGGGATGCGAGAGAGCCCGGCGCCCTGGGCAGCCGCGGGACCGGCCATCCAGCCGGGCCACCGCCAGCGACGGCGGCGACACCGCCGCTGCCCCCCCGCCCCGCCCCGCCGCC